>WEIV01015690.1:3900-565897 GCA_013390005.1 Calyptomena viridis
CATAGGTCTGTCATGCTTCCATTTCTGACATGTGTCAGAAGCTGGTTGATGAAACAGATACCTCCCCCTTCCCACCCTTTCAGGAGCATTTGCTTTTGCAATTGTTTCATACTATATCCCTACTGCTGTTCCTTGTGCACCATCATGTATAAATCTGTGCTTTACACTTCAAGGCCTCAGCTCGTGTACATGCATGCTTGTATGAGAAATGAGTACAGTGTTGCTTCATTATTTTTGTAAAGGATTAGCAAAAATGTTTCCCTTATTAGAAGTGAGATGATGGGAAGTTTTCAAAGACTAAAATGTCAAACACCTCATTCCTATTAAAATTAAATGGGAATTAAGTGTCTGCCAATTAGGTCTGTGAAAAATCTTCCTGGTGGTCTTTAGGATTGAACCAAATTACATTGAAAACCAGTGGGGAATATATTATGCATGAAGTGATTGCTTGAGACAAAGTGTTGCCTGTTAGAGGTGGTCCTGACTGAAATTTTCAGTGTCTGTACCTATCCAAAGGATGCCATAGTAAGATTACAGAGCACCTTTAGTAAAAAGTTCAGTGCGTTGGCTGCATAAATATTGCTATATGCATTGCTTCCATTTAGCTTTCATATTTTGCAAGTGATGTTAAAAATTCATGCCTAGAGTCATCTTGTTTGGATATGTATCCACTGGATTGCATGGAAAAGGCTAATAGTTACTTAACTTATTCATGGAACTCCTAGAAGTCCCATGGCAAAATTTGAACCTTTAGTGTTGTAGCCTTTCAAAATAGGAAAGGAAAACTATTACATCAAGAAACTGATGACCTGTGGAAGAGGTTAGAGCAAGTTCTTTCATGAATTGCAGGACAAGGGTGAGATGTTGCACAAGTGTGCAAGTGCCCACTTGGGCAGATCATGGCAAGGACCTGAACTTGGGTCACCTTTGTCATGCAGTGACCAGAGAGCATTGGACCCTTCCCTCTCTCTGCCCAAAGTCCCATTAAAGCCATCTTCAGGAAATGTTCCCACTTGGACAAAATTTCTTTAGGCAGAAATATTTGAGTTAGTCCCAGCTGTATGGTGCTACACAAGCCTAGAAGCTCTGAAGAAGATGCTACACAGATAATTTCCATTATAGTCTGCACACAAAGTTACATTGTCTAAATAAATCAGAAGTTAGAAAAAGGAAGACCTTTACCTAGGTCTCTGAGGTATAAAGATTAGGTGATCTTGAGTGGTGGGGACTGAAACCTTTGCTCTGAGCCTAGATGGCTCTAATACTGGGCCCTTAATCCCCAGCTATGAAGTGGGAGAGGGCTGGGGTCCTGGGACTGCTCTGTGCAATTCCCAGTTGGCTAGGCAAGGAGTAACTCTAATATCAAGGTACTGATGAAGTGCACATAGAACTATTTCTTAAACTATTGTAGGAGAAAAAGGGTTTGTACTGGTAGGTCTTGGTAAAATCAGAAGTTTTCACAAGGAGAAGCTGATTTCCTGTTATCTAATCTGCACTTAAAGCAGAGTAGTAAAAAAATGATCAATGGACCATTCTTTACAGTTATCTGTGGATATTGTTATCCTTCTACTTCTCTGGATAAACTTGGTTGTTCACTGATCTGTGTTTTCCTGTAAAACAGATAAATAGAGTCTCCTTGGGGAATAATGTTATTATTCTTGTTATTACTATTATTATTATTGTTGTTGAGCCTTTTATTCTGGCTTGGTTCCATTTATGAGGAAAGTCTGGTGGAGCAAAACCAGCTTGACTGGGTAAAGGGGTCTTGAGCAAGTTCCTGTGCTGAAGCTAAACTCCTGGCTCTTACTCAAGAGTCAAGTGTGAAATGTTAGATTGCCTAAGGTGTGATAGAGTAGCCTCTTTTTCCTTTTCTAATAACTATAGCTTTTTCTCCACTGTGGTATTTCACAAGTTCTATTTCCCTGTCCATTAAGAAATATGATGTGGGTAACTGAACTACATGAGTTCATTAATCTTCTTCAGCTTCTAATAGATCAGCATTGGCCAATAAACTGCAAACATCACTTTGACTAGGGCTGACAGGAAAAAAAAAAGAAATTCTCTTCAAAAGCTTTGATAGATTTTATTTTTCCTTTTTTTTAACTAAAAGAAAAAATTCAGAGAGCTGCTACTTTCCTGGAAAGCCTGTAAGTTTCATTGGAAAAATCCCAACCAAAACATTTCAATAGGAAATGCACATATTTCTGTTTGGGTTTTTCTCTCCTACCTCCCCCATTCTCAAGTTGCTAGACTCAAATTGTTCTTTTATATATATCTAAAAATGAAGTTTCTTACCAATGGATGCTGTTAGCTTTTGCTCAAGCATTCTTAGAGATGTTAGATATTGATTTCTAGAGCTCACATTAGCAGATGTCTCAGGTTAGCAATGAGCCCAATTAATGTAGCCATAAATTTGGAACAGTTATGAACTCCATTTTTCCTTCTTCTCATCTAGAGTTAGAAGCCTTTTCTCTACTAAGTACAAGCATTTTTAAAATGTGCTTAATAAAGTTATTTTTGTTCCCTGGCCTTTTCTCAAGGTTTGATGCTGAATGAAAAATGCTCTCTAGGAACAGTACATCGTAATGGTTCCTTTGCTGCTGAGGGATTTGTGAATTTTATGCTTGTGGTTACTTGGTTTTAACAAAGTCAGTCTCTCTGGGACCAGCGATTGTAGTGTAAGCATAATGGGCACTTGTGACACAAGGAGAATTTATGACAAGAGTAACAACCTGCTTATGGGTCTTGTAATAGCCTACGAGATCCTATGCCATGACCTGCCTTTGAAATCACATCAGATGTGGACTTAACTCTATATGGCTTACAGTGACCATACCTTCTACTTCTCCCCAGTGACATTACAGGGGAGAGAGAGAGGTGTATCATATTTTCTGAACATTAATTTAATATTGCAACCTGTGCATCCAGAAGCAGTTGGCTACTTTCTAAGCTCTTTATGTGGGATGGAAATAGTTGTTTCTCATTACCTTGAGCCTATCCCATGACCAGAGACAAGAAGACAACAAATAAGAAGTCTCGTTAAAGAAGCCTTAAGGTACTAGCTAAGCTGTTAAGAACCATATAAGAACCATATTTGTTGTAGTGACTAGATCACTCCAGGGAAAGTTGTCTGCTGACTCCAATTTCCATTCTCTGTGATCCTAATATACAGATTTTCCTTCTGTTTCTCATTCCTATCCACAAGATCATTGCCTGTTAATCATTAAATGATGTCTGTGTATTCCCTGCAATTCTTCACTCTTGGGAAAATTGTTGCCACATGGAATGTTTCCAAAGCTTTCATTTCCCCAAGGATTGACAAAATATAACTTAATAAAAAAACAGAAATATAACAATATTTTGCTTTGCCTTTCAATCTGATTCTTTGTTGTTGTTTTTAAATCTAGAATTTTTAGTCCTGAGTCTCTCAACATATGTAGAAATAATTGCCAAAATGCAAATTTGCCAGAGTAGAATGAGAATGGCATAAATTCAGTGGCAGACCACAATGATCCATGACAATCTGTGGACTATCTCATAGGGGTGTTGAAAATCCTGGAGAAAAGCAAGTTTATAATCAATAGGCTTAAGTTTGATACATAGGGATCAGCAAACCAAAAAGATTAAAAAAACCCCTCAAACCCACTGGAATCTATTCTGTGCTTGAGCACAGGGGTGAAGTCATCCTTTAAACAGTCTTCTCACCAAATTTTCTATGGGTCAGTGTTGCATGATGCTTTGTAACAGAAAATGCCTGGCTCCCCAAAAGACCACAAATTCTCTTTCATTTTAGAGATTATTTCTTGTGTAGTACAGCTATGTTTTCATTTGTTTCAAAATACTTAAGATAGAGTTCCTGAACACCTCAAAGTTTCTCTTAGGAATTTTGAACATTATAAAAGTAGCTCTTAAGAATTTTAAGTTTGGTGACTGGGCAAAAAGAAATTGAAATAAACGTGCCAAGTCCCAGTTTTCTCCAGACAAAGGGAGATGTAATTCCTATGTATGCTACCTGAGCTGTTTAGGGTGATGGTTCTCACATATCTTAGGTCAAAGCTGTAAGATGGTGATTGATCACTTTTCTTGATGGCTTTAAATTGATTTACCAAACGAAGAAAGGAAAAAAACTCCAAACAACAACAAACAAAAACACCAAGCTAGAACAAATACTCAATCTTTCCACTTCCTGTAGCACCATATATTTAAAACATCATTACTTATATTCAACTGGGTCTTTTCCAATATCACTCAAGGAACGTGGAAATTCTCCAACTGACTTCACAAGTTTTTGGCTTGAGGCCTGATATCAAGAAGTGGACTGAGCATCTGCCTGAGCACCGCTCAGTGGCGCCTAGGAAGAGGCAGCCTGAACTCCAAGCAGTGCTGTGTCTGATGACCTCTACAGTCACATTGTGGGAAATTGATTTACCAAGGGGTCAAGTCATACCCTCAGCTGGGCTCTGCCCCATTTGTTGATTTTCAGCCTCTTTCCTCTTTGCAAGGATTGTGTGTGCTGAATGTGGCATTTTAGGGCCATACAAACCTTCAGATCCTGCATTCTTGAACACGCTGAAAACTTTACCAATAATGGGGGTGAGCACCTACTGAGTCCTGGTGTGTGGGGCGAGCACTGATTTATAAGGATGATAACTGTATGGCACATATAAAGTTCTGCTCAAGTCAAACTTTACAGTAGAAGTGATCTAAGGATAATTGCTTTTATAGCCATCCTTACAAAGATTTTAGTGCCTTTAAACTTTTATTTGCTTAAATGCAACAAAAGTTCAGTTGTAGTTATAGTTGTTTATTTTACAAGGCAGTTATAAGTGGATTTTGCTGCTGGTCAGGTTTGTAAAAGACACATGCTTTAACCTTGACTATTGTGTCGAACAGAATAGTTTTCTCTTTTAGGATTGTCCTTTTGTGTGTTTGTTCCTGTTAGCACAATAGTAGAAAGAAAAGGGTTTATGTAGCTTTATTAGGAATGGGAGCTGATTCCTAAATTGAGCTGAAATCACTGACAGCATCACAAGAAATCCTTTAAACAATTGTTTTGGTTTATTCAGTTATTAAAAAAATAAATTAAATTTAAAAATATGCAGATGGTTATACGTCTTGGTGAATAATTCTCCAAAACTTTGGAATTCAATTTCAGTTTGTTAAGCTTCCAAAATCTGTTGGCTGACTGGAGAATTCCGGTGCTATGATGAAGCTGCAAATCTCTTCCAGTTGTATTTGCATGTGAACAATGTGCACAGAATATACAAAGCACCCTAATTCTGAAATCAGTTAAATACCTTGTCTAAATTCCAGGAAAATCAATTCATTTGGCTAATTTGAACAGTAGAGCATTCCCCAAGTACCTTTCATTGGAGAAACAGGTAGGAAAGAGCTAACAAGTCAAATTTGTGTCCTCTTTCCAGAGTGGTTATTGTCTTAGATTATATGTGGCAAAACAATTAAAAGTCAGTGTACAGGATGGATTTATGTGTCCTTTGAAAAATAGATAGGTTCATTTTCCATAAATGATGTGAAAAAAGTTGAGCCCTCAACTTTTTATTCATGTTACCTATGGGTCTTGCATGTTTAAACAGTTTTGCTGCTTTGGTTAGCAGCGATATAGATCCTACCATTATTTGCACTCCTTCATTTGCAGTTCTATAATACAACCTTTAATACAAACATTATATATTTATTTATTTATCCCTAAACCACACCCATCTTACTCCTGAATGTTTTGTGGAGACAAACATTTCACCAAAAGGAAAACTACTTTTACTCCTTTCACCTTTCTCCAGAAGGAGACAAAAATGAAATCTAATTGGAGGAAAGCTCTATTGAGAGGGTGAGGAGAACAGAAAAAGATTCTATTATATTGTTTGGATCAAGATATTAGTATGTGAGATCCGGTTTCACATAGATTTCAAAAACAAACAAAGGCAACTCCTTTAGAGTCTCTAGCGATGTGACTGGCTCTGTAAGATCAGAGCTCAAATTTACATGGATTTGTATTAGTTCAGGTATGAAGAGTTTCATTTTGCTGATCTTTTGAAGCAAATTCCACATAGCAGCACAAGAAAGGGCTGCCACATCGGATTTGACACCCTCCAACTGTGCCTTATGCCAATGTTTTCGTTGGTTCCCTCCTTACAAAATAGCTCTTTGCCAGTTTTCTGAGGGCTCCATCCTTTCTTTCTTTTCTTTTTTTTTTTTCCCCCCCCTGTTTGAGAATGCTTTAGTTTGGGATTGTAGAAGTATGTATAGAAATAGCCATGAAGTAAAGGGAAAGGAAGAGCTGGCTTGCAAAACCCCTCTATTTTAGCTGAAAAAGTAACCCTATTGGAAAGTGATCTATTGTTTTGTTTTGGTCTGTAAACAGCTCTTATTTTGTGTGCATTTATTAGCAAAACAGGGATGTAATTAATAGCTTTGCAATTTCTAATATCTGCACATGTTAAGTGTAAAATACATCAAACCCCACTCAGCTCCTGGCTTACATTGCTTCTTAGGCTCTCCTAGGCTGTGTATTAACTACCTGCTTTGCCTGGTTGTTTCAAGCTTCCCTGCACTGACTTCCAGCTTCCTACCCTCTGGGCACAAGACAGCTCAGAGACATGTGGCTGCGTGCTCAGGACCTGTATGGCAATCCATTTTTCACATAAAGGGCTGTAGAAACTGTCACTGAATACAAAAAATTCCCATAGAGCTATGGATTAAGCTATGGCAGCATGAGATATGGCAGAAGGCAGCCACAGCCACGGCAAACTGCCCAGCGCAGCCCTTGATTCCTCTGGCTGTGCTGTGCACTACCCCGAGGTGCAGTCCTTGCAGTGATGGTGCTTATGTATTTGCTTACTCTGCAGATCACACACAAGCAACCAAAATGTGACCCAATGTACCCAGCAAATTGAATTGCTGTTAAAATAACACAGCTAAGGAAACGTAGAGCTTGCTCTATATTGCTGTTGTGGCTCAAAAGCTGCTCTGAGCAAATGGTAGTAAACTGACAGCTCCTGTATTGTGCTATATATGGCCCATACCAGCATCTTACAAGCTTATCTTTTGCAAGATGGATAATATTCATAGTTACTCCCTGAATTCTGCTACTTTGTCAAAGACGTAGCATTTAGTTTGCAGGCATGATGCACTGTATCAAGATCAGCAGTTTTCATACTGTTTTTCAGAAGCTCCTGCCACACAAGCCTCCCCTCAGTAGGTGGGAAGTGGTTTGTGATCTAAGCTTTGCAAAGAGAAGCAAGCAGGGTGACTTCATGGCATTCAATACAGGCTGTTCCTACTCCCCAGAAATGGTTGGTAAAACAGCCACATTTGCGATAAACATCTTGATTTATAGGTGAGCTCATTAATGATTTAAAGGTTGGAAGGGGTGAGGTGGGTTGCACACATGTTGGATCTTAGGTCTTCATTTGGGAGGCTTTGAAGTTGGAGTCCATTTAGAAATTCTCTGCAAATTTTAGAAATAACATTTCTGTGAAAACGTAATGCAAAATCTGGTGGCATATGGTTGTATTTAGGTGACTAATACTCACTTGGGGCCACCTTCTTAATTTACTGCTGGCTTTGCCATTCATGAGTAATGCATCCACTCCTAGCTCATGCCAATAAAGCTTTATGCCACCACACGTATAATATTTCACTACATGTCTTGCCTTCCCCATTGCTGTGGCACTTATGCAATTTGTGTTAATAGGTAATCACCAAAATGAATAGCACAGTAAAATTATATAACTTGTAATTAGCTTCAACAATTAAAAAGTCTAAAAGCAGACTTTGTAACGCCAAGACTCCAAAGATACCATTATGTTAAGGAGTTCATTTTCATATCACAGTAAGAGCATGTAAACATATACCCTGCAATGAGAAGAGTTTTTCTGCAAGAAATGCTTTAAAAATAAGGTGGTGGTTTCTGGTTTTTGTTTGGTTTTTTTAAAGAAGGGTATCTGGTGAGTCAGACCATAACAATGTTTATTTTCCTGACAAAATACATTGTGAAAATTGTGAAAACTGTTACATTGTGAAAATTGCCAAATTTTGATTTGCTATAAATCATCCTGGGTTCCAGATAGCAGCATAAATGATGCCATGAAACTCTCCAGTACCTTCTTTCCCTCACATCCTGGATTTGGCTGCTTTCAACAAAAACTTCTCAAGGCTGTTTTAAGTGACTTGTATATAAGGGAGAGTCTCAACTGCCTCAGAGACTTGTTGTCAAAATTTTTACAGATGATGCAAACTGGCACATCATCATGTTCCTGGGATGGAGACAAAGGTAAAAATAGTTTTTCGTTAGTAGTGGTGTTTGGTTTTATTTTTTTTTTCCCAAAGCAACACTGGGGAGATGTGTGTTCCCTAGAATGTAAACTGGAAAATCAGACCACAGACCACGATTTGGGAACTGGGAGCTATTTTTAGTGAGAACAGGTTCATGAGTGGAAGAAGGGGAGACTAAAGATGACAAAGAGAAGAAACTCACCCATCGCCCATGTGCAGTGTGCTCTTGCCCTGGCTCCATCAGTTCAGCCTATGTAAGTGTCATTCATGATGGGGTCACAGAGTTATGCTTTCAGTTGTCTGGAAGCTGTAGGTCATATGAAGAACATCTCTTAAAGATCTGACAAAGTATTTTAGACAGAAGACATAATTTTTTAATTCTTCAAAAGACAAGTTAAATGTATTCATTGCATAAGAAATCTATAATTTAACAGCAGCTGTGCAGCAGCCTTTCCATGCTGTAGTGCAGTCTACTATATTGATGATTTCAAATATTTATACCATCATCCCACATTCATGAAAAATATTTAAATTAAACATGCATGGGAACAGATGCCATTCTGTTCTGGCAAGAAAACCTAGTCATAAACTTCTGCTTATGAAATGTTATTTCACTTGACCCCTATCAGTAGGAACTCATGAAAATTAAACTGGGGAAGGAGAAATATTGTATGTAAGCTCTTTTCTCAGTGAAACCTTTGAGTGGGTATGTGAAGACAAGATGTTTCCATTAAAAGCAGAACACAGTTTGATTTGATAAGGTGAAGCTCACTGCTTTAAGTTCTAATTCAAGAGTCAGTGCCCACTTAAAAGCTTCTTTTTACCTGCAAAAGGCACTCTTTAAAGAAGCTTTCTATACCAGACTGCACTTATTCATTTCAGTAGTTAGTGTGTCTATTAATTGTTAGAGATGATGCAAAGTAACTCCATTTATTTTTGTATTAAAAAGCACAACTTTACTTTTGTCCTTGCTGTACTAAAAAATCCAGAGAGAGATTATTTCTTACTAATTCTAACTAATGACATCTTATGAAATAGGGAAAAGGGAAAGGAAATGTCATGTAAAGTTTGCAGGCTAAGGATGTCATCAGCCCCAATCTACTCAAGTTAAACATTTACATCTCTCTGCATGTAGTCCATATAGGACTACATATACACTTGACTGGCATATTCGTAGCTCAGCCTGAACAAACAATTGGTTCTATCTATTGTATCTAATCTATCTTGGCATTTATACAATCCTATGAATCCTACTTTCTGATGGAAGTTAGAAAAATAAGTGGATGATTTCATGGTTTTCTCCACTTCTAATAGATCCTGTTTGAGATGTTAGTCTTGGATTTTCTCTGGCCTTGCATTTTAACTGTGTTAACAGATTTTATTGTGTATGTCCTCCCTTCCCCCTCCCCAGCAGATGAAAAAATTTCGGGACTTATTGATACTGCAGTAGTTTTAATGTATGTTATTTGTCATCTTACTCCTGGTTCAGTTTGTAAAAGGGAAAGGGCAATCTTGGACTTGTACACTAGCTCTGCTTTTCCATATGATACTGTCCTGGGAATCAGAGCTGGGCTGATAAAAAGGTTTGATCCCTGTGGGGAGACAGCTGTGGGCAGCTCAGTGTTGCAATGTTTTGTCCAAAAGCATTGAGAGATGATGCCTTAGAACATGAGGTGCAGTAGATTCCCCAGTGACAGAAACCCAAATAAGCCATTACACCTTGCAACTTGTATATTAATGAAGTTCACCCTGCTAGCTGGGTGCAATGTGCCTTATTCTGCTGACTCTACAATACAGTTTCTGGTAGATTTTTCTCTCTAATTTTTATTAATATTATACTAGATAGAAAATATTTTTATGTCAGAAAGATGTCATGGCTAGGAAGTTGTCAGATTCCCCCTCCACAGTGTTTTCTGTGATATGACAAAAGAAAAGAGAAAAGGCACAAGAGCTGACTGGTGATGTGACAAGAGGGTACCTTCATTTTTGTACTCAAAGTAGCATACAAACACTGCTCCTTTCATGGCGTCTTTACTTGCCTTTAAACTTGATACTGTGTGAGTCGGAAGTAACAGCCATGCCCAGCAAACCAAGATGCATGACCTGGGCTATGCAGACAAATGCTAACCCAACTCTCACCAAGTCCTTAATTCTCTGCTCTTTGTCCCTGTCCTCAAAAGGTTGTATAAAAAAATAAAACTGTGCTTCATTGAGAACAGAGGATTTGTCAAGGTACAAAAATACAGGAACAACTAATAGACTTGGGTTTGAATCTTAGTTCACCCAATTAATTGGAGCATAAGCTTTTTTTACGAGTTGCTTAATTCTGATTTTTTTTGTCAGAAATATGTACATGCTCCCCTACTCTCTGGGAATTGAGCGAGAAGGAAGTATATTCTTGATAGCAAAGACTCAGTAACAATAGATTGTGTTTCTCAGATGGACATATTTAGTTTATAGTCATAGCTTATTTCAGATTTTAATATTTTTTTGAGTATTATTGATGTCATCATATTTATAATATGTTTTTTAGAATGAGTAACATAAACACTCTGGGACTGTATTTTTCTTTTTCTCATCATGATGTTCTCTGCCATTTACCTCCTAATATCCCCCACTAAACAAACAACAACAACAAATTTTAGACTTTGAAAGTTGCCAGGACGACACAATGGAAAAATAAAAGGCCATGTCTTGGGCATTTTGGTAACAAAACAGTCAATGAATAAAGAACTAAAAATAAGAATTAAAAAAAATTCTACCTAGGTGTCTGCCTTAAGGAAATGCTGACCAGAACTTCTGCATATGTGATATAGTTTACAAAGCAGAAAAGTATTTACCATAATAAACTATACTTTTATTAGGGTCAAAGAAAGTAGAATATATTTTTTATGGACTATTCTTGGAAGTTTTGTGCATCCTCACTTTTTTTTATTATAGCAACTCACATATCATTAATGTGAATTCTTTGCATTTAAGTATTAAGTAGATCAGTTGGACTGAATATTTATAGAAGGTCCTGGATTGATAGTCTTAAAAGCTTATAAACCTCTGTTTACATATAGTTTACACAGAGTACAGTTAGAGCACAGGCAATGCAGCAATCCACTCACCAGAAAAGAACATGGTTAAGGGAATAAGTTGCTTGGTTTCTGGTCCAGCCATGGGCTCTCCAAAAAGTGTCAGAAGGGTGATTTGCTAAAGACCACTGAATGATGGACAGGACCTGTTCTGGGACCCTCCAAAGTACTTGTAAGCAAAGCAGTTGTGGGAAAATGCCATTAAGATGCAGATAGTATCTTCATGGCTATTTGTGTCAATGGAAATTAGTGAGCTATCATAACTCTTGAGGATGGGTAAACTGACTGAAAATGTGCCCTCAGCCATTTGCAGTAATTGCATCACTTATGACAAAGTCGCTACAGGTCTCAAGAAAAGTAACTGAGGAAAGAATTGGCTTTATCTCTGGCCTTTTGATAAGTGGTATTTTACTAATATAATGTGTACACACCAATATCCTGTGAAATTCCTGCACGTCACCAGCGGTTTTTATTCGTGCCCATTAAAATGCATTACAGTGTGGAGGTTGCTGAAATGTAAATTAAAGGCTACGGCGCTCATAGTTTAACAGCTGCCATGTAGATTGACAGCCTTTGTGCGCCCAGCTGGCAGTGTCAGGTTAGTGGGTCTCTAGTCACAACATTAATCAGCTTTATTAGTGCCACTAATACCAATTTGTAAGCAGACTGCAAGGATCAGACGGCCCAGCTGTCAGGCACTGCACATAGATTATTACAGGATTTCTTTTTATTGTTTAAGATTGGAATTATAATTTAATTAGGGAACTTAACTATTTTTTACACCCATTGAAAACTAGCAAAGATTTAATAAAAAAAATAAATGTTAACTTCTTTACCCTGACATTCTACCATCTTTTCTACTTCCCGCTCCCCATCCTCCTCCCCGCCTCCACCCCAGCATGCATGGGAGAGAAAATGAATTCGCTTCACAAAACCTGTTGTAGCATATCACTTGCTGAGATGAAGAACTTCTTACACTGCAGCAACAGCTCATATTGTGCTAGTCAGGATTTCCAACTGATTTCAACAGATTTTCCTTACCGCGTTGATGTGATATACCCAGTTGCCTTGGAGGACCAAGAAATAGAGGGATTGTGTTTATAATTTCCTCAAAAAAAACCTGCTAGCCGCCTGCCTGGTTCCTAGTTTTGTCATAGTAATTACTAATTCTCCATCAGAATGTGTATGTAAACTGCACAGATCTGAGGACTTTACTAAATTAGGGTCATGTTGTACAATACATTCTGATTCAAGAAAAGCAGAGCAAATATAAATACATGGACATCTCTCAAAACTTCCTGTTCTTTTTGGATGGGACCTCTTGTCCTTATTACATTACACATCAGTTTCAACTCAGTTTTAATTAATGATTTTAAATTAGGCTAAGAGGATATTAGCTTGCAAAGCCTAGCAATGAAGAATGGATGTTGTGGCTCAGACACAACCTTCCAAAATCTCTGCAGCTCACATCTTATAACACTTTCATGTCGGTCATACAGATTACATTTCCTGCAACACTAAAGCAGCTTTTCTAGTGGGTCAGAAACATGATAGGTTTATCCTTCAGAGTGGCCTGAAAATATACTGAGGAGGGAAAAAAATGTCTCTAGCATCTACTTAATGCATTGAAAGAAGGGAACTTAGAGATGAAATTTCACAGACTTAGAAGACTTATGCAGGAGATAATTTTAAGAAGTGTCACAGATTTTTTCTGATGCCCCAAAATGTAGGGTAAAGGGAATTCCAGCTGAGAGGTCTCTGTCCCCCACAGTCTCCTACCTGGACCTGCTGTGCAACCACACAGCAATAGGGTCCATGTGTTCAGAGTGTGGCCCTGTCAGGATTGCTGCAGAAATCAGCAGGCTCTGCAGGGCTGTGACTTTTACACTACTGCCTGTCCTCTGTGGTAGGATGAGTCCCATGTCCCACATGGAAAGCTAATTGGACATTCTATTTCTTGTTTTGTGGGATTTCTAATATCTTTAAAAAAACAGTGAGTACTGCAACACATGTGAAGAGGTCATATGCAGCTGATATACACGTCTGATTGAATACTCAGTTTATCTAACATATTGCCCTTGCTGGGCAGGAGCAGAAATACAGTTTCTCTTTAAGATGATTCTGTTTTTAACATATGAATCTTGACAACCAAATCTAATCCCATAATTTTCAGCCCAAGTGCTACAGTTATGAAGAAATTTAGAAGAAAAATAGGAGAAATTCACCTGATTTCTTTTTTTTTAACATTTTTGATTTGTAAGGAAGCATTTTGGACAATTTCTGCATCTGATGTATCAGACTCAGACAGCAAGTGTAGTGAAAAATACAGAGAGTAAGTTTTAAACACAAGAAAAGAATATAACCAATAACATGTGAAGACTGAAAAATGAAAGGCTTCTCTTGATGAACAGTAACAGTGACCTGACAGACCTCAGATGACCAGGACAGTAAGACAATGGGCAGGAACGGCTGTCCTGTTACACAACAGAGGCAAGTTATTAGCAGATGAAGTTGCAAAGATTACAGTGCTTACTGCTCTCTGGCAGTAAGCCACTTCTTCACTAAAAGTGCCAACTTGGTCAGTGTTGCTGTAAGTAATCCCACTGACACAAGGGCAAGGCCTCATCTTCCAATAAGTAAAATCTGGAGAATACTTAAATAGGGACAGTTTATGGATACTTTTGATAATTTATAGAGGGTGTGAAAAGTACTAGACTGCTGGAAAAAGAAAACTCAGTGTATACATTTAAAGAAGGAAAAGGATAATAGAGAGAGTGCAGCTTAACTTAATTTCTTCAGAAAATACTAAAACAGAAAGTTAAAGAGATAATAAGTACATGGAAGTAAGCAAAGACCACAGCCTTATCAACAGCAAATCATATCAAATATGTCTAACTTCTTCCTGTAACAGAGCAAGATATTCTTGGGCACACGATGTGACTCTTGGGAATGGTCCTGTGCGGGGCCAGGAGTTGGACTCGATGATCTTTGTGGGTCCCTTCCAACTCAGCATATTCTGTGATTCTGTGAATACATCTTTTGAACAGGAGGGAAATTATATCCATTGCATCTGTTGACTTTGGTGTTTTGTTATAAGTAAACTGCAGAAGTGTATTTCTGATGAAACCACAGCGAGCTGGGTGCCACTGTGACTAGAAAACTGTAATTGCCGATTGGAGCAACCAGGGGAGACCAGGCAGAATGGTCACAGATACAGAAACCATGATATGGAAGAGAAAAATGAATGGTTTGTCTGGGGAAGACAAGACTGAGGGAAGACAAAGCAATCTTTAAATACATAAAAGGAAGCAAATAAATGTGTTTATCTTTCATAAGACAAAGTAATAGGCTCAAATTGTAAAGAGAGGTTAGTCATCAGAAAAAAAAGACTTTAGAATGGTAAGAATAGTCAATTGCTGGGGAGATTAGGGAGCCTTTGGTATTGGAAGGCTTTACAAACAAGTTGGGTGAGCATCTGTCAAAATGACGCAAGCATTGCTGATCTTGTGTTTGGACAGAGAGGTGAGCTAGATTTCTCTTGAGGCCCCTTCCAGCTGCCTTCTCCTATAAAATTTGATTCTGTAACATCAGCAACATAATGCATGAGTTGGCTGTGGGCCTTGCCTTGCCGATATCATCAGCAAGTGCTACTTGGTGGAAAAGAGCACAGGTTGTCTCAGGGCCAAGAAGTCAGTGTACTCATGGCTATGCCCTGGGGACCTCATCCACCTGGCGTCTAGCTAGTCCCAGCTTCACTCCAGCTTGTTTACCCGTGTGTCCTTCTCACAGCAGCTTTCAACTGGAAGAACAGGGTATCTCCAGGTCAAACCTTGAGTGAGGAGGAGGGATGCACCTGGACAGCGTTCTTGGCTTGTCACTTTAGGCAGCTCTTCAAAAGAGCGTACTTACAGACCAAGGTGAGTACCAGGTAGTGGGTCCACAATGACTACAGCAGAGGAGATGGCCCATGAGTGTAGAAGTATTACTGTTCTTACTGGAATACAGGCTAATAAGTGACATAGAAATTGTGCAGGATCACAGACAAGTACACCTCTAGGCATAAGAAGCGTAGGATTCAAAAACCTGGAACTATTGAAGAGGTTAAACCTGTAAAGGCTGCAGAGTCTTTCCGTAAACTAGTCAGGCCAAATGAAAGGTCATCAGATTTTCACAAGCTTCTCTAGCTAAATAGTGCCTCTGCCAAGTTTTCTTTTGAGTATATGTATTTACAGATAAAGTTCTCAAACTGAAAAACCTCATTCTAAAATAAAAGTTTAGGTCATTAAGTGTGCATGTTCAATATTTGATGGACTTAAATATTTTATAGAAATCTTGCAGAAACAGAGGAAAGTTACTGGAACATATATGTTCTAATTATAATCCCTCTAGAAATTTGATGGGCTTATTAACCTTATGGAAGCTCAGATAAGTTGACCGTTTTAATTAAATGTAAACAACTTTCTAATAACAACCTTGACGTCTCTTCCCAGAGAGTGATCCTAGAGGCCCAGTGCACTTAGAAATACCAAGGAGTTGCATTACAACCTGCTGAGACACTGCTGTACTGTCAAAATGATGTGGCAGTGAGCGCATTTTGAACAGTCCTAACCCGATGTTCTGAGTCTCAGTCAGCTTTAAAAATGTATTGTTTCCTTCCAGCTTTATTAGTTGTTCATCTCTGTGTAAAGGGTAAACTTTCCAAAGTCTAGAAATTTAATTCAAAGTTTTATACTTGTTCTGAATTCAACAGATATGAATAGAACAGAGACATTTTGGTTACCTATATTTGTGGATTTTATGTGATGATGGTCCTGACATTCTCAGGTGCATTGAGGAGTCCCAGTGTCTCTGCAGACTGAGTTTGTATTTTCTTTCATCACGCTTTTCAGAAGTTATGTCCATGCCCAGCACGAATCCCTCTGCAGTCAGGGAGATCAGTATGTGGAAAATAATTGGTCAGCAGTAGGGGTAGAAGTCCAAAGCTAATTTGTTTCTGCTGTTGAAGAAGTCACCCTGCACATCTTGTATGACTGCTGCAGATGATATGTCATGGCAAGGGCATGGGAGAGAAGGTTGGCTTTGTAGGTATGTCTTTCCCTGTACTTTCAAACGTGTCTTACTGTGTGGAAGAGGGTAGGGAGTTAGTGCATGGTTATCCTATAGCACATGTTGTCATTTTTCTGCACAAAGAACCATTCCTTTCTGGGTCATGAAGCTGGCTATTGCTTCTGTTCTTTACATGCTCTATTGTCCTGTCTTTGACTTGCTTCCTTTGGGGCAGAGAGAAATTATATTAACAAGCATACTTATCATCAAGTAAGAATTATGTTTTATGCATGTTTGCTGGAAACTGAGAGAGGGGTCAGTTATATAAATTATCTACTAACATGCGTGATATGTTCAGTGCTTACCAGGAGTGGTTCAGGCAGTTCAAGGTTTGCTAACCAATGAAGAAAGGAAATTATGAGAGTGGAGGGATTTGTTTATTCAGACAAAGCAAAAAAAGGTTAAAAAAATCAAAAAAGCTTGCAGTCAATCAAGAAAGCAGCACCAAGGCTGCCTTCTTTGTAAATAGGGCCAGCCAGAGACTGGGCTCCTGCTCTTTAAAACTGGTGGGAGAGCTGCCATTGAGACATGTGAAGAGCAGGCAAGAAGGTCAGCAAAGCAGCTCCACAAGGCAATAGCTTAAGGACAAAGCATATCAGTCTTCTCCTCAGTGCTGAGGGGAAAGCCTCAGGGAGCAAGAAAACAGTATGAAAACAGAAACAACTTCTTGATGTTTTCATCCATTTCTGCATTTGGAAAAAACCCCCAGCACTATTTCTCGAAGGAAAGTGGGTCCATTCCTTCACAGAAATCACTGTTGGAGAAAGAAAATGTTAGTTGGGAAAAACTTCTGATGAAGGATTAATCCTGTATAGAAGAGGGATGAAAATCAGCAGGGAAGTGGAGTAGAGTGAAGCTCGTGTTGCTTTCCATGTTTATGTCAAAGACCGGATCTCTAGAGTCCCTTCTGTCCCAGCATTGACATGCCTATCATTGGACCCAGCTCAAGAAGATGCTCACTTGCTACTTATGTGTGTGTAAAAGGCAATCCTGAAGTAGGTCATAACCATGAGTTGGGAAGGGCTGAGCAACACTACAGAGATCCTCTCTTGTGGGAACCATACACAGACTTGAGATTATTTTAGAGAAGAAAAAAAACTACCTAGGGAGCTAGAACTCTAGTCAGGTTCTTTCAAATGTCAGCTGCTCTGTGTGTTACTACAGTGGAGCTCAGTCTGCAATAACCAGCATTTATCAAGGCAATCTGTTTATTTTTTTTAACATCTCATTTATGGCAGTTTTAAGTTCTTTACATTGGACTGTAGAAAATCCTCTTACAGATTCAGAAATGATCCCCCATATATTTATATAAACAAAGCTTAGGAATGGGAAATCTAAATTGTTAATCACTTGTGCTGTTTTCTCCATGGAAATATCAAGCAGCTTTCCTTTGAGAGGGTAAAATACCCTCTTTGCACTCCATACAAAAAGGTTTTCTTTGTTACACCTGCCAGCATGAAAAAGGATTAATTTTAACAGAGCTTAACCTAGCCATCTAGGGGAAGCCGTTTAAATGACTCCATGTCTTGGTTGCTTTTAATGGCACTACTCTGGTGACTTCATTTAGTTTTGCAAAATATAAGAGAAATTTTTGACTTATGCCACTCAATTTTGTTGGAGTTCATCACAACTGGTAGGGATAATATGGGCAAACCTTGGCTGTACCTCACTGTGAAAAATACGCATCTATTTCTTTAGGGTTTTTTTCAAAAGCATTCATCAGAGAGAGCAAATAAAAAGTTACAAATGCACCCTATTTACCATTACTTCATTTTATAAAGCAATGAATCCTAATCTCATGATGAAATTTTGGTAAACATTTGCAGAAGGCTTTCAGACTGTGTCCTATATTAAGTAAAAAAGTGTTTAGTATTTTTTTCTGGGTCAGATTATTGACATTTTCCTCTCTTTTACAGTATTTTAAAATGAACCTAGAAAATGCATCCCAGAATTTCTGCCCAAAGGGACATAGTGCTGGAAAGAAAAATGTTAATTAAAGCAGGAGTTTAACAGTAGACATATAGTAGCTTTTTATCATCTTCATGCCTTCCGCAGCCATTGATGTAAGTGAAGAAAATGCATAGTGCTATAATGATCACTACTGTCATACATTTGAGTTAAAAGACTTGCTTATCAGCATGGACAGGCTGTGGAAGTACTGTAGGAGAAGGTGTTGCAGACCTGCACACTGAGTGAGGACTGTCGTGGAGCTGCTCCACCCGCCCACGGCCACAGGGACAAGGAACATGTGCACCTGTGGTGCAGGTACAGAGCCACAAATAGGGAAATCATAGGACACTTAGCTTTTTTAGCTTTTGTGATTTTACTGCCTTTAATATGCTGGCAAACTTATCTGCATAGATATTGGATTTTTAGTTTTAACTTCTGTGAGTATGTCTTTGGGAAAGAAGTTGTGAACAAGTGATACTGTGGTGGTCACAAAAATCAGAAAGAAATGCAGCCTCTTTAGTTCCCCGTACTGAGGCAGAGTGAGCAGCTCTCAAACCATCTCTCTTGCCTATTTCAGAACAAAAATGCATCACATTCAACAAAGTAAGTGTTCCCCCCTGAAAATTATTCAAACTTTTAGGACCACTTGAAATATCTTAAGCACAATAAACCTGTGTGATTGCTGACATAAATATTTGGATTGAGCTGCTGCAGCCATTATTTGATAAGAAAACCAAAACTGTGAAGGATTTTTTTTCTTAGTATCCTTCTTGCTCTCTTCTTTTTTTCTTGGTGTTAGCAGTGGTAACGAATAGCTTATTTAGAATTTGATTTAACGTATTTATAATGAGCAACCTCACTAAGCTGAAAAGTAAATTTGTACAAAGGTCCAGGTGACATCAGCTTCTGCAAATACACTGGAGCAGATCAGTGACCAGGAAGTGATTAAACCCTTTAAGTGAAAAAAATCTCATGATTTAACTGAACAAACAAAAAGTTCCCTATTTTAATGTTAAATTTCTTGTTAAAAATATTTTGTATCATAAAATATCCTCACTGAATCTAAGATCTAATCAAATTTTAAACATTTGAATTTGGTTCATGTTTGCAAAATCCTTTGAACATAATGAAACATATCACTTTGAAATGAAGTTTCCTGAGATAAAAAAAAATTAATTCAGCTGAAATACAAAAAAAAAGAAAAGGAATTTTTAGAAACTATTAGCAGTTCCTGTACTACTAGCAAAGTATTTTAGTTCTGTTCTTTTGCTTCCTTGATATGTATTTGCACACAAAACACAATACAATAAAGATTTCCAAGAGGCATAGAAAATTGAAACTTGCATTTTTGAAGGATTAAATCTTCATATGCGTGATATGTTCTTCCTCCTAATATGATTATAGAATCATTATTTCTAAAATTGCCCCAGCAATTTAACTATTTCCCCTTTTATTTCCGTGAAGTTAAGGCTGAGCAACTGCCTCTAGCAACCTCTAGTTCCCTGCTTGCTGATGGGGTTGACTTAGGAGCTATTTGAAAGAAACTCTGGACAACCTCTGTGAACTCATTCAGCCTCTGTTGATATAATTGCATTATTTGCATTACATATTGTTGATATAATTGTTGATATTATTGCAGCCATGAGCTGGTGGGTGCTTCTGCACTGGAGATGCGTGGCTGACACCAGCTGTGTGACTGTAGGATGAGGCATTTTAGGTTGTAGTGGAATCTCAATACTTTCCTAAATCCTCCTCGTGTAACCTCTGTGATTTGAAGGAATTTCTTTTTGCCGTGCCAGGCTTTACAAGTCTGCTTAGCACACAGACATTAGGAGAACAGCTGCCCCAGCCACATTATTTATAAATCTGGATAAACTCTGTAGTTAAATATTTTTAGCAGTAGGTTTCTGAAGCCAGGAGAGCACACACCAGTCTAAAAAGGTCTAAGCATCTAATGTGGTATTTCATTTAGTTTAGAGTAAGCCTCTTGAAAAAAGGCTGTGTCTACAGATCAATAAGGATTTGATCTGTACAGATCCAATACAGCCACAGATCAATAAGTGCAACTATATTTCACTTAATTAAGGTCTGCTTTCAATGGATCATCAAGTGAAAAGGAGGTGACACAATGGTAGTCAGGACAGACCTGCCTGTCTGAATCCAAAGCTTTTTCTTGTTACTGAGTTTTCATCTGTTCAACACCGATTGTTGCTAGAGCAGACATAGGAATACAACCTCACTTTAGGAGAATTTATAAGGTTAGTACATGAAGGTTGAAAGGTGCTCTGATGTGATGGTGCTGGAGAACTTACAATGAATTACCATATATCAGAGTCTTTTTGTAGTCATTTAAGTAGAGAAATGGGTTTTGCCATATTTCATGCGTTAGATCTTCTCTTTGCAGGTATTTCTGATACCTGTGGCAACTGTGCCTCAGATTGCTATGTGTGTTTTTAGATGTAGTGAAGCATTTTAACCTCTCTGAAAAAGGCTTGTACAATAATTTCCATGGTCCACTGAAATTCAGTGGTATTTTGAAAGCATTAGTAGCCAAGTAAATTGTGCACTGAAGAATCCAAGTGTGGTTTAATAAATGTATATGCAGTCTGACAAAAACTTGTCAATACATCCAAAATGCCAAAGACCTTGGTTTGCTCTCACCTCTGGGAGAATCTTAATGCAGTGAAAAAGACGTTCAGTTTGGGGGGTTTATTGAGGTTTATTTTTCTGTTACTACTTCCCCTCTGTCATTCACTTTTCTGGAGAAGAAGCAAAGTCTCAAACATGAGACAACTTTTTTTTCTCTATGGTTCTGAAGAATAACCCAATGCAAAGCTGCCCGATAATGGAAAAGTATATTCAATCTTCTGTCCTATTTCACAGTTATTTAATCCCTCTTGCAAGGCCAGCAGAACATTACAGATGAGATGTCTAGTGAGGTTTCTGTTTGCTCATAGGATTCAGTTATATATGAGCAAGGTAAATTGCTTTTCTGTGAATACATCTGGTACATGAGTTCAGGAGTGGCAAAAGCGACTGGATTTTATTGCCCAGCACCAGTCTGAGTCTGCCCTTTCTGTATTCCACACAGGGATGTGCCAATCTGCACAAGCTCCATGGTACTGATGCCTACTCCCTGGCAAGATCTCTAATACACCATAGCCCTTAGGAGGGGCTCAACATTATGTTCAGGTGCTTGACCTGCTCCCTTAATGTCCCCTGGGTGTTCCCTATAACCCTGCTGCAAAACAGCTGGCACTGCTGATGTTTGGGAGGGCTTATCTTCCTTTTATTTTGCTTCTTGAAATGTGTTTTAAATTACTCAGGGCAGAGAGAGTTTGAAATCTGTGCTTCTCCACTTGTACACTGAATTTGTTTCGTTCTGTTGAGCTGGTCACGTTCTCACCTCCCACAGTGGAATTAACTTCTTTTCCTCATAGCATATTAAACCCTTTTGAGCAGCACTCTTATCATAGAATCATAGAATCTCTAAGGTTGGAAAAGACCTGTAAGATATCACAGTAATGGTAAGATCTTGTAGTATCCCATATATGCTAAAACTCTGAAGAAGTCCCTCATGGGACAGATATATGTGATTTACTTGATTAATGCAGTTTGTGAAAATAACAGATAAATGTTTTTGTAATCATCACTTAAATGGCCTTATAGATTTTGATACAGCATTCAGTGCACTCTCAACCCTTGCCAGTTTTCTTCATTGCTGTCCTTTAGGAATAAAAGATACATATCAACTAAGTATATTAAATAAGTTTGCTGACCCTGGTTTGGGAGTTTATGTAGCCTGGTTACAGTTTGCCTGTAAATAAAACCTTTAAAATATTACCTTATAGCAATTCTATAATAGGACAACAAATAACATAAAGCAAGGCTTGACCTATAATTATTTGCGCTTCAGGTGCTTAATAAATGAGACACAGAACATCTCCCTGAAAAATGTTTACCCTCTTGTTCTCCTTGGGATAATGACAAGAGTTTTCTATCCCTGGCTGATGACAGATGAAGAATTTGGAAAGTCCCTATCTCCCATCTGGGAAAGGCAATTGCAAGCTCAGTTGGCTTCTTTTTGTTTCTAGGAACTAGTGAATCAAGGCAGTGATTTGGAAGATTCCTTCCTAATCCTTTTCTCAGGGATTCTTTTCTCTTTTCCTTTGATTTTGACCCAACAGGACTGACCTGTACATTTTATCTTGTGTCTTGTCTAAGAGTCAAAAACACCATCTCTGCTTACCTGCTACCCTGCCTTTCTGCAGTGAAAAACTAGGAAGGAGGGAAGGAAGGGACTGATGAAAAAGGTCCTTCTAGTCCTCAGTGATGCTGAGGTCATGTCCTGAAGACTGATGGTTGTTTGCAATCATTATCATGATTGCTGTGGTTTTTCTGCATGGGAGCTTCTTTTATTTCTTTTATTTCCTCTCACCCTAGGTTGTGTGAATATTGAGGAAAAAAAAAAGAAAAAAAAAGAAAAAAAAGAATTAAAAAAAGGGAAAACACTGAAAGAAAAGGGAGAATAAAACACCCCACCAGAAAGCATCTGCTTGCCTCTGTGGTGTAGGCTGAAATGCTTATCCATGCTTTTGTGATTAGCAGGCTGGATTATTACATAACCCTGCATCACCGGGTCTCCCTGCTTCAACTCTCTCTCAGCCCTCTTTGCTTCAAGTTCCCACTGCAATGGAAAGGCCGTGGTGAAATCTCAACTATAATATCCTTATGTTGACTTAAGCAAGGCTTTACGTGGCCTTGGTTCATCTTACAGCTCTGATCTGACTTCATCCTACTCTGGGGATGTCAGTGTGTTCTGCTAAAGCTGCCATGGATTAGATCACATGGCTTGTGAATGAGCATTGCCTTGTTGGAGATTGAGATGGAAAGCTCCCTCTAGGAAGCAATGAGGTTTTTCTACAGCTGAAATCAATGACAAGACTCTCACTGACTCCAAAGGAAGTAGGATTGGACCCAATAAATTGACTTTTCCAGATATTAATCAAATTCTACAATTCATATGCTGCCTGACATGTCCGATTTTTTTTTTGGTTAAATTTAAAACACATTGATGTTTAAATGCAATCTCAGAATGACAGCTATTAATGATCAAGTTCAGAGTCCATTGAAACAAAAGGGAAATTTTTATTGACTTCAGTGGGATTTGAATCAGGGTCTGAAATGATATTTTGACTGTCTTCTTCCCTAACCTTTCACATGCTGCTGAGTATTAGAATCAAGTAATTTTTTGCCTTCTTCCCTCCTGTGTTTCTTCTTGCTGTACATTCTTCAAATAATCTATCTCACCATAAAATACTTTGTGTTTTAATCACCCAGCAAAAACCCACACCCTGCTCAGACACACAGACAGGCGCTCATCACCTTCCCCATGTCCCATCAATGCAAAAACATCGATATGCCTAAACTGTCTTTATGCAACATAAATATACAGCCTGTTCCTACACAGCATACCAGAGAGAGAGCAGACCCAACTAATTGCCAAAGGGGACTGATAAATAAGGATGTGTTCCTACTTCCATTATCAGGCGTCACTAGGAACGGATTGGGAAGGGATGAGGTGGGTGAAAGGGTCCCCTTTGGAAGATTTTTTTTCAGCTAAATTTATTCCTTGTCTTGTCAAGGAACAGGTAAAAACCAGCCAACAAACTCAGACAGAGGTGTAACAAGCATCTTAGTTAGACATCAGTTTTGCAGAAAAATGTTGTAAATCAAAAATGGAATATGAGTCAATAACATAGTACTAAAAAACCCTTCTTTGCCCTGAGAACTAAAAAGACAAATGTTAAATGTCTGGGCAGGAGTGAGTCTGACCTCTGTATTGTGAAAAACCAGGATGGCATTTATAGAGGGATTTTATCTCACAGATTTATTGGAGGATTTTATAAAGGAATTAAATACAGACAAACGAAAACCTCTGCAATGGAGCTGATAAGGGGGTATTTTGAATTTGCAGAAAATTTCCCTAAACAATTTCTTTTCATATAATCATAGAATTGTTTAGGTTGGAAAAGACCTTTAAGGTCACTGAGTCCAACCATTAACCCAGCACTGCCAAGTCCACCACTAAACCGTATCCCTAGGTGACACATCTACCCATCTTTTGAACACTAGTGACACAACCACTGTGTCAGGATTTGACAGGGCTTGACAACCCTTTCCATGAAGAAATTTTTCCTAATTTCTAATTAAACCTCTCTTGGTGCAACTTGAGGCCATTTCCTCTTTTCCTATTGCTTGTTGCCTGGGAAAGAGACTGAACCCCACCTCACTACAACCTCCTTCCAGGTAGCTGTAGAGAGTGATATCTCCCCTGAACCTTCTTTTCTCCAGGCTAAACACTCCAGCTCCCTCAGCAACTCCTTATAGGACTTATGTTTCAGACCCTTCACCAGCTTCACTGCCCTTCTCTGCACACACTCCAGCTCCTCGGTGTCCTTCGTGCAGTAAGGAGCCCAAAACTGAACACAGGATTCGAGGTGTGGCCACACCAGTGCCACCAGTAGAGGGGAACAATCACTGCCCTGGTCCTGCTGGCCACGCTATTTCTGGTACAAGTCAGGATGCCATTGGCTTTCTTGGCCACCTGGGCACACTGACAGAATGTTCAGCCAACTGTCAACAGGCACCCCCAGGTAATTTTCCAATAGGCAGGTTTCCAGCCCCTCTTCCTGCAGTCTGTAGCACTGCATGAGATTGTTGTGGCTCAAGGGCAGGACCTGGCACATCACCTTGTTGAATTTCATACAACTAGCCTTGGCCCATTGATCCAGCCTGTCCAGATTCCTCTATAGAACCTTCCTACCCTTCAGCAGATCTACAGTCCCACTCAACATGGTGTCACCTGCAAAGTGACTAAGGGTGCCCTTGACCCCCTTATCCAAATCATTGATAAAGATATTAAACAGGATTGGCCCCAACACTGAACCCTGGCCAACACCACTTGTGACCAGCTACCAGCTGGTTGTAACTCCATTCGTCAACACTCTCTGGGCCCGTTCATCCAGCCATTTTTTACCCAGTGAAAGGATTTGCTGCCCCTTCTTCCAGTGGTCACAAACTCCCTTTTTTTTTCCTGAACTTCTGCCAAAACCTTCTGTTAAATCATGCCAGTCTTCTTCCCTGCTGGTTCATCTTTGGGCACATGGGGACAACTTGCTCCTGTGCCTTTAGGATTTTGCTTCTGGAAGAATGTCCAGCCTCCCTGGACTACTTTGCCCTTCAGAACTGCCTCCAAAGTCCAGGCTCCTAAATAGGTCAAAGTCTGCCCTCCAGAAGTCTATGCTTGCAATTTCTGCTGTCCCAACTCTTTACTTCTTCAAGAATCAAAAACTGTATCATTTTGTGATCAGTGTACCCAAGATGGCTTCCAGTCATCACATCACCCACCAGTCCTCTGTTCACAAATAAGAGGTCCAGCAAGGCACCTGCCCTGGTTGGCTCCCTCACCATCTGTGTCAGGAGGTTCCCTATCACCCAGGAACCTCTCTGTTGTTTCCTCTCTGCTGTGTTTTATTTGCAGCAGACACCTGATAAGAAAGAAACAGCTTTCATAAAACGAGGGGCAATCCTTTTAGGGGTTAATAACTAGCTAAAAGATGGGGAAAAACAAGTGGGAATAAACGGTCAGCTTGCATGGTAAATGGAACTTAGAAGTATCCAGCTGGTAGCTATGCTGTTCAACATATTCATAAATGAACTTGGATATTAAATTGAATAATGAGAGCATTTGGTGATAGGAAATTATTCTGGAAATCAAACTTAAGCATAAAGAATTGCAGAAGAATCTCACAGGAGTGAGTGACAGCATGCTAGAGTGACAGATGAAATTTACTGTCAATAGAAGAAAAGGAAAATATAGATGGGGAAACAACTATAATGCACACAGGAATAAAATTATAACAGATATGGCAAATTTCATTTATAGAGAGTAAAGCTGCATTTTGGATTTGGAGTGCTTCTAGTTAAAGAAATTGTCTCTGATTCAGAGACTTTAGAAATCGTGGTACATGGAGAAGTCTCAAAAGAAATATGTGTTGGCTCTTGTTTTAATAGCCAAAAAAGTTGACTTCAACCAATATACAGCACACACACAAAGGACACTTTTAACTGCACTTTGTGTTAATGAAGCCTCAGCCACATATTGTGTTCAGGCTGGGGAACTACCTTTGAGTAAAGAAGTGGTTTTGCTGGAGTCAGTCCAGGGGGAAAAAAATAAGGACTGTTTAAGCTCCAGATAAAATGTTGATCAAACAGAGAGAAGAACATGTTATCACGGTGTCAAGAATTCTTCCAGAGTGGTGCTGGGGATCTTTTTATTAGTATTATTTTTTATATTAATAGGACAAAGGGGGAATCAGTATCCACCTAAACAACAGATCTTGTACTTTTGGCTTCAGTAGTTTGTTAGACACAAGCTTGTGTGGATTTAGCTAGAAAAAGCTTTTCTCCTTCAGCACTAAAGTAGCTTCTGCAGCTTCAGTATAATGTGTCCCAGCTCCAGAAATTGGTAAAGCATTACCTGGAGTATATTTTGTTTCTTCAGTTAGCCTTTTATAGCCTGGTAAAGTCTTCAGATCCAACTCCCACCATGACAGATTTGTGTTTTGTCTTAATTTTTCTCAGTAAAATTTAGGAGTCCATTTAGAGTTTATGAATTCTTGCTTAGGAGTAATCAGAAGCAGTATATGTGTGACCAGCCTCTCAGAAGTAAGTCCTCTATTCTTAGCATGCTCATCTCTCCTCTATTAAGCATAGCTGGCACAGACTTGAACAAAATTGTCTCCCATTCTTTGTCCTCAGTCTTCTGGCTCCAGATGACATCTGCAAAAAATTCCACCTGTATGAGGTGCACAGCTAGGGAGGCAAATGCTGCCTCTTGTGCACAGTGTTAACTGATGGAATTATAAAATTAAAGAAATTATTAAATAATAATTCTTCATATACTGTTTGATGACAATCCACTAGCCCCCTTTATAACCAAAAAAAAGATGCAGACCACGTTGGTTTCTTTGTGTTTTGAACACAAAAGGCTGAGGTCGTTGCATCTCAAAGTTAAACTAGAAAGTACAGGAAAAAACTGCATTAATATACTCATAAGCCTATGGGATAATTCAGCTTCTATTTGAAAATGCTTTTGGACTGAGACTAAAAATGAAACTAACCAAACCTCAAATCTGAATTTTATGAGTTTAAGACCATAAAGGAGGACAAGTCTGAACTGAAGAGCAGTAGCATTTGTTCAGTTTTCCCTAGACATGGTAGTAAACATGATGCTGCTTTCTAAGCTCAGTGTGGTGCAAATGCAAAAGATGTGTTGTGTCACATTCTGATTTTAACTCAGTGGAATAATTTTCAGTTTTTATGAGTTTGCAAACACTGTGTTATTTAATAACGCATCATGGTTTAATTTGACTGGTGAAGTAAAATTTCAAAATGCTGGTAAAAGTAAAATATACTCTAATTTTCCCCTCCTTCTCCTGATCAACATGAAACAAACTTGAGGTATCTTAGAGTGGTACATATTTCTTGAGTTCACTGTTTCACATGCTCTAAAAGAATGTTTGACTTTTGTTGCTGTTGAAACTTTCTAGAAGCTTAGTAGAACTGCTTGTGATTTATCTTGTTTTAAAGGGCAGCAGCAGCACTGATAACTGTTGTAGCAATCTGCCAGAATAAAGCCACATCTAGGGCCAATATGGCTTTCTATAGACAAGAAAAACTGCTGTGTGAAAACTATGGGTGAGATAACTTGTAGAATATCCCAGCACAGTGCTGTGCAAGTCCAGAGAGCTGAGCTTGGTCTACTATGGAGCATGAGCACTCAGTCCTTTGCTTAAACCTACAGATCTTGAATAAAATTATCTTTCTTAAAATTATTATGTTGTTCTGATACAAGTGCAATATTTGTAGACAGTGTTATCTTAGAACAGCTTTCTGTAAATAAAATGAGTCAAAGTTAACTTTTTCCCCATGTGAAAAAAGCTCCCAAGTTTCCCAGGACTTGTTAGTTGCTGCAAAATGAGCAGCCCTGCACAGATAAAATGCCCATCATCTAGAAAACAAAACTGTTTTAACTGAGGATGTGATTTGCATATGGCAGATGAAATTCTGCTGCGTGTTCCTGCCATGGAGAGAGGGATGAGGAGCTGGTGGCTGCACCTCCAAGGGCAGGGCTTGGCCCAGTACATTTATGAAAGAAATCTGATTTGTATGTTTCTTCTCTGTGCAGAGATCAAAGGCCGTTTACTCAGCTAAATAGTGAGGGCTAGTGTAGATTTATGGAACCAATTTAGAGAATTAATAAACCACGCCATAAATCTTGTTACAGTCACACTGTATGTGATTGTGCCTATATGCAGACATGGAAATTTGGTATCATTCCAAGTGAGAAGACTAGTTTTCTTGAGCTTAGTTACAGTAAGTAATTAAATTCTTGCTCCTTAAATAATGGATCATTGAAGAGAGTGTTCTTGGTTGCTGTTTTTGGGGGGATTTTGTTGGGTTTTGGTTTTTTTTTTTAATAGAGATTTTTAAATTATTTGCGCAACCCTTCAAAGTAGAGAGTTCTCTCAAGTGCCTTGGACTTTGGTGGGAGCTGAAAACACTTTGTATCTTGCAGAATCAGGACCTTTAAGTGGGTCTGAATCAAAACACCTATGAACCTCGAAAAGACTTTGTCTGGATGCAAGTACTAAATCCTCAGACCTGTCTGTAATACAAACCAATATTTAGAGTTTGCATGGTCTTAAGATGTAGTAGCTGGCAAGTATGGTCTGTATAATAGACTGAAGGAGCATGAATAAAAGAAGAATCATCTTATGAATAGAAAGGTTTAAAATAGATGGTATAAAAATAGCTTGTTACTTAGGAAATTTTCACATCCTTAAATCTTACAGAGAGCCAGAGACTTGATCTTTAGGTTGTTGGGTTTTTTTTTTTGTTTGTTTTAATTCTCCTTAGGTCAAACCCTGCCCTGATAACTGAGCCGTTCTTTCTGCTGTACAGAAATAAATCTGCTCCTACACAGCTTTTGGCCCATTAATTCCCTGTAATTGACCTTTGATGTTTTCTGTATATTCACAGTCTTGCCACTTAAAAACGCAGTTTCCTCCTCAAATTTCATTTAAGGGAGGTGTATGTGTGGGTATATGTATATATATATACATAAATTATTTTAATTTGGATGCATGAGGAAAGGGCAGGGATACGACTGCACACCCATCCTTTCTTTCTTAGTAGCCTGTGAACCATTTTCAGCCATGTTTGACACAAGGCAAGAGGAATGTCTCAAGTCGCAAAGACGTGGGGTGTCTGCCAGCAGACCACCTGCACACAGCGTTGTGTTTGCTGCTGTGTGTGCTTTGCCTTGTCCAGTTCCCACACGAGCTGATGTATTATTTCAAGTTTGTGGTGGGACAGAGGTGCTTAGCAGCAAGGTGGAGGTGCAAGGATATGCAGGAGGGGAGGAAGGGTTGAGTGTGGAAATGGGTTTTGGAATCTGTGGATCAAATTTATCATAAAATGGGAATGGGCAAATCTGCTGTTCCAGAACAATCCCCTTGTTTCCTTGGTCTGTGTGTCAGACTCGGCAGTGAGGTTATCACAGCCCTGGAAAGCCCATGAAGTTGTTTTGTCATTAATTAGGAAACAGCAAAGCTAAATGACCGAAGGTACCGCTTTAACAGTGGTTCTCATGTAATCCCTAGTGACAGGGTTGGCCAAGTTCTCCTAACATACATGTGTAAAAAAATGTAATCTCCTGTATAGCAGGTCTCACCATCTCAATTTTTATATCCTGCTGGAAAGAAAAGTCTCCCTCCAGCAAGCCATTTCTAACTCTGGATCTTGGTTTGAAATGCTGCTTTGAATAGGACATGAAAGAGATACGATGGTGTGTAGGAAGAGGAGGAAATACAGTGGGAGGAGAGAGACAGTAGCGTAGCTGTATTGTCATCTGTCTTGATTATTGTTCCAAAAAAAAACCCCATGTGTAGTCACCTGCTCTGATGTCATTTAGTTTGAAGACCTAGAGGTCCTGGCCCTGCTGAGTGAGGTTGCTGGGGTAGTTTTTCAGAGGATTTTTCTCCTCTTGTCTCTCAGCCTGGCTGTGTGTGGTGAATTCTGCTTGGCCAGAAAAGATGGTTGCAAGCTCAGACTGTTAGCCACAAGAAAGGGTAAATGTCTGAGAAGTCCCTGAAGACATTCAAGTGGCTTTCAGGCTTTTAGGAGGATCCTGAGCCTCAGCTCCCCTTCCCCCAGCATAGCATTGCCTGCATAGCACAGCAGTCCCTGCTCTCGGAGCTAACCAATGTTTGCAGAGTTAGTGGACTAAGATGCTAAAGACATCTAAGACCTGTTGAGGGCATTTCATCTGTCTGCCCAGTTGCATATTAATAGGGTGCACTGTAAACCAAGACTCAGAGCTGAAGGGCAGGCAGCTTAGCTCAATTCTTTCAAACTGCTGTGAATGTAATTACACCTAACAAATCAGCCTTTGAATGATGCCCACCAAAAACGAAGCACACACAGATTTATTGCCTGGTCTGTGTGTGAGAAAGGCAGAGAATGTGATCTGAAAGGAGGAGAATAAAAAATTAAAGGATCCCATACAGCACAGAATTCTCTCTAGATGTCTGAATTGGAAAAGAGCAGCATGAGTTTTGGTTTAATTTTAAATACGTCGTCAGGTGTTTTGCCTCTCAGAATACATCATATCAAATCAGTGGCCACTGAAGAGGTGCACAGCAGGGTGCAGAACCACACACTGCAGAAAATGGGAAACACACGGTGACAGCTCTGTTACTGTCAGTCATACAGGCTGGTCCCGTGTGGCAGAGCAGCTCTGACTGCGTACCTTGAAGTGCAGCACTAAACATATGTGCTTGCCTGCTTCTGACAGGGGAATAGCAGTTGCATCGCTGACTCCAAGGATCTGGAGTGATTTATTTTTCCTAAGCATTCCTGATAGGATATTATTATATGTTGGCTTATTTCCAGCAGTCAGGATGACATCCAGTCCTTTAGCATTATATTCAAAATGCACACATGTATCAGAAAAAGGACTCTAGCTAAAAAAAAAAAAAAAAGAAAAAACCAAGTGACATGAAAACCTTACACTTTCTGAATGCCATGCACATACTCATCAACCAGGGATAATTAGGCCTGTTGAAGCCAGTGAATACTGAAAACGTACAGAGGGTTTATTTGTTGCACTGAAGGGGTGCAATAACAGGTTTGGTTTCTTTCACTGTTTGCCTGTCAATCATACTTTTAATTACCTAATTGTTAGATCTGTTAACAGCCAAGACTGGTTGACAACTTTAGGGTAAAGGGCCTAATAATTTTACTGTCAACAGTACTCCAGTTTTTTCAGTACAAGGAAAGAAAACAAATGCAGCCTTCAACACAAACAAATGGAAAAAACAGCTCCAAAAGCAGCATGAAGCAAACGACAGACAAGCTGTAGCACACTCAAATGATCAAGCTGCTGTAAGTGGATAAGCATTGTGTGTAGAGTTGTCCACTCTGGGGTTGTTGTTTGCATTTGCCTAAAGTCTGAATTGAGCCATAATTTGTGCTGAATGTGCAATAAGTTTGAGAAGTTCAGATTTAGTTAAAAAATTAGGACATTTGTGCAGTGGTTTTTACCTGTGGAAAGTTTTGTTGACTTGTTTTTATTCCTTTAGACCCTTTTGATGGTAGGAAGGACCAAATCTTGACAGTGCTGCTCAAAGTAGGCATGACTGTCGGGGACAAAATACACTGTCTGCAATCTTCCTCAAAACTGAACTTGAGGCAATGCCGGCTGAGGTCACTTGTTCTGTTCAGCCTGGAGAAAAGGAGAATGAGGGGAGACCTCATTGCAGTTACAGCTTCCGTGTGAGGGGAACAGGAGGGGCAGGCACTGATCTCTTCTCTGTGGCGACCAGAGACAGGACCCGAGGGAATGGGCTGAAGTCGTGTCAGGGGAGGTTTAGGTTGGATATTAGAAAGAGGTTCTTGACCCAGAGGGTGGTTGGGTGCTGGAACAGGCTCCCCGGGGAAGTGGTCACAGCACCAAACCTGAGAGAGTTCAAGTGTTTGGACAATACTCTCAGGCACCTGGTGTGACCCTTGGGAATGGTCCTCTGCAGGGCTAAGGATTGGACTCCATGATCCTTGTGAGTCCCTTCCGACTCAGTGTATTCTGTGATTCTGAGAAGTCCCCCTGGTGCACACTGAGCTTTCTACTCCAGGGTGTGATTCAGACAAAGAACCTCATTCAGGAAGAGAGCACAGCTTTAAAGTAATTTCTTCTTTCTTTCTTTCTTAAAATAATGTCTTCTTTCATACTCACATATATGCTTTCTGGCTAATACATTGACATACAGCTACATGATTTGCTAGCTATTTAGTAATGGGCACGTGTTATTGCTACCTTAGGGTATGGCAATACATAGAGGCCAGAATTATGACAGATGCTTCTCTGCAATCAGCTATCTATGAATAATTTGTAAGGCATAGACTGGCCTAAAGATATCACACTCTATTTTAAAAACAATACATTTTTTTATTTGCTTTTTATCTCTATCTCCATTTTTGTAGGATAAAACCAGAAATTGCTACTTCAAGTATTTCTCTAACTAGAATGAAGCATTTGATGTGACCAAAGGTTTACTCCTATCACTGGAGTCACTAGTTTAGTCTTCTCCCTTTGGATCAGTGTTTAGGCTATGGGAGTTTCCATCATGATGAGGTAATCCTTCCATTTTGTCTTTTATTGATTAACTTTTCCCACATTCTTCTGTCAGAGTGCAAGGTTTTGTAAAGCATAGGAGGCTTTGTCTGGATCTGTTTAGTTAGAATTACCCTTACTAAACTGAGTTACTTTTACTAATTCCCTGGCTGTTTCTTACATTCTGTGACTACAAAACCGATAGCATAAAATACTCTTATGCAAATGCTATGCCAATCTGTCACCAGTTTTTCCTCAAATAGTGGTCAAGAGGAATGTCAGTTTACCCTAGATTTTAGCTCATTTTTGGTTACAGGTTACAGGTTATATTATTTGTTCATAATCCACAAAGAAAATCAAAAAGATTCTTTCCAAGAGGCAGGCTAGTTGCAGCCTATTTCCTGTCTTGTTTGTGGAGAAGAAGGGCATAAACCAAAATATTTACTTTGAAGGCATTTAAAAATTACTATTCTTAAAGGTTCTGATCCAGAGATCATTAAAGCCCACTATTAGACTTCTACAAATTTAAAATGGTTTCGATCAGACCCTAACAGGTCACCTCTGAGTGTTTTTATAGGATCTGGTGGACTGTAAAAAAAGTATTTCATAAAACCTTTTTGTGCTACTGCTGTTGACATCCTCACTGACAAGTCCAATGTCATAATTTCACTGTTTCCAGCTGGCATTAGATTTTGGAGCAGAATTATGGCTCCATTCCTCAGTGTGTTCACTCGTCCTGTAGCAGAAGTCAACATAACAGAAGCCAACTGAGACAAACTTGAAGTATCCTGGTAGGGTTTGCCGGGATGTACACAAGGAGATATGATGATTATTTTTTTTCCAGTTTTAAACTTGATGCACAGAGACAAGAAAATTACTGGGAGTTGTGTTAAATGACCCAAAAATTAACAGTATGCTATTGTTTCTCATCTTTGCTTTTTTGCTCTTTTCTTGGTATCTTAGAATGTTTTATACAAATTGCTTACAGCTCATATGTCTGCACAGTAGCAAAGCAGAAGGTTGCTGTTTCATAACACATCTATGGGTTGAGTGACTGGTACCAGGGTGTCCCTTGGGGGATACGGGTCTGTTGCTGATTTTTCTACCATAAAAAACCAAACGTGACTGGGACTGGTGTAATAGCAAGGTCCAGGTCACAGACACAGATAAGCAAAATCGCTCCTTGGAAGAGGGAAAGTAATGGGGTTATGCTGTTTGCTCAAATCCTGGCTACAGCCAACATCCCTGCCTGCTCTTTCATTCTGTGCAGGGTAAGAGTGCTTGTAAAACTTAGCTGTCTGTTCCTGGGTAGATCTGATGTAAATAAACTTGTTCAAAATGATAGTTGGTGCTCTTTGTGTAAATCTGGGGCTTTTCCTTCCTGCCTCCTGGGACATGCCTTGTGTGTTCCACCTTCAAGTTTGGGAATTGTCTGAGGAGATTGGGGTGTCCCCTTGCAGCCTGCCTGTGGGTGGGAAGACATGGCTTCTCTCAAGGCCAGCTGCTTCTGGCAGCTGAGACCCTGCTTCTGCTTCTGCGTGATCCCTCTCAAGCTTTTCTTCAGCCCTTATCCTTTCCTCGGCCCTGCTTTGCCAGTAACTCCCATATTTAGGGTCACTCTGGGCAATTTTGAGAGCCGGATTGAGAGGGACTCTCCTAAAGGAGCCTCTGGTCCTTGCCCTCTCTGTTGCAGAGGACTGACTGCCTACCCCGGTGTTCTGTACTTTCTGTGGTTACAGTGCCAGACTAAATTCTTTTCATGGAGTTTTCTTTGAGTACTTTAGGGTACATGGAGGTGTGCTCCACTCTTTCATCTTAATCTTGATGTTATGGTGTCTGTGTATTTGACAAGTTTATGTCTGTCTCATCTGGATACCTTTTGCTCCAGCTTCTGGTTTACTTGCTCTTTACTGTTAGATCATCTAGTTTTGATGTGTTTTTTCAGTAACTCAGTGCTTTCTGTTCAGAAGCACTTGTAGTTAGGTTTGAGCTGTTTCTCTCAGTGGTCAGTCCTTTATGTTGGAATCACCTGAATTATTCATTCCATGAATGGTCTTGCCTGTGTTTAGTGAATCTTTCAGATCTCTAAATGTAGACAAGGATATCGAGGCTCTGAGCAATGCATTCTAAGCTAAGATTGATTTCCTTTGCTTATTCCTGGAGTTGAAAAGTTATTCTCCATTCTCAGTCACTATTTGTCATACATTGTTTGTTTATTCACCAAATATTTTAGAAAATTGAATCTTATTCTTTTATTGTTTGTTTTTCAAGTTATTAGGGCATCAAAGTATTCACTTTGAAATTATTTTCTTAGTTTTCATATTTTGAATACCCATGATCTATTTGGTCATGGACTGAATTCATCCTTCCATGCTTATACAAGGCTTGAAATTTAATGCTCCTGTTGTTCCATGTCCCTTCTTTGTTCTGTGCTCAGAGATGTTTTTATTGTCTTGCTGTCAACTGCAATCTCCTCTTTACTGTTGCTCTCACTGGACTGAAAAACTTTGTATACTATTTGCCAGCTAATAATATGAGACAACACCAGACTTGCCAAATGTATTTGGCTTCTTATAAAAATAACCATATGCAGAGATTCATGACTTGATTACTAGTTTTATCCTCTGTATACAGTTATTTAACTAACTACCAGTCAAGCCAGGAGCAAGCTGACTCCTTCAAACTCCTTCCTCCTGTAGGCTATACTTCTTCCCTCTCAGCTTAAACCAATTGCAGCTAAAACCCCTTCTCTCTGGTGGTAAAATAGTATCTGCAATATCTCCCTCCATGATACTTCTGTCAATGCCTGCGGTGCAGGTGGGTTGTATGCATTCAATAGAGGCTTAAATACATGGCATTACTGCCTAGATTTGGGAAACCCCCAATGTAAATGGGCTGAAGTAGAGAGCAGATCACACAAAGACAAGCTTAGAACCTGTGGATAATAAAATTCTCTGTGTTCTCAAATAAAGAAACCACTCTACACAGTGAAGACTAAAAAAAGAGAAGTTTGTTGACACAGTCCCATCTCTGAAATAATGTATTTTCAAGACTTTACAAGGGAAGTTGTAGAGCAAAGGGCAGATTTGAGCTGGGTCAGGTTTCTTGCAAGCTGTATATGTTGTACAGTGCTGAATTTGGTTTCCTGTGTTGTTTCATACTGTTATTGTTTTGATTTTATTATCTGCATTATCCTAACACTCTAAAATCCCTATTTAGAGGAATCCCACTGTGCTGAGGTTTATACAGACAGAACAGAAAAACAGCTCTACCTGCTGAGTTTGCTTTCTAAGTACAAACTAGGAGAAGAACATGGTCTGCCTGAGAAGTCATCATGTAAGACATGTGGTCTGTGACCAGGGGAATTCACTACGCAGAATTTTCATAGACATTTTGACAAGATTCCAGAGATGCACACATCCTTATCACAACTGTACATAAGTCTAATGAAATCTGGAACTAACAGTACATAAATCTTTCCACTCAAGTCATAAATAAGATGTTCTAGAGCTGTATTATCGTAATAAAGGCTGTATTCATAGCTTGAATATTCTTTTTTTTTTTGCGTCCTCATGGGAGCTGTGTTCAACTCCTCAGCTGATGTACTCCTAATCTCTGACCATGCATTCATTACCATAAAACATACTGCATGCACTTTGAGCATGAAATAAAACAGAAATTTAATACCATGCTCATTTTAGATCACCATTTCAGGTTGTTTACACAAAAAGAAAAAAATAAAAGGTAGTTGATCTCTTCAGTTTTTCTTTAAGGAAAATTGACAAGCTGTTTTGAAGACTTGCTTTGAGGCTAAGTTATTAGTTTTGCTGTGGTTTTAAGGAAAAGGTGAAGACAGAAGATGAAATTAGATCAGCATCAGGCTAAAAGTCCTTTCCCAGAGCACCTGGAGAGGTTAAATAAACTGCATATGGCCCGCATTGAATTTACACATTGTTGAGACTTCTGGGAGTCAGAGGGAAAAGAAGGTAGACTGCTAACTTGCCATCTTAAGCAAAAAGCAGCTGTGAGAATGATTATTACAGTCTGAGATAGGCATGAAGTATAATGAGATATACATGAAGCTTATAAAATACAAGTCTTTAATTTGACTAAAATCTCTCTGAGTCTAATTCTGGTCCTGCATGCAAAGTTCTGCAAGCTACCCATGCAAGGTAACTTTTTGTTTGTCTCATTTGCAGTGTGGGGAATTTAGGTTTGGGGTTTGGGTTGGTTTTTTTTGTTTTTCTGGGGTTTTTTTGGTGGGGGAAGGGGTTGCGTTTGTTTGGGGGTTTTGCTAAACTACAAATGCCTGCTCCCTATGGGCTTGCAACAACACCAGTTTGCTGATGCTCTGAAATAAATGGCAATCATGGTATGCTTTCACTCAAGTATTCAGGGTATCAGGGATGGTTCACTGAAGTACCATTTGATGCTATACACTGACAATGTGCTTTTGTTTGTAACAAACTCTGAAGCCACAATCCTCGCCCTTCTAGTGTTAATCCAAGATCTTGGCTTGCTTTCAGGCTATAGAATTAACTGGGAAAAGTTGGAACTGCTTGAGATCTCCCAGCTGCCTTGCACAACGGCTTTTCTTCCAGTACAACTTCTGAAGGCAGTCAGAAGCAATTAAATGTTTGAGGGATGAAATACTAAAGAATTTTTAAAAACTTGCAGAGATGAATTTAAAAACCACTGTCCTTCAATTGGCAGAAGACAACAGGTGGTAGCTAGTGATTTATATGTTTCTTCTGGGAAAAATTAACAAAGTCCCATTTTACTTAAATTTTTTTTTTATGTTTTGAGTAGCTTGGTTCTCTCCATATTGTACTCTGGGGGTGATTCTTTTGGACTCTTTTTGAGAAAGTATAGACTCCATGCTGCTAGGAATACTTGCTGAACCTGCAGAGAGTTTACTGTTATGTTGTCATGCATTGAGCCCTTCACTGATCCCACCAAGCCTGTAGCAACAGCCCATGGAAAGAGGCTCAAAAAAGCATGAAAACATATTCTCACTCTAAAATCCTGGATCCTCATCTACACAGGGAAGCCTAAACTGTTCTGGCCGATTGATTGCAAATGACACCCCACAAAGCCTCACTTGACAGTCATTTCTCCATAGGATAGATTGGTTTCCAGTGTTTACAGCAGAACTGGTTGAAGAGAATACCTCTATTCTAGATTGTGTCTTATAAGTCACACCTATATAAATATAGGTACATCTGAAATATGTATTGATCTTTGGTCTAGAAATACATGGGAGGTATGCAGCTCTAAGAAAGTCCTGAATTTGGCCATCCTGTGCTCTATTGACAGAAATGGTATTTTTTACTAATGTAGATGCTCCTTATATCTATTATGAAGAATAGGAGTGAAGGTCTTGGCAAGCAAGCTCACAATTTTGTGTTGTGTGGCCAGGTTAGCCTTTAAGTATGCATGTCTGACAAGAGGTTATGTAAATGAGCATATTTTTGTGTTGAACTCAAGGCAATGAAAGGGAGGCAGTAAACAGACCTATGGTGGTTCAAGTGATATCTTTGCATCTGAATACTTAAAGACATTGAGAAGCAGCCTAACATAAAGATGGCTATTTGAATGGTATGTGGAGAAAATAAGACCAGTAAAGTTCATTGAACATGAAGGTCTGTTGTGTTCAACACCACACGACCACATAGCCAGGTACAGTAATTGCCCAAAGAGGTTTTACCCTGAAAAGTTAAGGTAGACACAAAATAGTAGCAGAAATAAGCACTCTGAAGTAATGCAGCCAAATGCAAAATTCTACATCTATGGACAAAGAACATAGGTCACACTTAAAAGGTGAAGATGATTTCCAACTATGCAGTGAAATTAAAAGGGAAATGGAGTGATGGCAGAAACATCGGTAATTCTGGGCTCCCAAATAAAAGCTGACTCTTAAAATGGCAAATATGATTATTGGCTGTGTAGGGAGTAGGAAGATAGGGAGACAACTCCGGGGTTACTGAGCCTCAACTTCACAGAGTGTGTGGAAAAAATAGAAACAGCATTTAGGACAGAGCTACCAGAATGAGTTGAGGACTTGGAAAGATCTTTTGATCAGTGGGAGAAGCGAGAGTGATGTTTTGTTACCAGTGTAACAGAATGACAGATGAGATGCCCACAACTACTATTTGTGGCTTCAACTCTACTAATAGACTTCTTATGGACACAACCCTCTGGATGCCCAATCTGGTGCATTTTATATGGTTAGATGGTGTCGGAGTCCTTCTTGGACGGTGCCAGAGTGGATTAGAGTATGTACTCTTACACAAGATTTACCTCTTACATCTCATTTTTAGACCGATAAGAAGATGCCAATACCTGAGCTTTGCAGGGAGGTTAAATCTAGATTTTAGCTTTGAAGTTTCAAAATATTAATATTCAAAAAGTTTCTTGCACAAAATCAGTGGTATCTAGCACTTTGATAGGTTCTCAAAAGAGGTGCTTAAAAAAAATAATTCTTGAAAGTCAAAGCTTTCTATTGTATTTCCAGATAGGAAAATAGATGAAAGCTAAGAAGATATGCCAAGTAATTCCAAAATCAACTTTAAAGCACACGATCATGTCTTGGCAATCTGAAAGCAGTGTGTAGAGAAGAGAAAAGGGTTGGCAGAGGAATGAAGAAAAGAAGTATTCTACAAAAAAAAGAAATGGCATGTCTTGGCAGAGAGACAATGTTTGCTAACCTGTTGAAGGGTTCAGTCGTAAAAGAACTGTGTTCATGAGAACTGAAATAGAGCAGAAACCATTTACCACTTGATGTTTTAAAGCAAATTGCCAAATAAAATTCTGAAAGGTTTCACTTTGCAGATCAACTCGACCTTATCATGTGATAACATAGCAGGAAAATCTGTGCTCTTGCTAGGTTTCTTAATAATGCATCTGAGGAGACAAGTCACATTCTGCTCTCAGTTACAGTGGAGTAAACCACAGTATATCTGTTGAATTCATATTTTTTTGGCATAGCTGAGAAAATGAGATAGTCCAAAAGGTGCAAAAGGAACAAAATCGGACATTTGGGTGATATATCAGAACTATAGCCAGGAGTCAGATGTTGAACAGGGCAAGTATTATTCTGTTGTGGGTGTGGTTGAAATTAAAAGGACAGGAGACACTATTAAGCTGATCTTGCACAGCAATATCCTCACTGTTTGTTTTTTCAGACTCTTCTTTATGTAACTTTCTAGATCATATTTTATAAAAACATTTTGCATGCAATGAGATAAGCTCAAGAGGAAAAGGAACTGTGAATGTAGCAGCAATCATGGGGAAAACTACCTGAAACACTTCTAAAATCACAGTGGAAAGAAATGTGTGGGGAAAGTGAGGCTCCAGTAGCCAGGAGAAGACCTGACTTTGTGGGTGACTGTAGTTGTGGCTATCTTGTGCAGACGGTCCCTGGCATGACATTCGGACAGTGTGCCTGCTTTTTTGCAGCACCATCAGGAATGCCAAAACACATGACCTACCCCTCTGATATGTTTTTAAAAATCAGTATTTAGACTGAGGTTTTACTAATCAAGCAGGGAGCAGCTGAACTTTACTCACCCAGACAGTAGCCCTCTTACCCGTATCCAGCAACAGATAACCCAACTCTTTGCTCATCCAAGAGGATGCGCAGGCAGCCACTGAAGCTGTGTTTAGATACATAGGGGTTTTGTCCAGCTTGAAAGATCCCTGTGTTTGCACTCAGGAATTAACTTTGCTGTTATCTGTCTGCAGTATAAGGGCTTGGCTGCGTGTGCTCCTCTGGAGGGCTGTGCTGTGAGTACACAGCTGAGGACGTCAATGGGATGTATACAGCAAGGCTGTCTCATATGGATTGGTTTTGGTATGCAAGGTGTTTCTGCAATGATTCACGTTTTCTGAGTAACAACTCTTGTTATAGAAAGATAGAAGAAGGGTTAACGCAAGCCCTTTTCAGTCCCCCTTCTTTCCCCCCTGCCAAACATACACACTCTCAGCAAAATCTCTAAATCATGCTCTCTTCCCGGAGCTCCAAGACTGTGAGTTACACATAGGACCTCTGTAGCCGCACAGTGCCACACTATTCTGAACGAGATGCTGAAGGCACTTGAGTTTCTTTTACTCTCTCCCCTCCCCTCCGCCCCAGATTTAACCTAGTTTTTATGGCATGAACAGCCCCAAAGAAAGTCGTAGAGAAAAGAGATGAAGGCCAGAGAGCAGAGGAGGACCAATGAAAGAAGCAGTAACCATTCTGTCATTCCTTTGGAGAGCAACACTAGACACCTTTAAATGCAGAGAGTGTCCTCTGCCTTTTTGCCAAAGTCCTTTTATCTGTGTGAATAAAAAGGGAGGCAGGTCAGCCTAGTTTCTGTTGCCAAATAAAAGCATGAATAAATTAGGCTATTCTTAGTAGGCAAGTGAAAGGGAGGGGGGGGGAAGTCAGTATCTATTTCTAAAGCAATTTCATATTCTGCCCCAACTGTTTGCACATGATAGAAAGGGGCTGGAGCTGCCTACTATTATGATTAGTACTATTGTTATCGCTGAAGGGCCTCATTGTTCTAGAAGATGTTAGGTTTGCACGATTCACAATCCGTCTCTATTCATCCAGGAAAGGTTAGGAGAGAGGATCTGATATTCTGCAAAGGGTTTTTTCTCCCCCTTCCCTCCCCCTGCCTTCTCCTTTACTGGCTTAAGGCAGAAAGCAGGCAGAAGGTCTCCTATTAACTAGAATTAGGAAACAGGGATCTAGGTGCCTGGGAACAGCCGCTCCGTAGCTCTAATCCCAGTGAGGACCTTAATTGTATCTGGTTTAACAGTTATTCATGCTATTTTACTGCAGGCAGGCACGGTGATTAGGGACATTGGTTGGAAAAATCTGTTCATTAGCCTAATAAAGGCTGCCTAAGCCTGCTTGTTCAGCCACTAATAATCCAACTATTAGTGCCATGCTAGATGCCTTGGTATTAGTATGTGTAGTTTACTAGTGTCACAACAGCAATATGGGTCAGTTTAGTCACTCCTTGGTTTCACAGTCAGGCACCCTGTGCCGGTGCAGGAAAGAAAAAATGGATGAGTGAATGAGTCTAACAAAAGAGATCACACCATATAGCAAACCCCCAATATGTTCTTTCCTTCAACTCAGAGGCAGCCCAGGAGCCTTAGGAACAAGGTTGTTTGAGGACAAGAAAATGAGCCCTTTCCAGTGATGGATGTTCTTGAAAAGCAGTTTATTTTTTCATAGGTGGTTCACTCGTTTTCTTCACAGAAGCACTTTGGCTGTCTATCAAATATTAACAGAGGGTGATTGTTGGGGAGAGGGGGGTCCGCCTTCCCTACAGCATTGCGCGGTGCATGGGCACACACACCTCCCGGCGTGTGCTGAGACCAACACCCAGCCTGGGAATGTCCAGGTTGTCTTTGGAGGAGGAGAAAAGGAGGTATAATTGTATTTCTCTCTGCTTCCTTGATTTCCCTCAGATGACCTAAACTTTTCCTTTCCTGATAGGAGGCAAAAATACTGCTCACACTTCAGGGGATTCATCCACCCTAAGCATAATCCTTGGGTTGCTAATTAGTGTCAGTAGTTCCTTTGGTAATAAAATCCTGTCGTTCATCTTTCTCTCTTATTTATGGGAATGATTTGTTGTGTTTTCCACTGGAAGTGGAAAAATTATGCTAGTGTAATATTATAAATTAATTGTTGTCAGATATCTTTCTACAGAAGTTATTTCCAAAGATTTTAGTGAGAGATTAGAATGTTAAGAGCTGGATTATTGCTTTTTCCTTCTATAGCTGGTCTGTCACTTGCATGTTTTCAATACATCTTCCTGATAATTTGTCTTGAATTTGAACCAGCAGGGTACAAAATTAAGTATAAACATGCACTGTGTATGTCTGTTAATAGCAGTGACATCTGTGATGAAATTAGAAAAAATAAAACCACAGACAGGTAGGTGACCTGTTACTACCTATAGCTATAGCTATACCTATAGCTAATTCAAAGGATATGCATTCTACTACCCCTTGATAAATACCCCTTAAAATAAAAAAGGCAAACAAAAAACATGCTTATGGAGAAAAACCAGACTTCTTCATTGCCCCTCACCTTCTCTCTTTTAAACCCTGAAAAAACTAACCCAAACCCTCCCACAAAGTGCAAGAGCCAAAATCTGTCCTTGCTGAGTGCTGAATTGTCTATGTGAGAATCTTACTGCATAACTATAAAACAAGTCTTATATTGCTCAGTACCTTTAGAATAAGCAGATATCTTACTATATCCCTTTTCAGCAAATGACTTTATTTTCTATTCTAGGAGCGTATTTTAATTACAGTCACAATATACTTATTTATAAAAGATATTATTAATCCATTTGATTGGTATCCCATGGGTTTCATGTCAGTGGTATTCATTATTTTTTGATAGTATTGCATTTGAACTGTTTGTTTACTCATGTTAAGAGAGAACATACCAGGTGGGCATGTTCACTGCTGTGTCCATATGCAAATGTCTACATCTGGGATGCTGGTGGTATGCTAAGTGCTGGTGCACATTTCATAAATTTCAGTCAAGTGAAAAAGTGTATTTTTCATGCTCCTGTGATCATCAGTTTCCTTTCTGTGTTCTGAAACTCTGCTTCCAGAACTACTGGTGTAGATACCATGTAGATTCAGGCAGCAGTGAAGGATGTACATTTCCTTCCCTGTAATATGTTGGCTGGAAAACAGGTGGAAAATATTCACCTATGAGAAATAATAGTGAGAGGTCTTATGACTGGTATTCTCTGATGTTTAAAGCTGGAATTCTATGTTGTACTCTAAAAGCTGGAGTATTTTTAGGATTTCACTGAGAAACACCCCATGTGCTCATATTTGAAATGACAGATTGTATCTTTTTAAGTAATTGTAGTAGTTTGGAAAATATTATTAAAATCAATTCCTCCTCCCTACAGAATTAGACACAGGCAGTTGTTTAATTCACAGAAATCTTCAGGACTAGAAATAGCATGTCTTTGTGTAATTCCTGCTGTGTCTCCCTGCCTGATGAGAGGTGCTTTATGTTGTAATATAAGATATATTTTATATGTATATATATATATAACTTTGTTGGAAGTAATCAGATTCATTTGACATGGTTGAAGAGAAAGGCTGTTGAGGAGACTGATTCTGAGTATGAGGTACCTTTGAAAGGTTCTGGATGTTGGCTGTTACTACGTTTCTTTATAATAATTTTATTATTACCATGTTTTGGTTTGCTCTTTGACATTCACCTCTGTAACTCTGTCAGCCTTACTTTTTAGTTTATTTTACTTTTAAATCAACAGTAATGAACATAGCAATATGTTATGAAGATTTAACAGTAGTAGGAGTCTGGCAATAAGACTAATCACAGCATTAAATAAAAGTAACAAGAAACTGTTGCTGCAGACTCTGCTGTTTTGGAGTAGTTCTGTAACAAGGACAGAAGAGGCAGCTCTCCTGTACTCTGTTCCCAACACTGACAGTGCTTGTGAAAAGTTTAGTAAGAAAAATGAACTTTTCATGACTAATTTTCAGAATCTGCAAAATAATTATAATGGCACTTCTAGTCTCCAGAGGATTGTGTAAGATTGAACTATCCTGGGACTTCTGAATGAAAAGACCTGGAAGAACAACTTTTTTACTGGTCACTTCCCTTACAAAACAGTATCTTTATTTCAGGAACAACTTGCTTTGTTTACTGCTTTGTTTATTTTGGAGGCTATATCTCAGATGCAGGGGTGCAACTGCTTTTTAGCAAAGTGAAAAAAATAATTGCTCTACTAATGCATTCAGGGGAATTAAAGTGAGGAACTTTATATATTGGAGTGTAGCTAGAACTTTGCAATAAAAACTGTAGATTCTTCAATGATTTTAAGTGGTCAGAGAGATATGCCATTGCATATTGGAATCTAGCAGTGCATTATTGCTTCTCAGGGGTCGTTCAGTGAAGAAAGCATACGACACCTTATTTTATTTCAAGCCTATATCTAGAAAGATGAAAGACAAGAATAGAGTAGCCAGAATGCACGAAAATGCCTAAATTTTGGAAATGTCTCAGATTGGACTTCTGTGTGGACTGTGACAATGCATTTATTTCCTTTTAATTCTCCAGCATACAGCCCCAACACAGACTAGCAAAGCTGAGATGCTTATAGTGTTTATGTTAGAAAAACCATCATGAATATGGGTACTTAAATTCTAAGGAAAGAAAATCAAGTGCGGGACTAGTTGCCAAATGACAACTGAAAAATCTAAAAGATTATGCAATCATCTTTCAGTTGTTTTGCATGCATGTCTGTCAGATGCTGCTTCAGAAGATGGAATTTATTTTGCTTCACCAACAATAGATGCTTACAGCAGAAGCTCAATGCAAACTTCTAAGTCATGTTACCAATAGTTCCTGAAAAGATAATTCAGTCTAGACTTTGGTACAGTTTTAATTGGATTCCATGGATTTTAGATAAGCCTATGGCTGGAAGCCTAATTCTAAGAACCCTTAAGGAGCAGGAAATGGTACCTTTTATTTCAACATCTGCTAAAGAATGGCCATGGAAATGTCCAAAACTCCACAGGCTGGGAAAAAAACCCAAAGAAATCCAGTTGTGGCCTCGTTTTGTTTTGGTTTTGAATACTTGGCAGTGCATATGAGGGTTTTCTGAGGCATCTCTTATCCACCTCACTGCTTGTTTTGCCATAGTTCTGACTTTAAATTCAGGCCTTGAGATGAAAAAACAGAGGCCAAAGACATTTGTGGTAACTTATTCTGTGACCTTATTCAGCCTCTAGTAAATAAGGGAGGGAATGGCATGTATTTTACCTGCTGGTAGCTTAAGGTTGACTGTTACTTCTTAGTTCCTTTGTTTGCAGATGAAACCTTCTAGGTTTTCCACACACTACAAGTATTTATCTCCTTCAATATATTAGGACACAGTTATCTAGAGTGAAGAATGTAATTTGCAGCAGGCTACTGAAAGAGCAGACAAACAGTGAGTTACTGTGAAAGACTGTGCTATCTGATGGCAAGAACATTAGATGGGGATTCATGAGACTTTTTGTCTATTCCCAGCTCTGCCTTGTGCCTGTTGAATGACCTTCAGCAAGTCACTTTCTCTCTTTTGTCTCAGCTATAATTTTACCTGTTAAAATGTGATAATGAAACACTTTTTTTTTTATAAACTGCTAGGTGCTGATGAACAGCACTGATGAAAAGTAGTGTACAAAAGCTAAGTGGTATTGAATATTTGATTGCACTTGGCTTCATTGAATTATGACTAGTAATACAGATATTGACCAGCAAGTAGCTTTAATGGTCCAGTAGATTTTATACAACTATCACGTTTGCTGTTTGTCTGCCTTTATGAGTCTCAAAAATAATGCTTCACAGATGACACTGATTTTACTTTCTGCTGTAATCTCACAGAGAAGCTAAAATCTTGAAATCTCTATGTTGGCATTTTATTCTGTTTGCTGACCCTGGGAGGGAATGGAGATCAAGATGCCTATTCGTATTAGCTAATGTAAGATTATTAAACTTAGTAGGCTGAGAAGACTTGTATTTCAGTGCAATTTATTGTGCTTGTGCAAATATAAGACCTACAATTTCTTCCAGCTGTGACCCACCTGCTCTCTTGGGTTAGTGGGAGCCCAGGGCTGTACCCACAAGTTGTAGGAAGCAGGAGTAGCTGAGGTGCTGTGTGAGGCCCTTGCTTATGAAGGACCTGCCTTATGTGTTAGGCAGATCTAACACACCTTCCTGTTTCTGTGTGATCATGCAAGCACCTGCTAAACTCTAGAGACAAGTAACATGAAGGTGGCTTACTTGCTTTGCCAGAAATCTGTGCTGAAATACATGTCATTAAAATTTAGAAGAGTATTGCGAGTCTCCTAGCAGACCAAGAAGCCCAAGAAAACAGACCAAGGATCCATCCTGCCACTGAATGAAAAGTTCGCTTTTAACGTCACAAGCTTTTTGTTTTTAAAGGGCTTCATTCTGATACAATTCTCTTCTTGCTCCTAACTTTATTTCATCCTGAGGCTCTCAGCTGTGGACACACTGAGTCTTTTGTTTTTCCTAACAATGTCTGAAGGATTGGTAAAACTCAGCCCTAAAATACCAGCTACCTGTTAGTGTTTTTCAATACTAACCTATATATTTTCTGTAGTAAAGTACTTAGACATTTTATTGGAGGATTTTTTCAGAAACCCAGAAAATAAAAAATGTCATGTGTATTTCTTTAGTATAAAATTTGTACTTTTATTTTTAGTTCACTTGCTGAATTATTAAACAAAATCACTTGCTGAATATTAAACAAAACATTCAGTTTTGTTTAAAAACCAGTCCTTTATATGTCTGTATTTCTTTGGAATTGGTGCTTTGAACTCTTGGATCCTGTCTCTTGACTGGGTGGTTGGTACCATAACTTTAATTGATAGCGTTTGGACAGGATACATAGACAAATGACTGGACTATGCCCAGAAAAGTCCACTAACTTTAAATGTACAGTCATAAACTTGACCAAAAAAAAAAAAAAAAAAACATGTTCAAAAGCTCAAATAAAAAGTAAGTGACCTGAGTCCATCTGTTCTCAGAGGCAAGTAAACAGCTATCACTCATGTCTTTGAATATCAACCTTCCCTCTTAGAAATAAAGATTGTCCTAAGGAATCCGTATTTTAGCATTTCTGTCATAGAAAAGATGAACTTGCTTCTATAGTTATGCAGTGTGCAGCAAGAACTGAAGAAACACATTTGATACAATAAAAATAGCAAATCAATAAAATATGAGGCTCTGTTAATGCTGACTTGACCATCAGAAACAGAAAATTCCACAAATTGTGCTCATTTGTCTGTATGCTTGAAAGGTGTGATTTAAAAATTCTTCTTACCTATGGCTACCTGACGAAAATTAGCAGGACAAAGGACTGTCTCATTTCCTGTCTTTCAAAATGGAGCATGCCTACAATGCAAAAAGAATTTTTATACCAATACCTCTGTTTCAGTTTCTGTCTGTCATGAAAAAAACAAACAAACCAAAAACCACACAATTTGAACCCCAAAGCATAAAAGCAGGAAGTTTTTTTCTTAAGTTTTTTACTCATCCATGTGCAAAGATAAAATTGTCTCCCCTAAAAAGTCTAGCTTAAGCAGAGGGAATTCAGAAAATTAATGACAGCTGAACAGCTAATTCCTTTCAGGAATTAGCCTTTCAGGCCTCCTCTCAGCTTTTGGTGTTCTAGTTTAATTTCCTATTTTTGGAAATATTCATTCAGAAGCTGAACTCCTTTACTTCTGTAATTCTCCATAAAAAAAAACTTATTTGCTTTGTAATCTCAGACAGCTAATGAACTTCATAATAAGTAAGAATACAAAATCCAAAATGTAGAGAGTGATTCATCATCAGCTGAGTTACAAACTTGAAGCCATTGCTAAATGGTACTTTTTTAATCACTACTACCCAAGACTGGGACACCACCGAACTAAAGTTCCTTAAAAAGAGATGATCCCTGTCCCCAAGTGTTGGCAAACTAATACATTCATTAAGCACGATCTTGAGAATTGTTGGCACTAAAGATACTTTTAAGGAAGAGTGATCTTTAATGTTACTTCTTATCTTGTTGCATGGTTTGACTACATGCCTCTCTTATATCTTATTTGTCAATGTTACGTAAAAATTTTAAGTAATATACATTCTGCTTTCTGCTGTTTAGATTTGTGAATTTGTTTAGAACCTGTACTAATTTTGTGGAAAGGATAAAAAGAAGAGGTATTTAAATTATTTTAAATCCTTCACCTTGCACATAATTTCCATTACATGTGCTACAGCTTTCAGAGACTCCCCCAGACAACAGATGTAGTATATGCATATAAATATATTTATATCTACGTGTATCCATACTATACCAACTGACATTTGTGTTCAGTGTGATTTCATTTAGGTCTTTGCTACATTAAATTTACAGGCTCTCTGCATGCATGGCTTTTGCAGGGTTTCACAGATGTGCATGGGTTACAGCTTGGTGGCCCTTGAGGCACTGTGGGTGCTGGTGTTCACTGCCCTCTTCTCAAGGGCAGAGTGTGGGGCTGTTCCTGACATTGCACATCATGCTCCCACAGTCCTTGCTCTGCAAACCTTGATGCCACAGCATTTCTGAGACACTGAATATGTGGGCTCACACCAGGAAAGTCATATCTGCCTGCAGGTCACCTTCCTTCACCTCCTTTCCCACATGGGGGAACTGAAACCAAATTAAGTGGAGCATTAGCCAGCAGATAAATTTGCTGTTCTGACATTGAGATGTGCTGTTTCTTTAGCCTTCTTGCTTTAAGCTGGGAACATTTTATGAAATAGTCATATTTTTCTCTAGAGACTCTGTTGTTTACTTTTCACTCTCAAACTGGTGTTATAAGGAGCTGAACCTCTACCTCAACAGAGCAGACACACTTGGAGCAGAGTGCAGCAAGTAAAAACTTTTAGCTTTATTATTTAACAAAGCAAAGGTAATCTCTTGATTAAAACATCCCTGCAATAATAATTAATTTCATTCCCAGCTTTTCCCCCAAGGCCTGCCTGCTTTCTCTGTTCTTCTTTCTCCCAATGTCTTGCAGATGTTGCCACGATGCACCTCGTGGTGCAGCCGTGGCACAGACAACATGACTGCTCTTACAGTCCTATTACCATGAGGCAGCTGCCAGTTCCAATTAACCTCTGAGAGATAAGGACTCAAATTAGTACAAGTTGACAGATACCTGGTAATGGGAGGAGGATGATGATTTCGGTTTATATATTGTTAGTTTATGACCCAGCATAAATTACTGGCTGAATGATCTGACTCACAAAGGCTATCTGTGATGATACAACCTCAGGAGGTACCTGCTGCAGGGACTCACTGTGCTGTGGGCAAGAGAGACAGGAGCCTCCACTGGTCCTCCACATCCCTTGGGGTAGCCAGGAAGGCACTGTGTGTGCAGGAACAGGTTGTGCCAAATGCTCTTGGGACAGTGGACAGTGCTGTCATCACACAGGTGGTGGTTTGATGTTGCTGAGAGTCTCCAATCAGTTGGAAACTTCTTGGAATTGATTATAGTCTTCCGTTCTTAAAAATACCTCTTCCTCTCTTAAGAATTTTGTTATTAAAGAAAAATGTAATTTCCTGACATAGGGTGGAAATGCAAATATTCATAGGGGTAGGTCACAGGTATTCCCACGTGGGAGAGTGGACACACTTTTTCCACAAATGTTAATGAACCAGCCAGAGTCAATGCTATTTAAGACTTGGTTTTAGTAAGCAAAGAAAGTACTAATTTTTAAAGAAAGTATCATAAGAAATAGTTACTGGGTTAGGAAACTGACTTGCTCTAGTTAAAATCAGCTAAAACTGAAAATCACAAATAGTTCTGTCACTGAAATTAGCTTGTACTTGAAAACAAAATTTATTAAATTTAGGGAGATGTTAATAAAATCCAAAGAACTAAAGAGACCAGAAGTTCGAATACACAGGACATGCAAAACTATTTGCAGTGATGTAAAGTCTACCTGGAACTTCTGTTTCCAGAAGAGGAAAAAGAAAAATATAGACAAGGGCTCCAAATCCAACCAGACATGTAATAGAAAAGAATCAGAAAGCCTGAGTACATTTTTACTATAATTCATCTGTGTCTTGTAGTTCAGAAGGTGTAGGAATAAACTGAGAGTAATCAGATGAGTTTGACAAGCAAATGAAAATATAATAGCAAGAAGATTTTTTTACAGCTAGAGAAATGTAAAGACTAAGGAGAGAAGAGAGGCTTCGGGAAAAAGTATGTGAGTCTGGGTATCTTTTCCCCAGGCAATCACAGCCTTTCCATCTCTCACATGCACCACACCACAGTTCTCCTGAAACTGCTGGTACCAAAATGCCTCAACACAGAATGGGGAGAGAAAAGAAGCTGAATTATAAGAAAAGGTTACCTACCAAATTGAGTTTTCTCAGCATACCCCCATCTTTAAATTTCTCTCCATAAATATATTGTGAGTACATACCTGGGAAAGAAGGAACAATCGAAGCTAAAGGAAAATACTGGTTAGGAGTGAATGAGTTAAAAAGTGGACATAGATAAATGTTGACTGAAAATAAGAAGGTGACAGCAGTGTCAGTCTGACAGCTTCTCTCCCCTTATTTGTATTAAAGCCTGACTAAGTTGAGATGGAAATGCAGTTTTTAAAGCGGATTACACAGTGTGGCTGTTAGCCATGGCAAGGCACAGACTTGTGACCCAAACTGCTCCTTCCACAGAAGAGCCTTATCCGGCAGTAAAAGTGGAAGCCCTTAATATTGATTTTTGACTAACTGATAATCAAAATGAAACTGGGAAATTAGCTGATTGATGTCTGACCTGCAACCAAATATCCCAATAAAGTGAGCTAAGCTTCTTAAAGTTGACATAGATATTATAGAGGGATGTTTGGTTCTTGCTGCAGTTGACTGTGCAGAAGAAGAAACAAGAGTTTTGAGCTACTCTCTCACCAGTTCTAGTTTTTTTCACCTTCCAGAAAGTCTGCGGCTGTCTGCCTCCAAATTATATATTCCTTACTCAGTTTTCTCTTTGCTTTAAAAAGCCATGATTTCCATTATCATATTGAATAGCTGGACTTTTGTCTTTATACTTTTGGCTATTTTGAAAAAATACAGCAAACCCTGTCTGCAAGCAAACGATTTAAAGAGGGTTTGTCATCTTCTTCATGTAAAAGCATACACTTCACTTGTTCAAAAAACTTTTTTTTTAGTACAACCTTTGAACCATCAAAATTATATATAATAATTGGTTATTATTTTCTTCCATCTTTTGAAGTTTTTTTTTTTCAGTGTCAGTTGTTTTTCCTGAAAAAAAAAAGCCCAAACAAACCAAGCAGCCTCTGCTTGAGTCATGTGTGCTCCTTACAGCAGGAAATCAGAATTATGATGTTACACACACAGCATTTGGATCTCTGGCCTCTGCTTTTGAGGCATTCCTTCTATCTGCTCTGTAACACTACCAATGTACTACCAATAAACTACAAAATCTTATGGAAATCTGCCATCACTAGTGCAAAATGTTATCTTTCCTAATTTTCAGTGGTGAGTAGTTAATGTGTTAATTGTTCACTAGACTTTTTTTTTTAAATTATGTTTCTGGAGCACAAAGACATCTACTGAAATAAGATAGTAATGTAACCTTCATGGAGATCTGTTTCCTTACTCCTCTGAGGTTCTGTGTTCTGGCTTCCCCACTTCAGGTGGGACACCCTTTGTGTTTCACCAAACAGAATTGTCTTTGTGTACATCAGCAAGTGACACTGTTGAGATAGTTAGAAACAAGTAATGGAATGACAGTTCTTAAAGTTTCTAGTGTCCAGTCCATAACAGTCCTACTTGATCTCTGTATGTGGTTTTCTTTCTATATGGATTTAAAATTTTTCCACTTTAAAGCTGGGCCTTATGCTGCTACAGTTTTATAATATTTTATATGAATGAAATGGTAATCTCTGCCTGGAGGTAGTTTGTTGTTAGGAAAGTGAGATATCATTCAGGTCTGCTGAAAACAATTGTTGGAATTAAGGCAATGTCAAAATGGGAATTCATTAATTCTGCAGTTTAATTATATTCAAGTGGTCTCTGTAGACACAAAGAAATTGAGTGCACAAGCCCAGATTTAATTTTTTATAAAACCAAACCATGATTCAACAAAGCACAAACCCAGTGTACTGTTTCAGCCTTCAATGCTTTGCATCTAATCCCACAAGGCATTTCCTCCTGTAGTGTCTGATCTCTGCTTCTGGGCCAAAACTGAAGGTCTGGTTATTTTCTCATCCTTCTTGGTCAGTTTTGATATCAATAGGTTACTTGTTCCTTTCCATTTTTCTGCTTTTAAGGTTCATTCCTCCTATGAATCTGTTCACCTGATGAGCCTATGTACAATATCTAACTAGCCACACTTGCATTTTTGCCAGAGACCTAGTATCAATCACACAATAGCATAAATGCATGAAGACCAGAGGGAAATGATGTTTAATTGACTACAGTCTATCTGATCTGAACAGTTACCTGGGATTTTGCTCACCAGAAAATATTGAAGTTGTACAAAAGGTTCCCGAAGTTCCAGAGGGATAAAAATTTTCTATAAAAAATCAGATAAGGACAGAGGAAACTGATTGTCTAAATACAACAAAAGAATTTGATGAATAACTCAGCTTGGAAGTAATTGATTTTGTAATTCTCATTTTACTGGCAGTTAAAATGACTTACTGAAGTTAGAACAACCACAGCCCCTCAGTTAAGCTCAGGGCTAACTTTAGTTACAGGACTCTGCTTTTAATCATGATCAACTTGTTAGTCATCGTCATATAGAGCAGACCAATTTCCAGTTCTGGAAGATTGCTGTAGTCAGTTCATAAATATCTGCATTTGTCAGAGAAACTGAATATCAGATAATATCTGAAGTGGTGAAGACTAAAAATTAACATCTTCATCACTTCTGACAGCATCTGGCGTTTAGTACCAGCTACTAATACTTTTTAAATGTAGGGACTATCAGCAAGAAAAAATGCTGTAAGTGGATGTAATTTTAGTGCTCTGTTTTGTACTGAAACATAACTTCAGTTCAAAGCGTAACTATTGCTAACAATTTTGTATATAACTATAAACCTAAGAAAAGTGTTGAAACAGATGATTTACACATGAATGATGTTACAAAGGAATTAATTTCAAGATATTTTAACTGACAACATTAGAATTATTTCAATTATGCATCATTTGTTAGGCTTTAGAAATTACTGATTTTGTCCAGTTTTGATGAAATTAAGTAAGTCCATGCCTCATATTTCCTTTATTTACGCAATTGCTAAACATTCCTTGGTGGGGACCCTTTCTAGACCCAATGGACAGGAGTTTTCAAACAGCTAAGGGCTGCCTTAAAACAGAGATCGATTGAGATAATGATTTTTTAAATGTGCCTTTGTATGCATTTTTTCACAACAAGTACTTCTCTTCCCTGTAGGCTGTATGCATATGTTGTATGTCTTGTTTTCTAAGTCATTCTTATCTCAACTATTTTGTTCTTTTTGGCTTCCTCTGACCATTGTCCTGGGACACTGCAAATCAAAGATGTTTTCCCTTGAGTCTGATATTCCAGTTTCCACATCTTCCAGTAAAGAGAGACCAAGTTTGATGGCAGTATTGTGTAATCTACTGCATGCCAGGAATATCTTACATACAGTTCTTTAGAAGGACAATCTGCTAATGCATGTCACCACAATGTATTTTAAAGATGATTAATGGTCTTTTAAATGATTCCTCAGGTGAGCTGTAGATCTTCATTATCTTCTCTGAGGACATTGCACTGGATTTATTTGGAGAAAATGAAATTAGGGTCATGAACCCTTCTTGAAAAGCTAATTCATATCTTCTGAAATATTGAAAAGCATTATACTCTAATGATGTGATATGGTTGTTGATATTATAAAGACAACTGTCAATAACATCTAGAAGATAACTGTTATTTCTTACTTAACAACTTGGGAAGTTGCTGCTGTCTTTATAGCTATTTTTAATAGCTGCCGTTCCTACTTCAGTTTCATCTGGATACACTCAAATTTTATCTGACTAACCAATAATTAGCTGCTGTCAATCCAATCAGTGCAAGATTGGCTAAGCTATTTTTTTCTAAAATTCAAAAGTTGTCACAACACTGCTTGACAATATTATGTCATGATGACGTTATGTACTTTGCCACCTCACCCACTGCATAATGGTTAATTTGAGCAATATTAAATGAATGATAAGAGTCAGGATTTGATGAGCCAGAATTTCCTTGAAGAAGTATTGCCACATGGAATATTTGTATGTAGTTTATTTGGATGAAGAACATCACAAGGAAAAAATTGTGTCATTCGCTATTGATATATTAAATCCTTCCAAGTAAAACACAACATCAAGATCTGAAAATAGAGGCTCTGGCCTATTTTGTGAGCTCCTCATTAGCTGACTGAATGTTTATGCAGCAAAGAATCTAAGTACTTGGTTTTGTGATGCTCTATCACTATGTGTGGCCGTATATTTAATTCTGTCAGGGTGTGTATGGAAAACTTTGCACAGCAGATGCCTTGTACCTCCATGATGTTTGAGAAGTGGGTGGTTTGCCTGGAAGTACAATTCTTTATAATTTTCTGCTGATTTTCAGTTTCTCCATGGTTTCCCATTCTACAACTATTTAAACACCTCTAAAAAAACTGTGCTAGCTTTAAGTGGTCTTTAGTGGTCTTAAGCATCCTCTGTGGTGCAAGGAGGCTTTGCTATTTGAATTACAGTCTTTTTAATAACAAATAAATATGTTTTAATATCTGAGATTAAAGAGGACTTTAGCTGTTGACTGCTGATTAAATGTTCTAGAATTTCTGTGCATCACCACTCAACAGTACAGCTTCAAGCACGAGGCAGCTGCTTGGAAAGAGTGGGTGTTCTGTGAAGCTCCAATGATCTTACTCAAACTCAGTGGCCTAGTCTCTAGTGATTCACAAGCACCCTTGGACGACACTGTTGCACCTAGGTTTAACTATATTGCCCTCTCAGGGCTTGAACTTGAGCCTGTGACACACTTGCAGTGCACAGAAGGTCTTTCCTTCAAAGACTGGCAGCTCAGGCTGTGTTCTATAATGGGACTGTCAGCCCCATAATAAGCATCATCACACCAGTGTTTTGGGCGAGGAGATCCATTGTGTGAGCACAATGTCTGCTTGAGGTAAAATGTTCTCAGCTGTCAGAAGAATAACTGTTATCTCCCAGATTCTGGCAAGCACTTAAAGGTCAGTTTTCATGTTTTCAGGTCCACAATGGTATCTTGCTAGGCACAGACTGTCCGTAGCACGTGTAATTCTTTCAGGCAGTCCTCTCTGAAGATGGCTTATAGCTCTTCACACACACAGGATAAACATACACCCTCACTCCTGCACAATGGCTTTCACAGATTCTTCAGAGTTTCATCCAGGCCCCTTCCTTTACCAGGGCACATATCTTCTGTGTGATCCCCTACGGAAAGAGCCTGAGCAGAGGAAAGCAGCATGAACTGTGAGCATGATGTTCAGTATCCTGTTCCCTTTGTGTGTGTATTTCTGTTTGGTTATCAAATCCTCCAAAATATTAATATGAACTAATCCTTTCATCTTTGACATTTCTTTTAAAACCAAATACAATCTGCTATCCCCGTTTATATAATTTGCTAATTAAGAAAGCTAGATAGAGTTCTACAGTGTATATTTTTCACCTGAGGTATTTCCAACAGCCCTTACAAAGGGAGTTACTGTGGTGAGTCTCGGCATAGTGAAAAAGGCATTTTGTGTATCACTGCAAAATAATTGTCATAGAACAAGTGCCGAGCAGCTCTCCTGTATGTTGCTGAGGATATCATTGCCTGTGATTTAAAGCTCTATAAGAACTGTACACCATTTTGCTGAGCGGCTTGGCAGCAATGGTTAAAATACTCTTCGACTGCACTATCACTTCAATTTTTAAAAGTCAAAATAGGTCATCGAAGGTGACAGAAAGTTCTTTCTTCCTCTTGCCTTCATTAAAATTTGCTCAAAAAAGAATGGAGAAGGGACTGAGGCATGCAGCTATTGCTTCAATAACCTTGCAGCAAACTGCCAGAAAATTTTCCAAGGCTCTCGTGCAAATGAACCCGGTGAAAGGAACCTACTCCCCTACTCCTGCCCACAGCCCTCCTTAATGAAGGTGCTGGAGGTTAGGGTTTTTTTCTAAACACTTAATTGCATAGATCCTCCAACAAACTGTTGCCAGCCTGAAAGAATTGGAGCTGACATTGTTAGTGGGGAAGGGGAAAAGCTGAGCTGAAGGGAGGACGCTCAGGGGTGCATGGGAGAGTGGGGACCAGCATTCTCTGGTTTCCACTGCTGGCCAGCGTACAGAAGTCACCAGTTATGATTAGGTTACAGCTCATGACTATTTAGACTTGGACATGGACTTGAAGCCACTTCATGTCAGTACAAAGGAAGGAATGTAACACTGTCTCTTCAGTGCCAAGGGGGAGAGATTTGTAGGTTGGTATGTGACCTTCACTGCTGGCCCATGCAGGTGCTGTTCAAAGGCTCTCCCCATTCAGCTCTTGATACTGATACTAGATTAAAAAGGGAGAATGAAAAAAGTCCTTGTTAAAAATGTTCCTCTCTGTTTTTCCCTTTATCTCTGTGAACAAGTTGTCTTTTGATTTGCTTGGGTTTGTGGGTTTAGGAGGCTGTTTTCCTTTCAAGGACTTACTCTTGTACTATGTATTTTTTCCTTTAGTGAATAACATTTAAATCAGTGAAAGATTTGTCTTGAGGCAATTCTCGGGTATTAAAAAAATAGTTTTCATTTTGTGCCCATGCTGTTTTATCACACCAGCTTTTTACACTTTAAATTGTAACTCCTTAATTTATACCTGTATTTCAGTGAGTGTGTTAAAAGAGTAAAATCAAGGAAAAGAGAAGCATGCAAAGCCAGAAATTCACATCAGCAGGGCAACTAAAACCATAGCTAATAATAATCTTACTGGCTGCCAATCAGGGAGGGGACCAGCATCCTCTCTGGTCTCTGGCACCATTTTCTGAGCATCAGTTGTATTCCCAAACACTGTTCTGTGCACTCCGGTAATTCACGGTGTTTGAGATGCCTTCAGAGATGAAGTGTTTGAAAACTGTTCAGTGATTGTGCCATGCTGTCCTGGAGACGGAAGCAGAACAGATCAGGAAACAGGGTTTCCTAACCCTGCAAAGCAGACGACACCTATCAGCAAAGACTTTGTTTAGTGAAGATGTTCAGGACTAACTTTTGTACTAGAAAGATCTCAACGTTTCTGAGAGCTGAAGTGTGCAACAGAGCAAAGTTTATGTCTTGTGGTAGTAAGTGCTTAGGTCAAATTTCTTCTCAAGTCTTCTTTGAAGGGCTCTAGAACTATGATACCCTCTTTTAAAGATGGTTCTTTTCCTGTATGCATGCTAAAAGGACCAAATATGTAGAACCGAATTGCTCCCTCTGCTTCCAAATTCCCTCCCTGGAATGCTGCACAACAGAGCAAGTCTGCCCAGCCTTAGCAGCAATTTTTCTTAACCTTCTGCCCAACCTTAGCAGCAATTTTTCTTAACCTTCATAGGGTTTTCCTATTGAAGTGGTTGGTATAATTAAAAAGCAACTTGACTGCTGCTGAGTTTCTTTGTTTTATATTTACTGGAAAAAACCACTGGGCTGTTGATCTGTGAGTTTTATGTTATTATTTAATTACATTGAGGGAAGATCCTGCATTTTGGATAATTTATTTTGAGTGCTACATTTTCCAGGGCTTCATTTGGTTCAAGTATTAATCCCTTTCCTTCACAGAAGTTTGCATATTGTTTTGGATTATTTATACTTCACTATGCTTCCAAATCCATTATTAATCACACAGGTATTGAAATACATTTCACAGATAATACTGGACATACTGCTGTATTGTTTGCTCACATAATAGTCATGCTTTCACTCGGCAGGTTTCTCATACATCAAATTATCATTAGATAAGAAAAAATGTTACAGTGAAGATTTGCCAACAACTTAATGCTAAACGCTCAAGCAAACCCCTGATGTTCCCAATTCCAGGTGATGACTCCTGGGGACAATAAATGAGCAGATGCTCTAGTTAGATGAGAGCATATCACCTTCAGGGATGGGAACAGTGCAAGATTCTGCTCAGTGGACCTAAAGGAAACCTCTTGTTCATTTTTTCTCCGGCAGAAGTCCAGATGACTAAACAAGTGAGATTTCTTTCATGGTTGCATTTTGGGTAGTATAAAAAGAGACTATATTTTATGTTTTGAGAGTGTCCTGCAGTATCAGCAACAGTAAGCCTGAGAACATAGGGCTGGAAAGGACCATCTGGGTCATGGTATCCATTTTCTGAGTCATCCAGCCTTTGAGCTGCAGGCCATGCTTCCCCGGGATCCACTGTGTCATTGCAACCTCACAGCAAAACCCCAAAAACCTCAACTGAAAAGAAAGGAAAATCAAAGGAAAAAAAGCAAGAGTGATAGAGAGTTTTAGCAACAGTCTAGACCCTTGCAAGAGCATAAAATATTGGATAACACTCCTTGATGATTCCAGCAGACAACCCTAGCCTACTGCACAGAGGAAGGCAAACTATCCTGTCCCCTGCTTTCTTTGCCAGCTTTCCCACTGAGCTCTTGTATAGAAATGGGTTTAACCCTGAGAGTTTGAAGAAGTGTATCAGCCAAGCCATGGGAGATCCTAACACTGCTGAGAGCTGCAGCATTTTCCACCTTGGTTTTAGTCTCTGCTAAACCTGCCACACCAGGACCAGGTGTTTTTGAGCCAAAAGACAGAACAGTTTTGCACACTGGAGACAGCTAAACCAGGACCATGTTTCTCTGCAGTGTACAGAACTGGGCTGCTCAGAGGAAAGGGATGCACTTACACTGTGCAACATGGAGGTCCAGGGTGGGTCCCCAATACAGTTTTTCCACGCTTCGTTTGGTAGAGATCTCAACATGGTTCTCTAGCTGTGGTATAGCATGGCACTGGCCCAAAAGTCATTCTCAGTTAGTATTGGCTTAGGGAGCTTAAATCTGGGCATAAATACAAGGCAGAGACTATGGAAAAGCACATGAAAATTGGAGATTTCAGTGCTGTTCCCATGTCAGAAAAGAATCTTCAAATACCTCTTTTTCCATTTCCACATCTGTACTTAAAGGAGAGTAATAGCACTTTTGACATAAAAGCATTTTTCTGGCTCTTGAATGGATGGTTACTGCTGACACTAAGATATAAATCTATTAAAACTGAGGATTGGTTAAATAGGTAAAATATTATTGCAGAAACCCTCTTAGGTGTTCAAAATTATCTTTCTTCTTAAACTAACACAAGTGAAAAAGGAATAATTGCTTTTTATCTTCCCACAGAGTCAGACACACACGAAGTCCTCTGGGTTTGTCAGACTTCACAACAGAGCGGAGGACATCCACTGTGTCATCCTCGCCCATTCCTGCAGTGCCTGGCTCTTTTCAGCACAGTAAAAGGTCAGTTTCTGCAGACAAATAGCAACAGTAATAATGTCTACATCACTCAAATGGAATCTCTTCTCTGTATTTCAGAGGAGTAGCAACACAGGTTTATGGAATTTCCTTCCAGTGATCTCAAAGGACTATGCAAGTGGGAAAAAAAACCCTCAGAAAGCCCTCCCAGTCACTGGGCCCCAGTGTGACTGTTTTGCAGGTGGCAAAGACATGTCACAAGCAAGAAGTAACTCAACACATATACACATGAGAGCTGGGGCTTTTTAAAGAGCGAAAGAAATTGACTCTGTTGCCTGCCTGTGCTAAAAGTTGATCTTAAAAAAATGGAAAAATGCATAAACTAAAAGTGGGAATTTGCTTCTGTTGCCATTTGAAATTAATTTTAAATCATGTGTAAATTACTCTGTGTCCTTCTCTCTAGTGTAATATTGGCTTTAATTTGGCTTAGCCTTTGGGAAGGATGTTTGACTGACTGAATTAGAGAAGGAAGCTCAGTCTACAGACGACTCTACCAAAACCATTTTAAAGATTGGCTTAAGTTCAGCCCATTTTGGGGACTCATGCAATCTCTTTATATGTTGATATTTACAATTTCTCTGCAATGATCTTAATCTTTATAATTTATATAATTACAATATATTAATGTGGTTGCTGTAGATTCATTTTTCTGCAGACAAGCACCACTGTGCATCCTAGTGTACAGAAGTACAGCTAGGCCAGGGCAGCATCCTCTAACCTGTCACTCTTCTAGCTCAGAAGTGGCCTTGAAAGCAGTAACTTCAATTTGCTTTTATGAGTTTCTTGGTCATAGTTTTTCCTCACAGAATGCTGTATGAGCTCTCCATGTTTTACTTGCTAGTTCAAAAGCCTCTACACTGCCTGCTTTTAGACTGTTATTTCTTGGCTCAAAATAATGGGATTGCACAGACAAAGCATGGGGGATTTCTTGGAGTGGAGCAACGTCTTTGACGCATCTAGATGGAGAGTTCTCTGGGGACAGCACCACCTTCCTAATTTGTCTGTTGAGTGCCCAGCTCACTGGGGACTTGCTCTGGGACAGAAGATCTTCCCAAAAGGCAGTTGGGTGCAATGCAAGACAGCTTTAATGTGAAAGAGCTCAAGAGTTTTCTTTTCCTGTAAGAAGGAAAAAGGCTATCCAAAGGAAATGAAAGTTTTATTTGAGGGGAGAGGGTTGCTGGACTTTTTTTTTTAAACAGCAACATCATGACCCCTTCCATGTGTCATTACTTCTGTGAAAATTCGAACTATCTCCTCTGTGTTCGGGTTTGCAACATCAAAAGGACCATAGAACAGTCTACTTTGATGTTAAATTTTTCTGTTGATGCTGTCTGTGGTCAGGTAATACCACATGATTAATGTTAAGAGATTCGATGTACTTATTTTCCCATGTTCACTAGCAAACAAAAGATACAGTGTATCAGTGGGATATAAGATATAGTCAATCAAGAAAATCCTCAGTATTAGAAAACAGATCTTTAGCTTCCCAGAAGCAACCCTTACGCATTTTCTTTGTTTTTCTTTTTTTTTTTTTTCTGTGTGTCTTTGCATAATTGCCTAATATTAAAGAAAGAGAGAGTGGTTTGGTCATTTAGTTAGTAAAATCAGGCCTTGGGACTACCAGGTCTGGGAAGAACTGACTCCTCTCACTCCATTCAGCTCAGCTATTGGCCAGACCAAGCAAGTCACTTTGCCTTTTTACAAAATAAGGATAATGGTTCCTCCATTGTAAAGATGTGAGATCTACTGCTGAAAAGCAGTACATGAGAGTTAGGTAATATTATTTCTGGCTCTCCTACAAATGTGCTTAGTGTTCAGTTTTCCCATCTGTAATGTGGGGATGTTAGAACTAATCTACCTCCCAGGGTTGTTTTGCTTAATTCCATAAAGTACTTGAAAACCTCACATGGAAAGAGTTATAGGAGCACAAGGTTTCTTAATAAAGCTCATTCATGAGTAATGTATTTTTGAAGTAAGTGACTTGAACCTTCACCCATAGTTGGAAACCAACATGAGCCAAGTCTTCTTTGTTGTTCAGCAAGGGTTGGTTGATTTTTTTTTCCTGACATATTTAATTCTCATAAGGCTTCACATCTCTGGTTTCTGGCTATGATTGAAAGCAGAAATTCCAAATACCACAAGAGAAGACTGGGGTTTTTTACTTTTTTTTCCTGACCCTCCCAGAAGATGGAAGTTTTGAAACGTGTAAGAGTCTTCCCCATCATCCCCAGTTCTCAGTTCCCCCCTGCAAAGATAGGTGTCTGAAGCTGTTTTCTCTGAAAGCTGAGACTTATCCAGATGCATTCTGTACCCTGCATTCTTTGAGACCTGCTCAGCCACCTTGAACATGGCATGCAAGTGACTCTGAGGTGTATCAGGTCTGCTGTATTCAGACAACCACTAGGTGCTTTATCAGCATTGATCTGTCCTGCCTTTAGCTATACAAGACCACATTCAGTCTCATCTACTGCACTGTTATTGTTGTTGATAACTGAGCAGAGCATGGTAAGGCTCTCTAGAAGTGCTGTACAAATGCTGAGGCTGAGATGGTCTTTACGTCAAAGGGCTGTAAGTGAAAATTAGCCACAACTCATTTATCTCAATGTCAAAATTTCTGCTAACTGGGGAGGAAGTGAAGTTGGACCAAGCTGGAGGCTTTCAGGGAGCCTGGCCATCACACCGTGGGATGCATTACAAACCCGGATTTGCAGGATTTCTGCCTGCAAATAATCCACACTCGGAGTGCTCTGCACATATCATTTGATGTGTGTAAAAGAGGGATGGTGCCAGGAGCACAGAAGCTAACTTGGAGCTTGGGGAAGTTTTCAATCGGTTTTGCCAGGGTTTCCCTCGGTGGGAAGGCACGGACGGCTTTCTCCTGCCCCCTCCTGGTGCACCACTCAAATGTGGCTCTGGAAGCAGGAGGCTGGAAAAATGGCACCTTCATTTTCCAGGAAATTTGCACCTGGAGTATATGGCACAGTTGGTCTGTTTTCATGGCACTAAAAGGAGGTGTTATCTTTTTTTTTTCTTGGCATTATAAATACAGTTGAGCTCTGTGAAACTAAACCGAAGCTGGGTCTGGTCAACGCACTTGCAGTCGAATGGAAAGCAAAATTTAGAGTTTTCAGGTGTATGATCTAATATCTTTCATTATGGGAATACACTGTCTTAGCAAATATGTCTGTATTTCTTTTTAAACTGGTATGATACTTAGACAACTGAAGAATGACATAGTGCAAATAATTTAAAGAAGGTCGATAAGATTATATAGTCCTTGATCAAATGTAGGGACTACATCCTAGAGAGTAGCTGGAAAACAAAAATTTCATCCAAAGAGTAAAATTTGGAAGTTTGTAAAATGTTCCCATTTTGCTTGAAGAAAAGACAGCCCCTGGCACTGCACTCCAGGGAGGGACAGGGCTGTTCAAACAGGCTCCTGGGGTCTGCGACACCACTGGGTAGACAGACGAATGCAAGCTTAAATTTTGCAATATTTGCCCACAGAAACAGTAACTCAATGTCTTATAAAACAAAATAGCTACTACATGGAATCTCTTCAGACTTAAATCCTTAGTCTTCTAGATTGAGCACACTTTGAATATGGTTGAACCCAAACTAAAACAGAGCTGCCTAAAGGTGGGCATTCTAAATGTGGGCTGTCAGTCTCTCTTCATATCTGCATTAAGTTATTCCACTTTATAAAATGGCTATCCTTCACCAGAACAGAAAAAGATAGTGCAAGGATATCCGGGCCTTTTGGTTACCATAGATGCTCAAAATAAGTCTAAAATATTCCTGTCTGTGGACTCCAAACTGTGTTCTGCTCTTGATGTAAGTTCTCTGGACACCAACATGTTTCTGAAAAAAAAAATTATTTTCACAAACTGAGAGTCTTTTAATAACAGAAAAACAACTGATGAAGAGCTTCTGACTGTGTTAAGTATCTGTTCCCTTATCATGCCTAAGATATGCTTATTGCAGATGATGAGTCTTCTCTATTTTCTAACAATTTTGTAGCTTTATTTTCTTTTTTTTTAATGAGTGTGTTTCAGCCAGCTGTGGTTGTGCTGCACTTCCAGAGGCTGTTTCTATTTCATGGGAAGGTGTTGAACTTTCCATCAAGTCCCATGTGGTTGTCCAAACTGATGGGAGCACTCTTTCTCCATAGCTATAACCCAAGCTAAGGTGAAGTAGGTGCTCACTAGGGTATTATCTCTCTTCAGTATATGTGTTTGAAAAGCACATCTTGCAGCATTAAAGATACAGATTTCTCTCTTCAAAAAACAGCACTTCTTTCTTTAATGTGTTTTGGCTGAGAAATTTCCACGTAAGGTCTTGCAACTTGGCTCCCTCTGGGTACCAGGCTTTCTGTCCAGTAGTTGAGAAAGGGGTGAGGTTTTGTGGTTCTCATGGCCATGAGACCATGAGGACCTGCAGCATTGGAGGGGAAACAGAAAACAAAATCATTGCTGCTAAATGAACAGTATCAGAGACAGGAAACAGAGGCAGGACTTTGCAGTTTCTTTTAGTCATGTCCCACAGTTTTAAGAAGGTCTGGCTGCACAAAGCTTTGTCCACCTGAATCGGGAAATTTCCAGAAATTAACTCCTTTCAATAAGTTTCTCTGGACTTTTTTGTTGCAGGGTGTATCTGGCCAGTTTTTGAAGGGCTGTGACTCTCTGATCCATTTTGATACTATCTGGATCCAGCAGTGTAGCTGTTGAAGCTGAAATGCGTAGAAAGGTCTGAACAAAGCCACAAAAATTTGGGGAGGTGAATCATTTGTTCACCACTCAAAAATTCTGTTATGGGTGGACTTTTAAAGAAAATTTTCCATTAATTTATGTTTATATGCAACAGACCACAAAGACAAAACAATTTCAAATCAAATGAAACAGTTTAGTCAGACTGATGAAGATTTTTTTTTTTTTTTTTATTGCATAGTTCTTTTCATCAACAAACAGACATGAACTTCACTTCAGGGCAGTGTGAATGTTTTTTTCTCCCTTCAAGTTCACCTGGCAAACTGAAAAATTAGTTATTTGTACAGGCATGGTTGTGAATCATCTTGACTCAGATGTGTCCCTGCTGGGAGGACACATTAGCCCCTGCCACTTTTGTATGGTGCTTTGATTTTCAAGCTTACCACGATCCAGTTTGGCCTCAGATGACCTGAAAAATGCCATTTCTCAAAAAGTACTTGAACTGCTACAGGGCTTCAGGGCAGGTAAGTACTGAGATAGGTATTAGATAACCAGAACCTCCATTTCTGATATCTCTCAAACACTAGGATAACGAAAGAATGAAAAAGCAGGCAGACATACCTTCTAGAGTAACTCAGATATGGAAGTTTTGTAACTTCACATAATGTTATGTTCAAATTTTCATTCTATTATACCTTCTGCATAGCAGAGGACCTATCTATCCTCACTACTTTTAGAATAATGATCATGACTTTTACTTGAATCATAGCACAGAAATTATAGCAATAGGTAGGGGTGGGACTTCAGAAGGTAATAGAGTCCTGTCCCTCCCCTAAGCAGAATCAGTGTGAATAGAATAGAATAGAATAGAATAGAATAGAATAGAATAGAATAGAATAGAATAGAATAGAATATTTCAGTTGAAAGATATCTACAGTGATCATCTAGTCCAGCTGCCTCACCAATTCAGAGCTGACCAAAAGTAAAAGCCTGTTTTTAAGGGCGTTGTCCAAATGCCCCTTAAACACTGACAGGCTCGGGGCACTGACCACTCTCTAGGTTGCTTGTTCCAAGATTTGACCTCTCTTTTGGTAAAGAAATGCTCCTAATGTCCAGTCTGAACTTCCTCTTGGAATGGTTTTGAAGCACTCCTATGCATCCCATCACTGGATCCCAGGGAGAAAGGACCAGCACCTTCCTCTCTGCTCCCCTTCCTGAGGAAGCTCTACAGAGCTATGAGCTTGCCCCTCAGCCCCCTTTTCTCCAAGGAACTGAAAGTGGTTGTGTAAAGAAATCTTAAAAACTCTAGTGATTCTACATTTTCCCCAGATAATCTGCAATGCTTACAGCTAGAAACAATTCTTTCTGTCTCTCATTCTGTTGGTGTTTTCTTTGATTGGGGTTTTTTAAATTTTTGAAAATTTTATTTTATTTTTAAAAATCCAGCCTAAATGTACAGTTGTTGTAGTTGTATCACCATCAGCATGTCTAGTGGTTAATTAGAGCTTTATTATTGATTTTTAGCTCATTTTCAGCCTTGGTGTAAAAATCTTTTCCCCTGCTAGATTGCATTGCTATATCAGGTTAGAGGTATATTTCTTGCAGACATCCAGAGATTCTGCATTCAGAGAGGACTCTGCAATCATCGTATTTTCTCTTCCACATGGCATAGACTTTTATATTTCATGCTGTTACCCAATACTTTGCATTTGAATTAAGCATAGCTTTTATTTTGGCTAAAATACATTTTCTGGAAAAGCATCTAATTTTGATATGAATACATCAGGAAATGGATAATCAATCATTTCCTTTAGAAGTTTGTCGCAGTGGTTAATCGCTGTCACTGTTTGAAAAATTGTGACCGTTTTGAATTTCTGATTTCAACTTCCAGTCACCGGTTCTCATTACGCTTTTCTCTGCCAGATGTAAGAACCCTTTAGTATCCAGTACTTTCTTGTCTGGAAGTAACTATGCAGTGTAATGAAGACATCACTCATTTTTTTCTTCACAATAAACTCAGTGGATGGGTCTCTAAATCTCTCAAGTTCAGGTGTCTCCTTCATTCATTAGGTCCATCTAATACTTGTTCTCTGTTGCCATTGAAGTTGTTAAAAGAGGTTGGTCAAAACTGGACTCCAGACTTCTGTGAGAGATACTGTGAGGAGATAAAACCACATTACTGCTTGCTGCTCCCTTGTTTGTAGGTATGTGGATCATGGAACAACTTGACCTTTTTTTCAGTCTTTCCAGAATTAGTATTCTCATGCTGCTTTCCATGCTCACTGTGATTCTCAAACCATTCTCCAGAATCACAGCTTTCCAGAATCCAGGGTCCCATCAGGTTTATTTTGCTCTCTGCCTTACAGATCACCTTTGCACTGACTGCATTTTGTTCAAATGGGCTCCCTTTAACAAGTGACCCCAAATACTCTTAGCATTAGTATTTTCTCCTCATCGTTATTTACCAGGCTGCTAATATTTGTGCCAGCCATCTGTCTGTCAGTGCTGACTTTATATTCCCTTGCAGAGCATCAGTGAAAATGCTGAATAGCACCGAGTATACTTCAAAGCCCTGCGGAAAGCCAGTAAAGAATCCTCATTTGATGATGATCTGATAGACGCAGCTGGGCTTTGAGTTATGCTAAATAGCCATGTTTTAGCCATTTAACATAAGTTTCCTTCATGTTATATAGTGTTTATCTAGGAAGTATGTCATACATTAAGTCTAAAGCCTTGAGAAAGCCTGCTACATCTGTACAGTTGGCTTTTTTTTTGCAGGCAGAACACAAAACTTGTTTTATTCGAGCTATTTTCCATAAACCCACATTGACTGGCAGTAATTAAAATCTTGTTCTTTCATGTTTTGGTAGTTCAGTCCTGTCTCAGGTTTTCCACTATTTTACCTAGGATTGATGTGAGGTTAGCTGCTCAGTAACTCCCCTGTAATTGCACTTGATTTCCTGTTCTCCCTCTCTCCCCTTCTTTCTCTTTATCTCTATCTCTCACATTCTCTTTTTTTTCCAGGTTAGTACCCTGCTTCCAGTCACCTGGAATCCCTCTGATATTAAAATTTATTAAAAATTAACATTTGCAAGCCAGAGTTCTCCTCAGTCAAATATTTTAGGACCCCTGGGTGTTATTTATCCAGGCCTGCTGATTTAAAAATGTTTATCTCTACTAGATGATGTTTAACATCCTGCTTATTTCCTAATGGGCTGGAAAGTACTTACTCAACCTTGGTCTCATATAAATGCCATCAAGCTATTACTTTCAAAAATACTGAACAGGAACACTTATCGAACAAGTCTGGCTTTTTGTTTCATTGTTTGTGATTTTATCTTCTGCAATTCAAACACTCCTCAAAAAATCTTTCTCAGCATTGCCATGGACTAATTTTTCACAATCTCTTTATTTTCCAATATTGGTTTCTCTTCACTTCAGACAGTTGCTGTATTTTTCCCATTTGTTAAATATTTAGAATACTTTTGGTTTACCACTGGAGTTGAGCCTTAGTCAGTCCGTCCTCGATGATGCTGATGGACTGACTCTATTCTGAAAGAACTTCTGATTTCCATTCATGTTTTCCTCTCTGATTTCTTCCTCCCACTCGCTGTTTTCTCATAATTTTCCTCAGCTGGAGGATATTAGCCATTGGGAAGCACCAGCTACAATTGTCTTAATTTTGTCCACTTTTAATTATGAGCTCTTAGGATAATGTCACTTCCCAGCTGCATGACTGTTACATTCTCTGTTAATCAGAATGTGTTGCAAAATCAGTAGTTCATGTTGGATGTAGTATCTTTTCCTATGTGAACATGTAAGTGCAGGTTGTCATCCAATCATTTCCTCACTCTCATTTGGATGAACTGCATTGCACCCAGGATTAACGAGATCATTAAGATTTCTCCAGAAACACAGGTCAGGTCTGAGAATTGTGCATTGGATTCAGGCCTGAACCTCACCTTCTCCAGGGGATAACAGACATCAGACTTTGCTTTTCATTTTGGCCTTATCTCACATTTGGTTCATTCCTCTCTGCCTAAATTGCTCCATATTCTGATGCCTTCCTCAGGGCTCACTGCTGCAGATGGTGTATTTATATTAACTTAAAGATTGCATTCCATCTTTCAAATGAGATTAATATATTTTTCAGGCCATTGTGGTTACCCGACCTGACCTCCTATAAATGCAGCCCATAATTCTTCACCCAGATTCCAGCATCTGGCCCTATAACTCATACTTGAAACACGGCATGTCTTTTTAGAAATGCATCTCGTGGACATGTAAAGCCTCTGTCACTTAGATATTTTTCCCTATTTAGAATAAAATCCAGCCTCTTGGTGAAATATAAACATCACAGTACCTCTGGCTGTTTGTAAGTATGCAACAATGTCATACTTCTAACTATATTTCAGTACCTGCCTTCTCCCTACCTAAAATACTGCCCTTAGTTTCTTCCAAGAGGATATTGTTCTAGGCATGAACAAAGGATCTGGAAGTCACCGAGTTGTAGATTCTTAATGAAAGATGTATGATAAAAAACGAAAGAATCCAATTACTTACGGTGCTGTCATTGTTAGATGCATGTTCAGGGGTTAACTGTATCTCTTATTGCTATTTTTTATGTTTCTGTAATGTTTTTCAAATGAGGATGGAGCTATAGCTGCTGGAATTAGGAAGGCATTGTCATTTACCCTGCAAAAAGGACAAACCTTTTTGTATCTATGATTAGTGTCAGAAAGCAGAAACTGGGGTAGAGTGTTCAACCTCTTACTAGCACTCCTGGGGTTTACACTTATTTTTTATTTCATTTAATTTCTTTTTCTATGGTGAGATTTTACACTGAACCCTAATATACTCCTGCAGAATGGCATTCTCCTGGGCCTATTTGAAATTCTTGATCTTTTCTGCATCTGTTTAAATCCTGCGTTCATGCACGTACAGTACAAGGTCAACCCTTTTGTTTGTTATTTTTATGGAGTTTAAAGAAAGTCCAAATACCTGACCGAGGTACCTGTCTGGTGCAGCCTTGTGACAGTTGCAAAATCTTCAGGCTCAGAGAGTCACATGATTAACTGTTTCACGAGGAATACAAGAAACCATAAAATGAGGGGTGCACTAACGGGTGGTTCGGGCTGGCTCACCACTGATCAGAACACAGAAGGTGGCAAAGGAAACCAGCCAAGCAATATGTTGCCGACTCATGCTCCAAACAGGGAGGCTAAGAGCTCACAAACAAACCACAAGGCTCAGCTCTTCCTTTGGCTTATCACCTTCAAGTTCAACCTTGCCCCACAGCATAGCTAACCAGCTTCAGAAGATCAAAGATTATGCAAGTAGAGATGATCCACCAAGAATATTTTGGGTTATTTCTGCAGAACTTACACACTTGAGTCCAGCAGCGGCACTTTCCAGGTCAATATTGAACTGAGTCTCCAGTTCAGTGCTAATAGAGGTGTCACACTCCTAGGGGGTTGTTGCTCATCCCAAACATGAAGCTGGGGTGCCTATTGTGCAACTGGCTGCACTGCTAAAATCCCAAACTTGGTCATGAAAGGTCTAGTTTTGAAATGGCTACAGTTAGCCCTGAAATCATAATTACTTTCAATTTTTATCTGCTTCTTTTTTTTTTCTTCCCAAAAGATAAACTCCCTTCAGACGTTTGAGGGGATTTTGTTATATTTCTGCTACATTTTATTGGTGTGAATCTTTGGGGAGAGGCTGATGTCTAAAGGAAATTTATTATTAAGAACTAGCTATACTGTTTCCCAGCAGTGAGCTTGTTACTGCCACATCCCCGTCTAAACTCTGTAATTGGTAATTATGTTTGTCTGACCTACATTCTTCTGCATAATTGTACTGAGATATGGTATCTTTCAATTCCTGAGTAAAAATGTCCACACCAGTTGTGAAGTGTTGCTGGGCAGAAGCTTTCACCCTCAAAAGGCAATAGTATTTTTGTGGTGGAGGATGCATTTTTTTTTAAAATGTATATAGTGCTAGGATCCTATGGGGGTAAAAAGCAATGTTGAAATAAGTTAGATATAATGACATGATTTTTCAGAACCTAGGAAACTAATGGTCAATTAAGTCCCAATGGAGGGTATGTATTAGCTTCCTAATTTGTTTTGGATCCATGACTGGAATGTGTACACACATGCTATTCAGTCTGGAGCATTCATGTGAAAGATCCTCTGGGTAATTTAACAGCTACAAATGGTACTTCCATCTAAAATTGTTATTGTGTTGTGTTTCTGCACCAATTGAGCCTTCAGTAACAGATCTGATGATCAGGTTAGAAAATTCCCTCTCTCCTACTGATTTTATCATCAAAAAAGGAAAATTCATATTCCTTGTGAGGTTCTTCAGAAGATAAAAAGCCTTCCTTCCCACTTAACAAAAAAAATTTTTTCCCATAAATAACATGGGAAATATCTTTCCTACTGCTTCACTTCAGAAGTTTTTCAACATTCTGCACCCATGAAGACTGGAGGAGCTAGTGGATTATTAGCATTTCCCAGTATGTGGACTAGATAACTCGACCACAAACCTTGTTTCCGAGCCTTTCACTCTCTGGCTTATTGACCCAAAAGTTTTTCATCTGTTCCTTGGAGGCTACTGAGAATTCTGATATTTTCTCCATCTGTTTCTTGAAATTTCCCTTGTGAGCACTCGACATGTTTCCCTGTTCCTTCCAGATGACCCTCTCTTGCTGTTCCCACTGGGTGTCATAAACTCCATGACTCCTTCCAAGAAATGTTAAGGTGAGTCGCATTTTATTTATTGTGCTGAGTAATGCCATTAACACGTTCCAAGTTGATCCATCAAAGAAGTCAGCCTGGAGAGTCTGCTCAGTGAGCAACTTCAGGTCAAATATTTAGGTGGGGCAACACCATTCACCTGAGCACTATGTGAAGTTGTTATTGAAGTATATTACCTAAAATACCCCTCTGGGCTCTGCTGGAGTTGCTGGCCTACTCCACCAGGTCGACCAGCTGCTCCTTTTAGAGTACCCCTCTGAAATGTGAACACAGGACAATGAAATTGCTGTCCTGGCGGATCATTCATCTGGAAGAGACATTATTAATAAAGAGTGATAGAATTCCCATTGAATTGGGATGAAGGTATGTCTATTTTATCAGTGGTTTGTTTTTTCATTTTTTGAGCCCAGTGCTGAGCCCCTGAGCACAGCCTGGCAGAGGCTGAATCTTGCTTTACAGGAAGTGCATTATGTTGACACTTCCAATGGCTGCAACTGGTGTTGGCAAAAGCAATCTCTTCACCTGAGGGAAACCAAAGAAGTGAAAAAACCCAGAATCTGATAATTCCTTGTGATGTATAAGAAATATGAAAGCTCCTGTCTGGAGCTTCTTAGAAATGGTTTACTTGTCCTCAAGTTGTCTATGGGCAACAAAAGACAGTTATTTGTTCCCTAAAAAAATCGCAAAGAGGTTCATTGAATAAAAACCTATACTAAAACTACTCCTCTTTATCTATTTTGCCATGTGACTTCACTGAAACTGTGTTGTTCCTCTTGACCCTGTTCTCTTCCAGCTATGCATCCACCTTGGTCTGCACATACCACGATGTTTCATGATCCACCCTTTGGGAGAAGGGGGAGCAACCCAAAGAGGAGTCCCAGGTGCAGGAGTGCTGGGCAAGCTGGAAGCCTGGCACACGGGGGAGAATGGGAAGAACAAGTCCACAGAATGACAGTGTTCCTGGTTACCAGGGAAACATTCCTAAATTGGAGCTTTTTTTTTTTTTTTAAAAATCAGAATATTTGTTTTCATTTGAAATATTCTGATAAGGGGTTTAGTTTTTGATGAAAAAAATAATTTTCAGGGGTATATCTGTTTTTAAATACTTACCTTTTTTTAAAATGAGTATTTATAATATACAGATTTGATTTAGAAAAAATATGGTGAGCTAAGTCATCATCATATTTTCATAAACACCTGACCTTATACATAACTTCATAGAAATGCAGACATCATTGATGGGGCTGGAGGGACTTAGAGGGGTCCTCTGGTACAAAACAGGATCAACGGCACCTGAACTTCCCCCAGCAAGTATTTGTTCGACATGTTTGTAGAGAAGCTCCCATTGTGAGGATTTTCCAGTCATCTTAGGTGATCTTACAGCTTCCCTACCCCCACAGTTAGTAAGTTTTTTCTGATATCAATCTAATCTTTGTCACAATTTTAAAGCAGTTTAACACAAATGTTTACTTTACTCTGCAAAGCAATCTTTTGCATATTTGCAGACCATTATGTATCCCCATTCTCTTCCAAACACAGTAATGTCAACATTGCTTTCTTGGTCAGAGGTCTATAAATCCATGACCTTTCATGCTTCATTCTCTTCCTACTCTTTATCTTTCTGGAAGCTCACATGAATGGTTTTATCCCAGCATGAACATTTCTGATTGCAGAAAGGATCCTACTTTTTAAGCAATATCTGCATCTTTTCCTTTGAGCTGAACAGATATCTCACTATATCCAAAACTGTGTGTTTAAACATATTTTACCCTTCATGCCTATATAACAACAATATTTTGACAATGTAATTCATCAGTAGCATCCTCCTGTTAAGAGCTATCATCTATAATCTGAAGAAGTGATACAAATCTTAAGTACTCATAACCCTCTTGACTTGTTCATCGAAGATGATCTTACGTAGCCTTCACACCTGCCATTTCTCTGGCATTTTCCTCCACAGTATCCATTTGATGCTCATTAGGTTTTCAAGTTATTTTCCCAGCTTTTTAACTGTGTGTGCAATCTTGTATTCTAAATAGGGTTGTTTATGCCCCATGTGTTTCAGTGAGTATTTTGGTAACAGTACACAAGCAGGCGATATATTTGTCCTACACATCTTTGTCCCAGCATTCTGCAGTTCCTTCCCACTCGTGCCTGAAAATTGGAGTACACTGTTTTTTTCCTCCATCTCATCATTGTTGTTGTATTTTTTTTTACCCTCTAGCATTTTTAGAACATAACATATTTTCATGTAAGTAGTGTTAATTATGTAACAGTAATTTATCTCAGATAAGATCTTTTATTTTTGTTTCAATTTGGCAATTAGAATGCAGAAAATTTCAGGCTTTGAACCCTGCCTTTTATGTCAAGTTTTCTGCCCACAACTGATGAGTATAAGTATCTTATTTGCCTCAGAAAAGGAAGTGAAAAAAGTACCATCTGCAAATTTATTGGGAATTTAAATATCTTGGAGGTATGACTGAAGAAATAGATAATGAAGTAATCAAAGAGTTGCTCTGTAATAGTGACCACGGAGTACTTTGTTTCAACACCCTAAAAACCATTATCCAAGGGCATTGAGAATAAAAGTACATATTGCTTCAAACACATCATGATAAGACAGCTGGCCAGTGTCTGATGGGCAGGGAAGCTAAATGAACCTTTTCTGCTCACACATCAGTTTACTGAGGTTCTTTGAAGGGGTCAGCAAGCATGTGGATAAGGGAAAGCCAGTACATATAGACTACCCAGATGTCTAAAAACTATTTATAATACTTTTGTGGGAACGGAGTAATGATTGGAGAAAAAAGAAAGACTATCGCATGAATTAAAATAATTTAAAATGTGTAAAATAGCAGAGTAAATGGCAAATCTCACAGTGTACTGCTACAGGGATATGGAGAAATGTGAATGGCAATTCTCACAGTTGAATACTACACAGATCTGTTTTGACCTCTGATCTTATAACCATTCTTATGTTCTAATTTAGTCAGTGCACCATGTCCTTGATTCAGGACTCTTGGATGAATGGTAAGTCTGACTTCATATGTTCTAAATATGTTGCTTCCACATGAACTCCTTCTTTAATGTGATTTCACCTGGATGCTTTTTGTTAGGGAACCAAAACCAGTGGAGACTCAGTTCTCTACTGCCTTGTTAGGAAGGTTCAATTTCCAACTTCAACATCAATTACAGCAGACACTTTAGTGCTGCACACACAAACAAATTTAACCCAATATTCCCTAGGTGCCTTTGTATGAATCTGCATGTCGAGGTTGTGTCATCTTTATGACTTGGATGTTGTATCACCTTTAGAAGATCTTACTGTGCTGGCCCAGAGCTAGCATGCTAGGCTTCCCAGAATGCTGGTTTCTCACAGGAAGAGCTGTAGTGCTCTGCTTTATTCTTTTAACATCTCTAGATGTTCATCTATCTTTCACCGCCCCCCGGGATACCTCAGTGACACAGAATCATCACAATCACAGACCTTGATTTAGGTATTCTTTCCATGTTGGTAGAACACCATAAGTTCTCTATGAACTGCCATGGCACTGCTGTGCTATGGAGGATGTTACTCACTATGCTGTATCTATTGCTGTCAGATTTCACTGTCCTCATCAAACTAATCAGCTGACAAATAGACTGTATTGCCTTGAACGTCAGAGTAGATTTTTCTAACTAGGTCTAGCTACTGAGCATATGCAGGAGCCAGAATAGCACTTGCCTGCCTTTATTTCATCCTCCTCCTCTGACAAAGCTAAACTAGCTGATGCTCCCTACTCAACATGATTGTTCAGACCTTTTAGAATCCTCTATTCAAACAACTTCTAACTCTCATAAAGAGAAATTGTAACCCCTTTTAGACTGCTGGGTGGGGATGATGGAGAAGAATTACCCTGGGTGGGTAGAATCTTGCACATATATGACTCAATGGATATCATGTATTACCAAAATATATAACCACTAGATATTTTTAAATATATGCCTTTCTGACCTTGAACAACCACAGAATAGCATTCTGGTGACACTCTAGGCTGTACATCTAGACAGAAGTGTAAATTCATCAGTGTTCACTAAAGCAGAATCTCTTGTCTTTTGAAATGTGTTAGCATTGCTGGCTCTCCACTGATCTGCAGCAGAGCTTGGTGTACAGAAAGTCCTAATGACACAAAGTCCTGATGACCATGACTCTTACACCCAGGTAGTGGCAAATCTAGCTCAGCTGGGCAAAGTTGTGTTTTGGGACCTGAGTGACTCGGACAGGGGGCCACTTCCCAGGGATATACAGTGCTGAAGGACATGAGTGTGCACTGTAGTGCTGTGAGTAATGTACCTATTTAATACGTTTTCTCAATCACAAGATTTGGGCTGAGGGAAGAGTATTTCTACAGCAGCTACCAACATTTGTCACCGCTTCCTATAGTTTTGTCCTCTTCTGCAGCATGGTGCACGGTCCATTTCCCAAGGACTGTATGTTCCAAAGCCTGTCCACCGTATCCACCTATATTAAAAGGCCAAATAAAAGTTATCAACATTACTAATCTAAGATCACCCACGCAGTTTCACCTACAAATGCCCATGAGTCACAGTGTCCCACCCCCCCCACCCCGACGCCCTGTGTCGTTAATTTATCCTATACTTGTCCTCTTACATGGTTCAGTCTTGAAGCTTTTGATCTTTGATGCTGCAAGTCTAAATTGAGTGCTGAGAGCTGTTTTGTGATTAGAGATGTCTAGGTCTGGGGGGGAGGTAAAGGAGAAATACATCTTTCTTTCCTTACTCACTTTTCATATACCATGGCAGGGACTGTAGAAACCTGGTCCTGATGACCCAGCTAGAACGTTCCAATTCTGTTTTTCCTCTCCTTTGAAGGACTGTGGTTCTTCAGCAAAAGGTAAATAACCCTTTTTCCTCTGACCCAGAAATACTTATATGAGTCATAATGTTCTAAATGTGCCTGTTGGTGTAAAACTACATGCTGATCTGAAATCCTTCTTTGGGTTTCAAGGTTGTTTCAGAACAAAGTGGATTTTAATTCTTCACAAATGTTTTGCTTTATTGTAAAGAACTGGGGACAAGAGAACCTATATGTGATTTTATTAACACAGAGAAAATATCCAACTCTTTACTTCTGGTCTCATAACTGCATCCTGGTGAGGAAAGGAAGGGGAGATGAGAAAAGGAGACTGGAGAGATTTAAGCAATTCTGACAAGGACAGGAAAGAAATCAGTGCTTCTAGAGAGTCTCTGTCTCCTAAACTTCTCTGTAGTGCCTACTGGATCATCCATAATCCCCAAAGAGAAGGATTTTCAGAACTATTGGAAAGGTCACTGAGACTTGAAATCTTTTATAATTTGTCTTCCTAAGCCAAAGAGATCCCCCTCAAGTATCCTAATGTTATTCAGAATAAAGTTATTCTGACTCAGTTAAGCAAAGGAGCTCACTGTCTAATGAGTGCAGGTGGACACAACATCATAGCCAAAACCTACTTTTAAAACTTAAAGTTCCTTGAAACAAACTCCTTTGTGAGTGAAATTAGAGTAGGAGAGAAGGGGGCAGAACAAACTTAACAATTTCTGGGAATATGAGAATTATATAGGACCAATAATGAGTTTATCAAAGAGAAGAGCTGGCTCAAAGCTGTAGGAGGACAGTGACAGCTTGCCAGGTTTTCTTGTGGGTTTTTTTATCACTATTTTAAAGTATCACAAAAAATGATCTGTTCTATAGAAATAATGCTTTGAGATACTTTAAAATATATGGAAGCCAGAATAGCCTCTTGCAACTCTAGAAGTTTTGCCCTTTCTCTCTCTGAAGAAACTCTAACTCTGCAGGTCTCAGGTGAAACCCCTCTATAAGTACAAACAGTCTGCCTAATGTGGGCATTACAGAGTTGGGAGATGCTTAGCTAGTTTTGTCAGCCTGGATCTGAACCTTGAGTGATTACAGAAGTTTGGGGGACTGGAGGAGTAAAGACAGCAAATGGCACTGTCATAATTATTCCAGAGATATTTAAGACAGTGCAGTGGACTCTATTGCCTTGTGCTCCCCTTTGTAAACATAGCCATGAAGACAAGAGTTCCTCATCCTGTTGCAGATCTAAACTTGAGTTATGAGTACAGGTAAGAAAAGTGCAAGGCAATCTCCAGGGCACCAAGAAGTTAGGTCTAAAGAAGCAATTGGATCATGACAAACTTCAACAATCGCAGGCAACCCTGTTAACATACATCAAGGTTTTAAAGGTTTGTATGTCCCTCTTTCTCCTGCATTGGAATCCACGTCACAGGCCAGTAAGAAACTTAAGAGCAGGAGTAAAGGGTGTGAAATTGAAACTATAATATGTTGCAGGATAAGAGCAAGAAAGAGACAGTTCTGCTGATGTCCAAGGTCCCTGTGATAGGCAGATATCTCTACTGGAGAAAACTCACCGATGGGTCCTGAGAAGCAGTTTATAGTACAGGATACAGAGAGGAAGGGGAACTCAACAACACCCTTCCCCAAGAAGTTCCCTCCACATTCAAATCTGGTTTTCAGCTTGAAATTTGGGTCTGTGCATCGATACCCTGACTATGAATCAGATTTAGGAGTTGGGAAGACAGTGGTACAGGATGTTAGTGATCCACTACAGGCATGCAGCAGAGATGAGATCCTGCTTCCTAACTCTTGTGCAGATTTTTAAAACGATTAATTAAAGAAGAAAAGAGAAAACTGATCACAGAAAACCTTGATTGTGCTTACACCTCGGGTGCAGGGATTTGGAGAAATGACCGTTAGAAAAGATGTTTTTGAACTAAGATCAAACAGGAGGGCTGGAAGCAGCAAGAGCAGTGTGATTTTTTTTTTTCCTTATGACTCTTTTTGTGCACACTGGAACTGCTGTACATTGGTGCCATCTACTGCCTGGCCTGGGGGCTGTCCCTGCCTGGTTCTCTAAGGGTGTCACCAGTTACATGCAGCAGAAGAGTGCAACACAGGAAAAACTCTACAATTCTCTGCTGATGCCCTGACATAAGAAAAAAAAAAAGGTAACTATCTGTCTTGATGATAGCAGCATTGATTTAAAGAGAACAGAGCTGTTAACCAGCAATACAGCTCACTTGCCTTGGAGGTAGGACAGAAACTATGGGTGAAAGGCCTTTGGCCTGGAGGAAACAACAAAGCTCCTCACATTGTCAGATATTGGCTCCTTAAGAAACCACAAAAATTGTGAAACCTTTCTTAATCTATCAAAATTACCCAGATTAAAGTTTAGTAATCTGCATGTACATTGAGTAGACCTACAGGATCCTTATTAAGAGCCTGAATGCTGCCCCATATTTAGCAGCAGTGGTATTTTTAGTGAGCAGTGGCATTTGACAGAAAATCCAAAAATTATGACAAGGGCAGAGAGAAGTACAAAGAGCAGTTAAAACTTCCCAGGCGAAGAAGGGTCTGACCTTAGCAAATGGAAATTCAGCAGGGTGTGCTTTATGCCTTGTATCCTCAGAAAATCCTAAAGAGGAACACTTCATAAACTTCAAGGACTGTAAATTTAAAATCTGAAATTAAATGTCATTACAACACATATTTTTGATGTAATTCACTGTCCAAAGAAGGGTATGACCTAGAGTCAAATGATCTAGACACTCAGGTGTGCACTGTAGCATCCAATTCCTCAGGAATTGCTGAGGCTGTGTAACCTCCTTCAGGGAGGACAGCTACAGGGACCAGGAGCAGGATCCAGCATTCTTCCCTGGTAGAACAGGAATAAGGTTAATGTTCCTCTCAATCCATGGCACTTGTTCTTATGAGCCATCAAACTGGATATTTACAGGGTCCTTTGCACCACTGTGATTCAGGATTTCATCAATACATTGTGCCTTCTTTGTGAGTGTGCCATCTTCCTTTTACAGGCAAATGCAGCCAAAATCCTGAATCCCATGTTTGTGAGCAGCCACCAAGCCAGCACCCAAGCAGCAAGAGCAGTGCCAGCAGCAAATGACCTGTCCAGAGGAAAAAGGAGGAAGGGTAGCTGAAGACAGACATGTTTGCCTGACTCATAGTTCAAGGTGAAGTCTCATTTAATGACACGGATCTCCCCATTTACTTTGTGACAGAGATTGTCTCAAATACTTTCAATCTGTTGGTAAATGCTGATTTTTCTAATGTGTCATTCTGACACCTTGCCTTGTTTGATCATTATGTTTACAAGGTAATCTCATAACCAAAGACTCTTGTAAGTGCTTATGGGGTGTTCAGATTCAAAAGGATCTATCTCAGTTTCCTCTGCTTCAAATGAAGATCAATATCTATCATAAATATCCCAAAGCAAATACATATTCATGGATAAAAACTTTTATAGATAAGAACGTGTATATTTGTTATTATGGAAACTAACATTTAAAAATACACAAATAAAAGGGGCTTCATTCTCCTTTTAAGAGAGAAGATCTTTAAAATTATGGAAAATTGTCTGTCTGAATAATTCAGTTTTATACAAACTGAACATAAACTCCTTCTGAGAACATGAGAAAAAAGAAAGAACATTTTCCCAGAGCTGCAAATCAGTGGAGACTGCCTTTCAGGAGAAGAAACTTGAGTTTCCCACTGGGACCTGATCCCACATATGACCTTCAGGAAGACCAGCCATGGCCACCAACAGATACAACATCAGAGCCAAACATAAGCCTTCAGGGGAATGTGATCTGACAAGCAGCTGCCACTGCTGAAAACTTTCTTTGTAGACCCTGACATCTGGCTTCTTCAGCTGCCAAGTTTGGCCTCCTCCAAGGTGCTGCAGGAGACGAGTCACTGCAGCAGGTAAGAAAACAGGAGGACAAAGATCACAATTTGATGTGATTGTAAAGCAGGAGATGAGGTTGCCTGGGTGTAAGGCACTAATTTGCAAGCCCTTTGTGACACCTTTTATTTCCTACTGATTTGTTCATGGCTTTGCAGTTCTACATGCATAAATTATTGTAGTAGAACAATGGAAAGGTGAAAGAAAGGAAAGGAATGCGAAGGGGCACACTGAAACTTTCAATTCATGTTTGCATATTCAAAAGACTGATACAATTTGATGTGGGTTCAAACCAAAGCTCCAAATCCAGTGCCTCACTCCATCTGAAAAGGATGTGCACACCAGTATTGAAGGTGTCAGAATGAAATTAGCTGGAGCAAGTGCATTAATGATACCTGAGCACTGGACAGTGAGGATGAAAATGAAGACCACCACAGGGGGGTGGTCTCTTGAACCACTCTGGATGTTATGGTCCTGGCGACTGGAAACTCACCTGAGCTCAACATGGCATGGAAGTGTTCAGGTCTGTGTCTGGAGCTCAGCTCCCTACTCCTTCTACAGTGGTTTCATTTGCTGCACAGAGCACCAGCACTTTAATTCTTTATCAGGTGTGAGAGAGACCAAACTGAGGCTTTTTCAGATACTGAATAAGTCAAGATTTCATTTCAAGGGGTAGTCACTTGAGATCTGAATGGTGAGACAGGGTGAAGGGAAGTTCATGCTGCTACACTAGGTGTGACTGCAACATCACAGTGCAAACAAGGTGTTTGTTTTCCATGGCTTGCCAACTCCTAGCTGTATAGAGAAGGAGGAAAAGACCACAATGAGTTAGTCTTTGAAAGCAGGGTTTCTTACTCCTTCCTCTGAAGCGTCTGTTCCCAGTGTGGGAGACAGGCTAGGTCGCTGTTTTCAGAGAGGATACTACCTTGAGTTGACTCTTGGCACTGTGCAAGTATCTGTTTTCCAAAACGTTTAAATCGTTCTTCGCTTTATAATAATTTTTGCATATAATTGACTGAATTGCTTTGTTCAAAACTTGGCTCCTACCTAGACCTCAGTGAGGAGGAAAAGTAATTGCCTGAGTTTAAATGCTCCCCTGTTTATAATCCAAACACTGCAGCATGGAACTATTGCATGAGAACTGAGAAGTGAACCTGACTATAAGCCAGCTTCTCACAAATGCGAAACAAATGTCAGCCTTTCATTATCCAAGAAAAAAATGTAAAGCAAACAGCTTCAGAGGTAATTCACTTTTAAACTTATCTCATTGAAAGATAGAGGTATTCCTTGAAATGCAGAAGAAAATATTTACTATAAACACTTTATAATGGTAGGATGATGAAACAGCTGGGGTTGGAAGTTCCAGCCTCCATGCCATGGTCCGAGACACTTTTTCTACTAGACCAGTTGCTCAGGGCCCCATCCAAACTGGCCTTCAACACTTCTGGGGATGGGCAACCACAGCTTCTCTGGGCAACATGTTCCAGTGTCTCACCACCCTCAGAGTGAAGAATTCCCTCCTTATACTTAATCTAAATGCACCTTGTTTCAGTTTAATACCATTCTCCTTTTTCTATCACTCCATGACCCTGTAACAAGTTGCTATCCATCTTTCTTGTAGGCCTCCTTCAGTTACTGGAAGGCTGGTATAAGCTTATGGGTTTTTGGCAAACATATTTTGTATCAAATATACAGTTATCACCAGGAATTATGAAAGGTTAAACAGTACCTTGTAATATCTACCACGAGATGGCAGAGTTGGACTTAGAACAATTACATTTTCTTGTAAACTAATGACTGAAACTTCATAGTAAGAAAAGTCTTTTTGTGTCCTGTAGAGAACAAACAAACAAGAGACACTCATTAAAGAAACATCTTTCCGTCACATGGAATTGCACATCTGTATAAAACCAATAGTAGTAAACAAACTAACCAGACCTAAAGTCAGAGACTGGACTTCCTTCTGAATACCCTGGCTGCTGTGGAGGGAATTACCTGGCTGATGATGTGTAAGAGAATTGAGGAGTGATTTGGTGGTACTTTTTCTTTTCTCCCCCAGGGTCAGGCAAAGCAAAAAGCCAGCCAACGGCAGCTGAAAGGCAATTTCAAAGATGCCAGAAATGCACATGATGGACCACTCCAAACAGCCAGTGTTACGATTAAACTTCCACAAATACATTCACCATAGAGAAAAACTTGCACACTTCTTAGGAAGTGCTGAAGAGATTGTCCCTCCTAAGTAGCTCCCTTCAAAAATAGTGTCTGCCTACAGCTACAGTGGTGTCTCCCACACAAAAAAGCTGCTGTCTTCAGGAGTACCCTGAGAATCAGATTTCTTGTGCTTCAAAATGGTGATATGTTCCCCAGGATGCTAATCACCAACATATTGTACAGCAGGTTCCTGCTGTTTCTGTTTCTGCATGCCAAAATAAGGCAGAAAGAGAATGTGTGGAAAAAATGGAGATGCTTCGCTATTAGGCAAGAAATTAGTAACATGTACTCAGGTCTCTGTAAGCACTAGTTGGCATCACTTAGCTGCTGGAAGTAAAATGATACAGAATCCTATGGGGAAATTTGGCTCTGTATATATGTCTTAGGACTGCTCTGAAACCGTGTACAGTCTCCCTTAGCTGTGTGCAATTTTGTTGATGAGTAGCTAGAAGATAACTTAGGCTGTGCTTAGTTATCACATCGATGGAATTCTACATGGTGACTTTTAACAAAGTTCTGGCTAGTTGTGTTGTAAATATACAAGAGCACACACACAGAAGTAATGTTATGAGCACCATATATGGTATAAATACGTTATATATACATGTTATACATTTGCGGCCAGATGCACCGAAGAGGTTAAAATGCCCGCTGAGGGTTATTTATCCATGCAGAGCCTTGTTTGTGCATCTCCCACTTTCCTAAAATAGGTCGTTCCGCTCTTGCCGAGTTTGGAAAGGTTTTTTCAGCTCTCCCAGTGCCTGGTGCGATTTTCACTTTTCCGCTAGATGGCAGATTGTCATAGTTGAAATCCTCGTTCTGGTCCGTTAATTGAGCATCGTCTACTTGCCAGCGTTGTAGTTGAACTGTTTCATGTACAAAGAAAACATTGAAACCAGAATAGATATGGCAATGTGCTTTTCACCAATTTGTTTAGAATTCAACCAGTTGGTTTATTTATTTGTAGATCTTACTTGACATCAGTCTGACATTTCAGTACCCACACAGCAGGACGCATGGTTCCTGAGAGATGATGTGCACACATCAGATGTACAGGACCTACACAGCTACTCCAGGGCTCTTCAGAAAGGAGTGTGTTAGCCAAACCACTCTCGTACAGATCTAGGACGTGTGTGTTGTGGCTCTTTGGGATTCCTGGACACAGAGTATCTCAAAAAGTCCAGCACTATGACACAAAAAAATTTTTTTCCTCTCTAAGCGCTAAGGAAATTGAACATATTTCCTTAGAGCTGGTAGCTCTCCTGGTTCCATATTCCAGAGTTCTTCAGCGCCCTTTTCCCGTGCAAGTGGAGTGCAACTTTTTCTAGAGTCTAGGACTTCAAACAGTCCAAGCAATAAAATCTGCAGTCCTGATGCTCCTATGCTTGCATGAGGTTCTCCAGGTTCCAGTTCTGGCTTCAAAATTCAAAGCAAACTCTGCTATAACTACCAGATTTTTCTTGTATCACTCAAACTCATAAATTGTTACAGACTCCTGAAAAGATGACCTTGAGTCACAAGACACTTCAGCTGGGTCCAGCTTTTCTCTTCTGGAATTTGTTATTTATAACCTTAAATAATTCTACTGGGGACGGGCTTGTGCTAGTGTCATTCACTGAGTTTAATGGATTTTTCTTCCTTGCTTTACTTTGGCGCAAGATTGATCCGAATTGGTCCTGGTGGCTTCTCCCTTACCAGTAACTAAGTTTGCTATAGTGCTTTTCTAGTTCTGCAGTCTGTGTTGAGGAAGTAGCTGAGCTGTTTAAGTGGCAAGGTCTCTCCATTTAAAACCACAGTGCAGATTTCACATGCCCAGCTCAGTGATGGGCATTTGAGCTCCATTAGCCACAAAGTAGCCTCTGGCACCTGAAATTTCACTTCCGATGGAACATGTGTGAGCTTTGCATACAAAGGCAAATAACAAATTACACTTCTGGATGTGTTAGCTTTGTCATGTGCTGTTCCCTCAGCAGTGGGGCCTTTTAACAGTCCCAGAGAGCTGTGATGTACTCACACCTAACTATATCTGTTTTCCTAACTCTAGTGCAAGTCTTTCAAACTTTCATTTGAGAGGATCAATGCTTCCTAATACGCTTTCAAAGGCATGGAGCAATCTCCACTTTCCTGCAACATAGGTAAGCACCTTGGCATCTTGTAGAGTTAACTGGAGCCTTGTTTCAGCTGGACTGACCTGTTGTACTGTGGCAGCATCAGGCACACAAAGGTTACCCAACTTCCTTTTTTGAGAGGGAATGATTTCTGGAACTGGCCATATCCTGGAAGGTGGTGATTTCACTTCTTCACACATTTAATTTGAATTACTTCTGTTGTGGTGGATTAGCACTTGTGGTGGATTGGACACAATAGTCAGGACAGTCCTGGTGCCCCATGATGCCGGGTGCTTCCTTACCCCTGTTACATGGTAATCTTTTCCATGCATTTTGTAGGTGTGAAGTCGCCGAAGCAATTCTCTGGGTTTGCTTGTTCTTTCCCTGCCTCAGGATCCTACTAGTGTGTCAATGTAAAAGGTGGATTTGCTGATCCAGCCCTGGGGGAGGATTTGGCTCTTCAGAGAGCTGTACAAGTCCAGCAAATACAGCCGTGTGGAAATACTTCATTTCCCCCAGATGTAGTCGTTCCTTCAGGCTCCCAGCCTGCTTCAAGCCCGTTCCCATTTGTGTCCATCTGCAATTTGCTGCAAGTCTTTTGTTGCCAAATATTTTTTGATTGCACACAAACAGAAGGTCCCTAGAAACTATCTGAATTGATCTAATGGAAATCTGCAGACCTGTGGCAATGAAAAGCCCAGTTATATTGCCGTGACAGGTTTTCTGTGCATAAAAAGCTTGTGACTAAAAGTCCAATACTTCATAGACTGCAGAACTGGGAGCTTTATATCATTTCCAGCTCACTAATAGTGTTGCCAACTCTCATGATTTTATCATGAGTCTCATGATATTCTTCTTAAAAGCTTAGTTTCTGGAGTCAGGCAATTACATGAGAATCTTTCTCTCTCTCTCTTTTTTTAACATTCTTTTCTTAGCAGCAAGTTTCTAGTTCTGCTGCTTCCAAGGGGGGAAAAGTGTAAAAATGAAAAAAAAAAAAGTAGAGAAAGTTTTAAAAGATGACCAACGTTTGTTCTGAAGATGCAAAAAACCAAGAATGCAAACCAAAAGATGTACACAGATATTACTGTTTACTTGTTTCTTTTAATCTTGTGGGTTTCTTTAAAGCCAGCCTTATGTCCAACTCATGATTTTTTGACTGCCTGGGATTGGCAACCCTATTTTGACAGAACTAATGCCTATGTGTTACACTGGAAGTCCTGTTGTGGTATTCATTTTAGAAAAGCTATTTTAGCTCATTTGGCACATTCTTTATAGCTCCATCTACCTCGTGTAGTTACACTCATGGGGCCAGATCCTTTGCTGGAGCAAATTAGAGCAAGACCCGTGATTTAAACCATCTGGAGATCTAGCCCATGGTGCAGTCATCTGACTTTACTGGCAAAGGGATACAAAATATAGTCCCAATAACATTTTTAAAAACTCCATAAAATGTGCCTAAAATAGTCTTTCATTTTTCTGGAGCAGATGTGGTATATATAGAGAACACAGGATGGAAAGCTTCAGAGGATTTTCCTGCTGCTTGTCTGAGAGCATCCCCAAAGCTTATTCCATCATATCTGCCTCTTATGGGTTTTGTTCTCTCCCTATGCACTGCATCACAACTCAGCTGTTCCTTAAGAGTGTCTGTGCTGGGTGCTGTAAAATCATCTTCATATATGTGATTTCCATACCAGGGAGATACCCACTGTGCTTCCTTCTCTTCATAACCTTTTACCCATTGCAGTGGAACCATGCAGCTTAGCACGAATGAAGGAGCCCCTCAGAGAATAGCCTACATGGAAATTTTTTTGTGCTGGACTCTCAAAAACCCTCTGAGGTCAAACAAGGTCAGTGCTGCTCTGGAGTTGGATGTCTCAAGGACCACAGAGGAGCTGCAGGAAGTGGTCTTGGTGACTCAGCTGATGGAAATCCTCCCGCTGGTTCAGCATTGAGAAGATGCTTCAGCAGGACATGACAAGGCGATGTTTGCTTGGACATCCTTCAGATGAAGTGCAAGGTGGGGCCTCTGACTGCTTTGTTTCTAAAAGATCTTACAAACCTTTTTTGTAGGAAGAAAAAATCGTGTATCCTTTCAGGAGACTGAAGTGGCCAAAGAAATGTGATTGCTGATTCAAATCTAGGGAAATGGATTTAAAAAAAAATTAAAATCTAATTAATTCCCAACCCTTCTTTCAGATGTTCTATAGTAAAAGTCTGCACAGCATCATACAGACCTCCTGAATGTCACTAACTGTTCTACTTTGCTGGCTGCACTACATGAGCCTGAGTTCCCCTTTCTGAACTGTTAACAGTGTTAATTGGAGTTGTTCAAAGCTGCTTTTGACTTTGATTTCTGTGACTGTATTGTTGGCACTGCACTAGAAGCATGTGAGCCCTCTCCTACTATTCAGTGATTCCAGTGATAATCACCGGAGAAAATCAAACATCAATGCTCTGAGCCTCTACTGTACCTTCTGTTCAGCTGTCTCCAGTTGCTTTGTGGAAGCTCAGTGTTTTGAAGCTCACAGGAACTCTTTTCAAAGGTGGTGGTGGAAAGGAGACCACAGCTCAGCAGCTCAGTTGCAAGTTGTGCAATCTGAACCACACTTGGGGTCGGAGCTCTTTGCTCCCAGAAAAGCATTGTGTCTAGGATAGCCCATTTCTCCAGGGATTGTACCCATGCAAGACCAGAGCTCACTGTGGTCTTCTGAACTGCAGGTTTTGTTTGTTGTGGGCTTTCTTGTGGTTCTGCCTGCGTCACTCCTTGATTGAGTTATTCTCCTACAATACAGTTTGAGCTTTCCCTTTTGACTACAGGGTATGCACTGTCTCAGGTTGCATCAGCTCTAGCCTTTTTCTGTGTTTGCCTTGTGTTTTTCTCTGGACTCATCCAGAACCTGATTAAATAATTTTGTGCTGAGCAGTTAACTCTTCAAAAAAAGCTGGAGAAAATGGGCATTGGCCAGAGAGTACTTGGCAGGAAATAGAGATGGGTTGTGCGTAACTCTGGGAGGGTGAGGGACCAACCCAGGCTAGTGGAAAGTGCTATGCTGTAATACTCCACAGACTCACTCCCTTCTTGTCATGGTCTTCAAAAATGTCACGCACTTCAGATAGCAACAGTGACATTCTGTGAAAGCTGAGGAAAAGGCTGCACAAGGGTGTACCTGATTACTTTTACCATGATGTATTCTTGTGTGGTCAGAACGGGAAAATGTAATTTCGTATGGTAAGAAAACGTTTGCTGGGTTAAGTATGTGCATTTTAGAATGTTGCAGTTTTCAGACAAGTTGTGGGAGCTGTTTTGGTAGAAGTCTCAGGATGCAGCAAACTGTTGGGCTGCACCAGGGTCCCATGAGTTACCAGTCTGGTTCTGGGGGACCCTGCTGCTGCTTGGGGGTGCTGCAGCCAAATGACAGAAGGACTTTAAACACTACTTGTTCTGATATTTGGAATATATTCATAAGTCAGGACTACTGGGCTGTATTCAGTGTTTCTCAGCATCTCTAGATGATCTTTGAAGAGAGGAATGTTGTTCTTTGCATTGATTACAATCTGCATGGTCAGTATGGAGGTGTTCATACCATAAGCACCTGGCTGGGAGAAGCTCAGCTCCCCTTGGGGCTGCCTGGGTGGCTGGGGGAAAGCACAGCTCTCCAAAGAGGCACTCACAGCAACGGCCTGACTGTACATGCTCTGACATGGCCTGTGCACAAGTCTCTACCTCTGCACTGATACATAGGAAGCCAAGAGCAGTGGATTAGATGCTCAGCCTGGTGCCCACATTTTCTGTCATCCTCACCATGTTACATTTAGTATTTAGGTTATATCATACCAGGTCTGACAGCTGGAACTGAGAATTTTGCAATGATACTAGAAGATTAATTATCCTATTAAGAGGTCATATTACCGAAGAACCAGATTTACCCCTCCTTTTTATATCAACATAATATAATGGGATTTTTGCTCCATGCCTTATGCTAAATAATTATTTGATTGCTGATTCTCAGGAAATCAAGGATTAATAAACTACATATTAATAGCATAACCTCTTTCTCATTGTGTGTAAGATTGCTATTATAGTACATTTTCTAGAATTCGTTCGCTCCAAATTTTGTGAGTCTTAAGGGATGGAATTTATTTGATCTTGGTTTGTTTATTAGTATAAATGTTGTAATTTTCATTCCGTTTTGTGAAACTTTATTTGAGTCCATGCATCAGAGACAATGGATTGAAATGAGTGAATGGTTAGGAGGTGATAGAAATTAATTTTAGACTTTTGGTGAAAGTTTATATGGTCCTTCCTAGTCACATTCTGCTGATTTCTTTTTTCTATAAATATATTAACAGATCTAAATTTTCTTGGATTATTAGATAGCTACTGCACTTAAGACAAAGACACTTAACATTGCAGTGTGATTCTACTGTATAGAAGTTGCACGTTTGCCTTGTGTACAGTTATGTGACCTAGTATATATATTACCCACCACTGAGGACTATACACCATCTGCTATCACCTCCTGTGTATAAAGTTAACTGGATTTAGGCTCTGTTTTGGAAATGTTTCTGGAAGAAATAAATTATATTAATATAATAGAGCTACATATCTGTGCATATTATACAAAAAAACAATAACAAAGAGAGAGAAGTGCTTTAGTTCTGTGGAAAGGTTTGATGCTGTGTGCATTTCAGTGCAAGTAACTTCTGTCTCTGTGGATGTGTAACTTTATAGCACCGGTTCCCTAAGTATATGTAAAACATATTCTGCTAGTAAAGCACTTCTTGTATAGTCAATATGCATATTTATTGATAAAACATACACACACTGTCATCTGTCAAATGTTTTACATGTTACCCAATTTCAAATGACTAGAATAAAATAACTGCGTTAGTCTGCAGTACATTGGTAAAATATATTTATTCTCTTCTCATAAGAGGAAGTTCTGAAACTCACCAGTGATTGTGGTTCCTAACACCAAACCAAATTAAGGAGGGTATAGAATCTTGCCATGGAAGCAGTTTGGGTTGTTTTCCCTTCATACAGAGCACAAAGTAACACATTAAGTGCAGCAGTGAATCCAGAGAAAAGGGGCATCCAAGCATTAATCATTCATTGCAATGCTTTATGAAAGAAATTTCAGTGAAAACAAAAGCAGGAAACTCAACTATTCTGAGAAGCACTTTAAGGTAGCACTAGTTTCAGCTGCCAGGTATTTGCACTATCAATCAAAATATATTTATTTATCAGTTGTATCATATATTAAAACTCCAGGCTATGCAGAATAAGAGGCAGAAGAGAAATATTGAATGTATACATGCAAAAATACTGAAGCCTACACTTTCTAGAAATAATACATAAATGTCATTTGCTGACAGAAAAACAGATTGTTGTAAAAGGAACTCCAGCAATGACCTGACATCAGAATCACAATTTCCTGTGTCACAGGTTAGTGAGAAATTGCTTCTTTACAGCCTAACAATTCAAGGAATAATGACCTAACATTGTTCCACTGTGAATTGGGGCCAAGATATATATTTTTGCAGGTAGCAACAAATAAGAACAAACCTTTCAAAGAACTAGAATGCATAAATCCTAAAGCACACCGGAGAATTCACCAGTTTTGACATAAGCAATCTATAAACAATATAACCAATTTGAAATATATTAGGTATGATTGCAAACGTTACTTGTCTCTTCAGCAAAACCATGCTGGACCTCTGTGGGCAGTACATAGGAGGGCTATTATTTAGGGGTTTGGAGTCCTTCTGATTCCAGATCTTGGTGACACTCATTTATTCAACAAACGTAATGGAAATGCACATTGGCTTGATAGAGTTTTCAGACATCTCATCCTGTTCAGCCAGCAGTTTCATACACCCATGTCCACATTCTTTGCTCATCATCCTATGATGTTAGTCAAGATTTACAGTAAAGGATGTATATTTTAGATGCCTTACTTGAGATAACTCACATACATCTCATTTTCAACAAAGGCAGGTTACCTCTGAAAATTTGAGTACTAAAAAATAGGAGCCTTTTCCGAAACTCTTAGGATTTATACAACTTTGGCTGTTGTTCTGCAGTCCTTGGAGATGTTATCTTGAGAAAGGGGCCATCAATACACAAGAATTCTGAGTTGTGGACAATACGGTCATATTCTTATTTCTAATCCTTTTATTCCTTTATAGCTTCCTAAAACTAGGACTAGCACACAGTTCATGCTTTTGCTGAAATGCCATCTAGAAGATTTGTAATTCCTCAAAAAAACTTAGAGAAGTGATTTACAAAAATAAATAAGATGAGATGGTTTTGAATGATTTATATACCCTTAAAGTCAGGGCAGAAGAAAGAGGACTGAGCTGACAAAGGATTTCTTTGTGAGACAGCATTATCTAGTAGTCTGAATTTGGTTCTATGAATTGGAATTTTATTTCTAGCTTTACTAAGGATTCTTTATCTGGCCTTGGATGAGATGAATGTTAGAGATCCTAATTAACACTTACAGAACTATAAAGGTTAAACGGATAACGTTTTTTGGCTGAGAGAAAGCAGAGACTTTTATTACAGTACCTGGCCACAGCAAATAATGTTTCAGCAGTCTGACATCAGGGAAAATCAGTGCAAATTCTCCATCAGTATATGTACACTGATACACAGTCTGTACATGCAATATAGTATAATATGTACAGCACAAGATTATACATTTTGTAGTGACAAGGATTTCTATTTTTCTGCAAAACCTAACAAATTTTCTCTTCCTGGAGTAGAATGAGAAGTTTTCACCTTAGTTTTCCCCTCCTGAAATATAAACATAGATTTCAACAAATCTCATTAACTTCATATCAATGGCTGAGTTCTGCTTTACATTGCCAACTCCAGCTGTTTGCAGTTCTTCACACAACGCCGCTTACAGGTATCTCAGTTACTATTTTGTGCATCTCGCTCCCTGCTCTCTTCTCCTCCCTCTAAGGAGACAACAGACCTCAAGTAACCCAATCAACTCTGGGTAAGAAAATTGTTAGCTGCCTTCTCATCAAATCAAGCTGGGGACAGATGAAGCCCAGAAGGAGCCCTGCAAGGCTGCTGTGCTGCCCCACTCCTTTCTCAAACTCCCAAGCAGGCAGAGTCCTGTAGCCCATGTCCTGGATGGCAGGGGGGCTGCAGTTAGAGGGACAGGGAGAAGAAATATAAAGAATTGGACACTGCAAAGGATCATGAGAAAAGACCATCCCTCAGAAGCTGCACATTTTGTTTTTACATCCATGCCAAAGAGCAATACTTCTGCAGTGTCACTTGTTTTCCTTTCCCCACATAATCACAATGTACTGCTGCTTTTCTACAGCTGGCAACGCTGCAAGAGACACAACATATCCCTGAGCTTTCATAGTAAACTTTCTGTGGTTTGGGTATTTGAGCCTGGAGTTGCTACTCTTAAAGCAAATTGTGCTTTGTGTTTCAGATCTGAGTGTGAGAAGAGACCTCTCATGGCCTGACAACAGGCTGGGTCTGACAAGAGCAGCCACACGTGTGACGCTTCTTGAAAACTATGCAAACATGATGGTCTCTGTGCATTTTGAAGAAGCTTCTGTCCTTCTGCTAAGACAGGTAATGGATGGCATGTGTATCCCCAGTTCATGGTGAATGCCTGTTCAAATGGTTTGCTTATCATTTTACGAGCAGTAATTTCAGTGTATGTAGTCATGTGAATAAGGTCTTCTTTTAGCAGGGCATTTCAGTTTGTGTTTAAAGTTGAATAAGATCTTGCATGCTCCCTGAAATGAAAGGCAGGCTTCCAGGCCAGTTTTGCAGTAAATAAAAGTACTGCCTTCTTTGCTGATGTAGCATGGGAGTATTACTTTGTCATCGTGGAAAAACCTTAGAAGAGTTTATGGTGTTAGCTCAATATTCATGATCCCATGAAACCTGGCAAGAATGGATCCTTCCAGTGCAAAACCAACCAAAATAACAACAACAAAAGAAACCTATTATGAAATTAGCATTGAATCATTGAATTTATACTTTGAATACACTTCAGAGAGAGAAAAAATAAAATAAGTGTTAATCAAAATGTAGAATGCAGGAAGATGGCACCTGCCTTGAGAAACTTAACACTGAAGCTTTAAACAAGAAACAACACATACATGGAGGTAGATAGGAATCAGAGCTGCATATCATCCCGATGAGTATTGTCTCATTGTCTACCCACAGTTACGATTTCCCTGAGGTAACAGGGTGACTTTAAAAGAAAGAAGGGAATGTACTATGCCAAAAAATCTTCCCCATTCTCCTAGTAAAATTCTGAGCCAGCATTGCACACGACATTATTAATTCATTAAGTATCATTGTGATTAATTATATTCGATAGATACGAATTGCATTCAGGTTCAGTGCAACTTCATTGACCCCAGAGCTGGTACAGCTGTTTAAATCAGGGCAGAACTGATCATGTACTACTTCCCACTTGGACTTAAACCAGACATCATAAAGATATGAGTTGCATGAAACATAGTTTTAGGCCTCTATCTCCTAGTGATCATCCCACATGTAATTATTTTCTACATTCTAAAAGACAAGCATATTTAAATGTGAATTTTTTTCCTGGTAGCTTTTACCTGTGAGGATCCTTTTGAATACTCAAATGATTCTTTTAATTTATCATAAGGATCTATGAAGGTTTATAGAAATAAATCCTGTAGACATGAACAGAACAGAATGGAGCATCCCCCATTGGTTTTTCAACAATTTCCTTTAAAGACGTACTTTAATAAAAAATTGCAGTCCTCTTTCAGAAATACATCAAACATTTTAACAGCCACATTTGTACCTTTTGAGGTTAGTCTAACTTCCAGACTCTTTCCATTGACCTAATGTAAGTGGGACAGATCCCAGATTAGCAATCCTAGACCTGATGGTATGTCAATCTTTTATCATTGTGAGAGCTTTTTTCTAAAATTGTGATTAAAAACCTCTCTTTCCTTAGTCCTGAACATTTTGGAATGTATCTTCTATATCCACATGCTCACACTACAGCAAGGTATAGTCAATGCACGTTGTCATATATCTTTATATCCCTACTTGGTTTCATCCCTATCAAGTTGTACAAGAGCAGGAAGGAAGACCAGAGGGAAGATTTGCACTTTGACCCCTTGTTCATATTTTGGTTCTTTTATGTATACCAAATGTCAGTCATTCTGTCGTCTATTTAATCTCGGACACCTATGGAAGATTAAGCGAGGGCAGTTCAATGAGCAGAGCAGGAGAGGGAAGGACAGATGAGCTACAGCAGGCAGATAATGTAAAAGCCGACTCAAAGTTCTCAAAAAACTCCAGCCGTCGCCAGCCGTCATCCTTCAGACAAAAAGGAGGAGTTTCCATTCAGGCTTAAAAATCTCCATCTTCTAAAGGATTGACATGTGTGAATTCTAGAAGGGAAAACTGTCCTTCACATAACTCTGAATTAATCCTTTAATTCTTCCTTCTTTGGATTTTAAATATGTTCTTGGCCAACTGTCTGGATGTACATGTGTTTGTATCTGTGCAGCAAGAAGTTAGAATATATCTAGTGTTAATTTTTCGCCAGCTTCTCTTTTTGATCCATCCAAAAACCTCTTATTCTAACCCATCTCCCAAGCTGCCAGGTCATTTTTCCTCAGTAAAGTAACCTGGGAATAAAAGCAGGCTTTGTTTTTTGGAGATCAAAGACCTGTTGTGTTCCTACTTTTGGTAGCTAAAGCCTCCTTTCCCTTGCATGCTGCTCGTCAGTAGTAGATGCAATGAAACTCTTCTCAGCACAAAATTATCCACTTACATGAGGTAAAGTTTGGCTGTTGTGCCAAACGGACTGTATGTGTACCATGCAGAGGGGAAGGAATTTTTTTGGATGAGGTAGTGGGTGCATATTAATGCTAGACTTTGACAAAAAAAAAAAATGTTGCAATGTTGGTGGTTGGCAAAATAACCTGTTGCCTCGCAGTCCTCCCCAGACTATCTGAATGGAATAAACGGAATTTGAGGGTGCATGGGGAGCTAGTTGTCACCCTCAAAAACCAACCTTCTAATGCCATCCCTCCCATTCCCCTCCAAATAAAAGAAAGACTCGTGCAAGGCACTCAAATTGGTAGCAGGCTTTTAGGATTAAAACTGTAGTACGGGGCGGTCCACCCGGGTTGCTTTGCACAGAATAGAAGAGAAAGGTTTCTGAGTGGTTTATGCTCATTTTCCACTTGCCCAGACCTGGGCTGCATGTCGGGCAAATCCGCTGGCAAATGTTAACACTGCCCAAGGGACTGAAAGTGAAGCTGGGGGCTGATGTGGCATGCGGTTGCCATGGTACTGACCATAATCCTGCCGGAGTCAGATACCCTGATGATACGGCGAGTTTGAGCTTGCTCTGGGGTACAGCGCGGTGACCCTCCCCAACAGCATCTGGTTGTGTTTTAAACTTTCGTTAGATTCCATAGCCAAAGAAATCAAAACAAATCAAATAACAAGCCCAGCCTGGCCGAAGTCCAAGTTCAGACTGCTGCGTTTCTCATCGGTACTACTGTTAATGCACAAAATCAGTTCAAAAGCAAAGATGTTTTGGGGTAGGAGCGGGGCACTTTTTGGAGATTCTTCTTCCCCTCCTCGTAGCCTCGGTCCCAAAACACGAGGATTAACCTAGATTATCGAGCTCCAGAGCGGTTGCTTATCGCGTTTAGGGAACGGTCTTTAATGAATGTTTTTTCCCCCAAGATGTTCCTGGCGGGTAAAGCCGCTGGTGTGCGGGCGCTGGCTCCCGCAGGGGTACGGCAGCGGTGCGGGGATGTTCCGCCGAGCTCTGCTGCCCTCGGCCCTGCCGGAGCGGGGGCTTCAAAAGTCGCGCAAACTCCCGGGGAAAAGAAACATAACCACCAAAGTTGGAGGAAAACCACCTCCAGCTCCATCCCCGCCTCTGCGCGAGCGAATCTGCACAGGCCGAACTTCTGCTGTTTGGGGAGGAGGAGGGCGGCTTTCCCCGAGGAAGGGGGAGTTGTGTGGGTTCGTTGCAGATGCGCTCCAGCTGAGCGGAGTGGAGCGGGGGGTTGTGTCGCCTCCGGGGCGGCACGGAGGGGCCGGGGTGGCCGAGCGGATCCCACCGCGCCTGCTAGAAAGCCCCGCACCCAAAATGGTGCAGTTCGCCAAGGCGAAGGGGCGAAAGAGGCTGAGGGGAGGAGAGAGAGAGAATCTGGAGCCGTGCGCTGCTCCCGCGCCGAAAGGGTGGGAAGGTTTAGATTTCCTTTTTTTTTTTTTCTTAAAGGGCGGGGGGAAGAGAAAACGGACCCTACAGCCAGTTTTCCTCTTATGTCAGGGTTTGAAAGCGCCCCACCGTGTTCCTGCAGGCTGCTCAACTTCACCTCGTGTGTATGTATGCGTGTATACATATAGATACATAAAGTGCGTATACGTGTGCGCGCCGTGTCCCGCCGGCGGCCCGGGCGGATGGGCTGCAGGAGCCGCCCCGCGCCCCGCACCTCTCCACGCCGNTCCGCGGAGCTGCTCCGCGGCAGCAGCCGGGAGAACGCCGCGCCGCCGCCGGGATCCGCGGCAGCTTTTGGCGAGGAGCGGAGCGGAGTGGGGGGAGAGGCACAAAAGGGAAGGACGGAGGGAAAGTCCCTCCCACGCCCCCCTCCCCCAAGTTTATGATGGGGGTCCGGAGAAGCAGCGCTGCTCCGCGGCAACCGCTCGCCTGCTGAAAACTTGCTGCTCTGCTTTTTGGGTAAAGTTGATGCTTATTGTGTCTCTTCATCGTGCTTTTTATTCTTTTTTTTTTTTTCCCTCTTCTCCTGCTTTTCTCGGAGCTGCCCTGCGCCAGAAGGGGGAGGGAGGGGGGCGGTGAGGGTGGATACAAATTTGATGAGGGTCTCTCCTCGTGGCGGGTGCCCGAGGGGGCTCATGCCATATACTCCCCACCCCTCACCTCGCAGGTGAGCGGGGAGGATGCGGCTGCGTGCGTGTGTCCGGTGTGCGCCCCCACTTTCCCCGGCCGGACCCCTCCGGGACCGTGCCTCCATGGCCATTGTTTTTCCCGGGGGCTGCGGTGACAGTCTCAGCCCGGGGCCGCTGCCGGGACCGCCTTGCCCCGGGTCCCGGAGGACAGCAGGGCTCCCCAAAGCCAGCAGTGAGTTTGCCTTTTTTTAAAGAAGAAAAATGAAGTTACCCCGTCTCCTCCTTGTTACCCCCCCACCCCCCGGGAGGGGCAATCTTTCGACAAGTATATTTGCTGAGGAATTTAAAAAATTCCCTGCTGCAACTTGATCCCTGTGTGATGAGGAGCGGCTCGGAGAGACCCGGACTCCAATCCTATTAAGGACTTAGAGAGTTGAGAGTTTTTCCCCCGAACTCGGTGGCTTTAAAACAATCAGGGAGGAGGGGAGGGAGATGGGCTCGGCTAGATGCCTTTTCTGCCTCAAGTGATTGCCATCATTTCCTGGGAAACCTGGCTTTTCCAGCGCAGGGGCTTAGGATGATTTATCGGTGGTCCTGCTGCCGGCTCTTCCGATGTTTACGGGCTTATTTATTTATTTATTCATTTAGTTAACCTGGGCTTCAAAACTTCCCGGGCCGGGGCTGCGGCTCCGCCGGGGGTGCGGTGCAGTGCGCGCAGCGATGTCCCCCCCTCGGGGCCGGGACCCTGCTCGGCCTCCGGTGCTTGTACCGGCTGAGCAAATGTCCAGTGTGGGGTCATCGCCGGCTGAGCCAGCGAAACTTGTGTCTGCCTATAGCTGCCCTCGCGTTTCATACTCCTCCAGGTGCTGGAAAACTTTGTGCGTGTAGAAATTAGCATTTTATTGGCGTATCGTGTTTGTATTTTTACAGCCACAGATAAAGGGACTAGTTGTAAAACCTTGTGCACCCCCTGCCAATCTCCTTCACTTTTTTTTTTTTTTTGGCAACTGAGGCTCTTGGGATGTACAAGAATTGGAAAGTAAGCGTTTGACTAGCATGTGCATAAAACAGCATTTAAACAAATATTGTATTGGCATGCACTGTGGAGTTTATGCCAAAAAAGTAAAGTAAACAAGACATGAAATTCAAAATACACAGAAGTGGAAGATATTTGCTGTAAGACTTGCTGATTTGATCTGTTAGTTCTAGCTACCTTGCTTTAAAAAAGCTTTGGGTTTTTGGTGGGGTTTTGTTTTGTTTTGTTTTTTGTTCTAATCCTAAATACTTAACTTCACTGGAAAAGAAACTACATTCATCTGGAAAAGAGGATCTTGCTAAATAATTAAATAATTAATTATGCTCCTGGAATGTTTGAAATGTACGATGATTGCTGCATACAGCAACTAGAGTTGGTGAATTGGTTTGGTTCAACTTTTCTGATGGGTGGATATGGTAATTTGTATTTTGGCTGGAACTTCGGAAAATGTTGACACCTGTCAAACTTTGAATTGCAATAAAAATGTCATATTGAATGTTACTGCAAAACTGACAACTTTTAACAAGTAAATGAAATTCATTATGGCTTTTCCACTCTAAACAACTCTTGGAAATTTGTCATTTGATTGAAAACGTGACCTATCAGTAGCACTGAAAAGTGCCTGATTCACTGAAGATGAACTTGTTAATCTATGGGTATGTGTATGTCCAACCTCTGGTGTGTGTTTGTGAAAGAGCTGATCTTTGAAGCAAGGTGAGGTAAGATTCACTTGGTCTTGAATGTTGTTATTGCTTAAAGTGTGCGACTTTGAACTGCCCAGAAATGCAACTGCTGTTCTTCAAAGGAAAACAGATCTTGAGGACTGTTTCCAACTTCCTTTCAGTATCTTTTTTTTTTTTCAGTGTGTCAAAGGGGATGTATACAGATGGACAAATACTGTTTGTGTTGAGTCATTCATTAAAGAAAAATTAGAGCCATAGAAGAATTTGAACTAGATTCATATGTCAGTATAAATCTAGCATAATTTCATTGAAGGTTATACTGCTGCAGGTTATACTTGGATAAAAGAGAACTTAACCTCAGATATCCAAAACATAGCAGCCTGCATTCCCAAATGTCACACTGAACACTGAAGTCACATTTAGAAAAGATGGCCTTTTGGCTGCATGTATAAAATGACCAAGATTTTTGTCATTGTTTTGAAAACCAGTTTAGACTTTTATGTCAAAGAACCATTTTTGACTCTGCTTTCTCTGATTCTAATGATCTTACAGGTTTATACCACAACTTCCCTTTCAGTGGCACAGTTGTATAGAAGCTGTACAGGCTCTGGAACTACCTGATCAGCTGCGTATGGAAAGGGTTAGGTGATTGCTACAGCATTGTATGACTTGAAAACGTGTTTTTCATGATCCTGATACTTTATTTCTGTTGAGAGAGTTTGAATTTTTCTTGTGAGTTTTCCAGTCCTCTGGCCCCATCTTTTTTATTCAAGGATATGGTGGAGCATCTGACCTAACAGCAATTGCATTATCCTCATTCTCCGCTTGTAAGTACAGCGGACACTTGGTTAACTGCCCCCCCTGTTTTTGGTGGCCTACTGTAAGCCAGTTGTTTGCCCTGTAGTCTGAAAGGTACACAGATACTTCATGCTTTTGTACTCTGAGAAGTGCTCTGTTCATAGTGAAGTTTCCAGCGCAGATTAGTGAAGGCAGTGGATTCAGTAAGCAAAGTCACCAAAATCTGTATGTATTTGTGCAGCAAACACCTATCTATTGCCCCATCACAAAGCCTCCACTTAATAATCTGGCCAAGGATTTCAAGGCAGTGAGTTTTTTCAAAGAAGCTACTTAGGAACATTAGATGTGACTATAGCATCAAACTAATTAGTTGCCACTCCATTTCTATGAAGCTTCCAGGGCTTTATAGAAATGCAATATTTGCACTTCTCACTTGCTGCTAAGGCACTGAAGTTAAGCAGTCTCTGCTTTTTGTCTCCTTTCTTATTGATGGGAAAGATTCCAGGGCATTGTTAGAGAGCTGCACAACCCCCTTATATACCTGGGTAAATATTTTAAACAGTTGCACATTTGGACAACTTGCCACAAAGCATTAAGTGGTATTTAGGGTTTGTTTCAGCTCTGTTGCCAGGGCCTTTTTAAAGAAAACCAAAACAACAGGAGGTATTTGGGAATTAATTAAAACAACACTAAATAAAATAAGAGCAAGGAATGAATTCTAGTATGAATGAAGGCAAAAAAGCATTGTGTTAGAAGGTAGAGAATACATGAATGCTTGTGCATATCTACATACATGTGCATACATTTGTGTGTAATATGCACAATTCTTGACCTGTGTGTACAGCAGATCCCATATATGTGCATCTTCTAGAAACTAACTGGTGTTTGATTTAAAAGTAGTGACCATTGAATCTTCATAGTTCAAGAGGCAAAAATTGTAGGTTTCCCTTGTGAACAAGTGAGTGGAGTGGAAATACTGGGTAATCAGGTCTGATTTTCTACATACCAGTTCAACTTGGGAGTGAATATATGTTAGATGTGTAGTCCAGGAGAGGCCACAGAACTTTGGTTCATTCATCCTCTGCTACTGTAAAACCACACCCCATACCCTTTAACTTCTTGTAAACAAAGTAAATGCACTAAAGCCGAAATGTGTTTCATGAAGGAAACTCCTTTAATTCAGCAGTTCAGAGCTGTAAAAATTGTTTGGGATTTGTGAATAACCAGTACCACAGAAAAAGAGGCCTTGGTGCCTGGAAGTGGACACCCAAATTAGAAAAAAAAATTGAAAATAGGCTCCCTTGAGCTTCCATTGTAATGAGTGGAAACGTTTCTGATACTGTCGTGGGCATGGCTGCCCAAGTACATTAGTCACTGGTGAATCTTTTCTTATCGTTTCACAATTATTTGCAATTGGCTGTCACCTTTCTGCAATTATAAATATCCTAAGAGGAAACAATACAAATTAGAATTGTAGGTACCAGGATCTTTGTACTGGATGTATTTCTTTTTACTTTCTAAGTGTTCTTTTTCATATGAAAAGAGTCTAGCAGCTTTATCCTTATTCAAGTCTTTTCTTTTTGTATCTACTGGGGAGAAAACCATTAATTTTAAGGAATGGTGAGAGTCAGCCTTAAGCTGTCTTTGACATTTTAGTTTAACTTGAATAGGTTAATTTTTTTTTTTTTTTTAAGAAAACACGTTGGTGGGAAGTGTGTTTTAACTGTGAGCGCCCGATTTCGACCATTAGCATAAGAAAAAAAGTTTTAGTGCATTTACTATTGTATTGAATGAAGAGTTCCAACAGTCAGGGAAAAGAAAGTAAAAGGCTGTAAAGAAATGATGGTCTATTCAGATTATTCAGCAGCCCAGAGCTCTGGTCATCTGCCTCTGAAATCTGTGATCGGGATATCACTTTTATCTTCCTGTGCCTTTCTCTCGCCTTTTTCACATGTTCACTTTTGTCAAGGTTTATTGATCACGTTTTCTTCTCTGCAAATCTGTGGAAAATTTAATGAACCAAAAACAACTGAGAAATAAAAGGAACTTTTTATTCATTAGCCACTAGATTGAATTTTGTTCTATAGTCACTACCCTCTTGCCTCCCATGTGCCTCATTGTGTCACTCCTGCAGCAGTTACAGTAAGTACAGTGGGGATGACTGCATTATTAATTCTCTTCTGGAGAAAAGTTTGCTTAATGTTGTGAACTCATGGCAGCCCCAGCCCTGCTGCTTGGCTCTTCTCTGCCCTCCTGACATTCGGATTCTTGACTGTGGTGCTTCTGTCACTAAATACCTTTAAGTGTGTATTCCGCAGAGCATTTACCTCTTCAAGAATGAGATGTATTTGCTGCCTAGCAATTAAACCCAAATTTAAATGATTGCAGATTAGTAGTAGTTATTTACAGTCCTGATTGTTTTGGTGCTGTGATCCTTGTTCATTACACATCTGCTTTGCCGTGGTGCTGCCCCAGAGCGCTTTGTGATGCAAATGCTTTTGTTAACTTACAAATAGTTTCAGTATCTAGATCATCTCAGGTGACATATTTAAGTCTCTTCTTTTTTCCCAGATGGACTTAAAAAGCTGTAATTAAATGTGGCTTCCAGTATGATTAAGCTTTGCTAACATTTTCCATGGAACGATTTACTTGAACTCTGCCACTTTCTGAACCTGTCACTGGAAGATTTTTCAATAAACGCCCCTTTTAACATTAATTTCATTTCATTTAGCACAGCTTGTAAGTGTAAGGAAATGAGTTAAAATGAAGCATATCTCTGCCTGAAAGATTTCTGGGGCGTTTCTTGATTGTGAAGAACTTTGCTGCTACCCTACGTTAAATGCTAAGGTGTAAATCCCAGGGGAAGGAAAACCATAGAGTTCTGCAGAATAGTCCCAGATACTCTCCTAATGAATAGTAGCATCAATGCTGACACTTTTAAGGGATGAACTAAAAGCCACAAAAGGGAATCTGTACTTGCTTGTAATTTCAGCTACAGTAATGCACATCTGTGACTGCATCTGTTTTTCTGTGCATGGAGTGACTCTCTGTTCTGGAGGAGTACACACCTGCAATCTTAAACTGCCTGTAAATCTGGAGAAAGGACTTTGTGCCCTGCAGAATGAACTCTGGCTGAGAAAATCTGGGCTTCTGTTTAGGAGGGAAAAATAAAGGTAATAAAGTCTTCTATCCCTTGTGAAATGTGGGATTCTAGATGATTCATTTAGATGAAACTAATGAAATCTCTCCAGAGGAAGATACCTTCTCTGGGATGCTCTGCTGCACAGTGGAAGCCAGTGTGGGTCCAGCCCCTCAGTGGCAGGTACCCTCAACAAAGGATTGGCTGGTTCTTCCCAGGATCTGCAAAGGATGGTCAGCTGCAGAGCTTAATTCCTGCAGTAGCAGTGGAAAAACTTCTGGTGTTACAAATGCAATTCAGATGAGTAGGAGATGCTGTGATATCAGTGCCGTGGCTTGCATTCATTGCTGGGAGCTTTAAATGTCCGGTCTCTGGAAGTTAAATCCTTTTTTGTTTAAATATCCTGTATATTTAGTGGTTATATTCTCTTCAGGCAAGTGGGTCAACTGGAAATTGTCTAGCACTGTGTGAAGCATTTGATTCTGTTGCTAAAATTAATTGAAAACTCCTTGAAAACATCTCCCCAGTTTTTTTTTTTTTCAGCTTGGAAAGTGGCATTCCTGGCTAGAATCAGTATATCGTTGACCTGTGGAGCTCTATTAGAGCCCTTTTATCACACCGTCTTTAAAAGCAAGATCTGTTGATTGCAACAGTGTTAAAAGAGCATCAGTTCCCAACACCAAGATCACTGCTTTTCAGAGCAATGCTCAGCAATGCCTCTTTGTGCAGTGGACAATGCAATAAGTCAGACAGGACTTTCTGAGCCACCTCTATAAGGAACTGTAAGGGCTGCTGAAGTACACTTGTGTTAAGTTGAATTGATTGAAATTTAATGGCTGTTAGTAGCTATGAATGGTAATGATTTTCTAGAGTATCTTCACCATGCTTGACATTAATAACTGGAGAGTGTGTATGTGTGACACTAGTATGTTTTTCATTTTTAAAGATGCTTTCTCCCAGCTCTCTTTCCCATAATTTAGTTGTTTTGATGCTTCAGAAAAAAAAATCTTGGGCTTCGAAGAGCACGTACATCTTGTCAACATAATTTTGTGCTCAAGATTTTTATTTTTTCCAATTCCAACATAAATCAGACTACAATATAGTGAGAGTGATGAATTTGTTTTACATGCCATCATGAATTAATGTTATGCAAATAGAAGCTTTACAGGTGCCATGATTTACTTAATAATTTCAAGTTCTAATATTTAAGCTCATTCATTATGTTTGAGTAAAAAAAAACCCCACAGCACGTTCATATTTTAAAACGTGAAATGTGAGATTTGTGTGCATTTGCTGTGTGTAGTTGCTGTGTAAGCACATTTGATGGCTAAGAAAGAATCAATCAGTGTTTGCATTTGGCATCTTATGCCTGTGGATGTTACAGAGACATTTCAAAGAGAATAATCAAATATTTGTATGTAAGGAGAGGAAGATGGTGGTAAAACATCCTTCATGGATATAAAGAAGCAGAAAACTGCCAAAGCAAAGTTTTTGGCCTTCCAAATTTCCATAGCCATGATTTTGCTATGCAAAGTGGCCTTTATTTCATCCTGAGCAATTTGCTGTGAGGTGCTCCCAGACCTGCTGCCTTTGCCTTATGGTGAGGATGAGCTGAGGAGCTGGTGAGAGCTGTAGGCATCCTGGGTCAAAGGTGCATCTGAATGTGATCGCAGGGTTTTCAGGCTTTGATATAATTTTTAGTGTGCTTCCCAAAGGCTAAGGACAAGGGGGAGAAAGTTTGACACGTAAATACATCTTGAATCTCTGAAGATAAGAATAGATTTTGACTTTATTTCTCAAAAATTGAGGTCACTGTGGTCTGATGACAGGCTGAAAGCCCATCACTCAATTTTTTTTCTGTTTCTTACTTTTCTTTCTCTTCCTCCTGCACCCCCCCCCCCAATGAACGGACAGAATCTTATTTTTGATACATTGTACACATTGAGTTAGTGACAGCATATTCCGGTTTTGAAGTTTGTGGCCCCAGGGTCAAGGTTTAGTTTCCACTAACATTTGGGCCTCCTTGTCCGAGCTGGAAGAATTTTACTGATAGTGCCACAAAAGAATGAAACCTCTTAAATTAGGTAACATAGTGAATTAAAACTGAATCTTTACAAAATGTATTTTCTCCATGCCACAGGACCACGTGTTTCTGTGATTGCTACAGCCATTAGTTATGGGAGTAGGCTCAAGAAGTGGTCCTTGACCTCTTCAAGCCCAGGGGTCCATTGGCCAGGAAGTAGAGTGGTACTTGGCTTTTAGTAATTTTGACAATTTCTTCTTTTGCTTTGTGTTCTTGAGGAACTCGGAGGAGAAATTATTTTGGATGCGGAGGAGAAATTATTTTGGATGCGCCACTTAAGCCAAGGATTTAGGTGGGTGTTAAAGGGCCATTTGGGAAGTGGCACATAGTGTATGTACCCTACCGTGATGAAGTTAATTATGTTGCTTTGGCAACTCTAGCTTTGGTATTTCCTGACTAGACCTCGTTTCTGGAGTCATATTCCAATATCTGGTGTCATCAACTCTGAAACCTTTTACAAAACCAGGTCAGTTTTGTAAAAATGTAGCAGAAAAAAGGGCTGGAGGACTTTTCTGAGAGTGTTAGCAATTAATTGTTTTACAGGCTTTGTGTTGAAGTAAGTTTCTATTCAGAATTTTAAAGTATAATTCCATTGTAGGAAATACAGTAGCAATACAATGGATTTTCCAGTGGACTCCAAGTGATTGTTTTAGAATTCCTTTTGTGGGAAATTTCAGCATTTTGAGGTTTTGTTTCAATTCGCAAGTCAGATTTGGAAATCTTAAATTTCTTTGTAAAATGCAGTAACTGTATTCCTAACTTTGCTCTTTGCTTCTGAGAACTGTAAGGGAACACAAGGCAGAGCATAGCACAGCATTACACGAGCATAGCATAGTAACATTCATATGTTACTGAACCATCTCATGGCTAATTTTTTCCTCTTTGATTTATTGTGTGTGTTGTTGGGATCTTTTCACCATTGTCTTTAGAGAAAAGAGTCCAAAGGGGAAAACGTTGTGCATATTGGGGTTGCATTATCTCAGCAAAGCACCTAATTACAGACACTGCTACAGCACTCTTAATTTCCATTTTCTGTTTGAAAAAATGTTCTTACTTCTGCAGTTTACTTCAAGGCCTCTGGCAGGGCTTGCTAAAATTTAAACTGTGCTTTAGATTTCTTCTGAGAAACTCACTGGTGCTGGAGGTGAGTTCATCCCTCTGGGACAAAGCAAACGGGGGAAGTGGGCGGCAGAAGGCAGGTCTGGATCTGTGTTGAGGGGACGGGGATGAAACAGGGCAGTGCTGGCAGCTGCTGGAGGTTGCACCATTCTCCCAGGAGCGTGCAAGATGAGGGATCCTCCTCTCCTGCTTTCCAGAGGGCATTTCTAAGGTGCAGATGGCAGGGAGATTTTTGCCAAGGTATTTGGTTCCTTTAATCTCTTCTCAGGATAGAGAGACACCCAAGAGCCAGACGCCATCCAAGCTCTTGAAGGTGGGAGATGAGCAGAGCTTGCTTGGTAGAAGGGAATGGGCTGTGAGCTGGTGTTGCTCTCTGCTGCCCATTCTGGGCTGGCCCATTTCAGGTCACCTTGGATTCCTCTGCACCAGCTGATGGTTTACCAGGGAGGCACTGCCTCAGATTAGCTGGAAACTTTTAGCACATTGGTTGCAGTCAGGTGACGACATGCTCCCGCTGTCAGGCTAAAGGAAGGGGGCATAAAACAAATTGGGATCCCTAACCCTGGTCATTTTGGTCTTCCTCCTTTGTTGTTGAAAATGTAGCTTTGCAGCCTAAGGGGACCTCCTGGCATCACCCCACTCCCTCCTCCTGTCACTGTGTGTGGAATAACTAGCAGGTTTATGAGGTTTACCAGCATCAGATCTTAAGTGAAGGGTAGGAACCTCTGGTGGAAGAGAAGGCAGCAACCACTCAGGATGTCCTCTTCAAAGTGACTTTTCCCTCCTTTCCTTATCCACTCTTCTCCTGGCGTAGTGCAGCCTAGGGGCTGCCACCTGGGACTGGATGGATGTCAGCCCTGCTGTGACAAAGGGAGAGCAGTTGTTGGGCTTTTTTTGCTTGCTTTTTTTCCTCTCTTGCCTTGTGTTGTTAGTTGCTAGGATGAGGTCTGTGCTCCTGGCGTGCCTTCTGGGTGTGCTAAACCACTTGTCCCACGAACCTCCCATGAAGGCTGGATCCAGAGTCCTTGGTGCAGCAGTTCAAACAAAGTGCAGTGCTGCAGGTGCTCTTTTGCAGGCTGATTGCTTCAAATGTCACACCTATCCTCGGCTTAACGTCTGTGCTATTTCAACATCTCATGTGAGCTAATGGAATTTAGGCATCACCCGTTTCTCTCTCTCTCCCCGGAGGTTACAGATTTCCAGATACCCTTGAGATGGAGTTTTAAGGTCAACAGTGGCATTTTTAGGTCACATAACTGCAGGACCTTGTCTTCTTGCCAGCTAATAAAGTGACTAATTAGTTCTTATATTGCTGGTGTTATCTTTTTCTCCAGCTTTGGTTCAGCTCTGCAGGATGAAGCCTGTTAGGAGATGACATCTGAGAATTACTTGATTGGAAACTTAGAGGCAGATATGGTCAAGAGGCTCTGTATGAGCAATCATTGGTGTCTCTGTTAATCTGTGTACCTCAATTCATCCATGTATATTAAGCATCTGTCAAAGCACAATATTTAAAAACAGCCTTCTTATAAGCCTTTCTATGATTTTGGCAGTGAAGGCACAAAATGCACAGCACTTTTAATTCCATTGTAATCTGGGTGATTTCCACAAGATTGTATTTTTAACAGAGGTACCTGTGTACACGTATTTTAGTTTATTTTAATGTACAGGCATTTTTACATCAGGACACCTTATCCTGCACCCTCTAAAATACTCACAAATAGGGACTTGGGCAGTGCAAACCTTTGTGTATATCACAGCCACATTAACCCACTTTTCTCAGGTGTTGATGGCATCTGGTTGTGACAGATGCTTTCTGATAAAGCCTTCAGATCAACGTGCCTTTGGAGACATCAGTGCTCTGTGTTGGTACTTGCAGATTGCTGTATCCAAATACTCTTCTTTAATTGTCTTATTAAGTGGAGAATTAAGCTCTGTGCTTTGACTGTTTTGGTGCCAGTGATTCTTATTGCAGGCTTTGGCACGGCACCACGTTGTGTTTTAAAGAGACAGCATCATTTTAATGATGTGGGAATTGAGTTGGAGGATAAAATCCACTGAGAAAATGGCTGACTTAAAGTACGGTACGTAAAATCTGATTTTATGTTCTTCCCCTCAGACTATTAGGTGGGGGGTTTAGTTCAAATGCCTATGATGATTTAAGAAATAAAAAGCAGAAATTCTCCCTGCTGCCAGACCACAGGCTCCTCAGCGCCAGACTTGCAGACGAATGTCACATGTTGCTGTATGTTTTGAAAGCATACCATGTGTTATTCTTTAGCTGTCTCAGTCTTCACCCACAACTATATCATCTTCTCCCTAGCCAGTCTCACAGAAAAACTTTTAATGAAATAAACTTTCCTCTTCCCCCCATCTGGTGCAGATCCCAGGATGTGTTCCCCTGTACCTGTCACTCCACGTGAAGGTCTCTGCCCCGCAAATGTGCAGAAGTGATTTTAACTCAACTTCATGTAACTCTGCCTCTTATGCTTTAAATCAGGCACTTTTGACACTGATATTTCAGCTTATGTTGTGCGTTAGGATCAAGAGCTCACAAATGACTAAACATATGGTTAAAACTTTTTTTTCATGAAATATAATATGTTTCAATTTAACTTGGCTGTGGGTCTAGATAACGAACCACCACAGCTTGCCATTAGAATCATTGCATTTCCAGAAACAATTTTTTACTCCTTCTTTTCTGCTTTCTTAGATTAATGTTTCTTCCAGCTAGTGACAGGACTGGACATGCAAACTAATTAGAGAATAGTGTGAATAGTGTGAGCTCAAAATGCTGGCATCTCACTTTATTGCCTACAAGGTTAAGTAGTTTACTGTGAGGTTGCAAGAAGTAAACTGAAAGCAAACAGGCAAATTAATCCAGATCTCTTCAGTTCCTCCAGTGATGAGTGGCTCCTAGGGCATTTGCCTCTAAAATGTCCCTTTGAATGGTCCCCTCCCCAGTCCCTTGTCTGTCCCCCCAGCACAAAGTGATGCAGCTTTCCCACTTATGGGCAACTTGCCTACAAATGGGAGGTCAGAGTCCAGCCACCCATGAGGTACCAGGTGTCACTCTCGCAGTGTGACCACTGGATGTGGCTCCTCCTCCTGATCTGTGGTGCCAGGATGAATGAGGCAGAAGAGGCGGCAGCAGCAGCCCAGCGCTGCAGCTCTCATGAATGGTAAAGGCTGCTTTGCATTAGAACTCTCCCTGGGGCTGCCTTCCGCAGGAGGTCTGCTCCTGATTTTAGCAGGGGTAGGAAGCAGCCAGTGCTTTTGCTCGACATCTCTATTAAGTTCACTGCACCAAAAAGAAAAGGCTACTCGGGAAAGCCTGATGCTTGGATTTCTGCAGAAAAGGGCATTGAGTTGGTCCAGTGGTAGAACTTCAGATTACATGTCTGATAAACACGAAAGCGTTGAGGAGTTACATTAGGATAAAGGATAGATGATGGCTGGGAAGACCAGAGCAGCTGGTGCAAGGGGGTGCATTCATCACATCTATGTGTGCTAGCTAGACCTCTGCTGAAAATTCATAGTTTCATTTCATCAATTCATAAAAATTTCATTTTTATTCCTCCTAGTTTTCCTTTTTTTTCAACAACACTGCCATGAGTTGGGGTTTATGGAAACGCCTGCATCCAGCTGTACCTTGTAATTGTAAGTGGTGTTTTTACCAGCCTTGGACCTTAAATGCTGGCTGTACCATCTAATGTCTCAGTCTGCAACCATACTGATGGCTGAATGAGTCTGCGTACCTGTTCTACTTAGGTAGCTTAGATTTGAATCCATGTTGAAAGGCTGGATCACAGCCTGCGTCTTGAGTGTTGGTCTTGTAGTTCTCTCTCCAGTATAAATGAAAGATTTATTGGTTTTCTATGAAAACAATAATAGAAAGTTTGTGTTTCTCATTTAGGTGTAATTATGAGTGTGATGCTTGAATGATGAGGTGTACTGAGGTAAAAAAAAAAAGCTGGCATCATCCCATACAAATGCAGGGTTTCCACCAGGCCATGTCTGTGACAGATCAGTTCGACAAGTCCTGCTGTGACTGTGACTTCCTTCCTCACCAGTTCCTCGTGTTTACTGGGGAACTGCAGAGCTCAAACTGGGCTCAGTGACCAGCTGTATTGTACTGGCAGAAATATTGCTGGGATGTAAGTGCCCATGCTGGGTCCACCGGCCTAATGGAGAGTAACTGTGTCCTGACTGTTTGAAGTGTATACTTTATGTCTATGGGGAGGAAGAAGATGCTCCTCTCCCACTAGGGGTATCGCAGGGGAGACTGCTGGAGAACAGGGGTGGATTAGGCTGCAGTGGGGTGGGGGAAACACATGGAATTGAGGTAAAAAGATAAGTGTAGAGGGGGAGAATCACCTCCCTCAACCTGCTGGTCACACTTCTTTTGTTCCAATACGGTTGATTTTCTGGGCTGCACACAAAAATTGCCAGGTCACATTGAACTTCGCATGAACCAACACCTGCAAAACTTTCTCCTCAGGGCCGGGAAGAATCCATTCATTTCAATCCATTTTCTGCCCACCTTGTGTTTATGCTTGGGATTGCCATGACCTAGGTGCAGGATCTTAGAGTTGTTTTGTTGAACTTTGAGGTTCACATAGGCCCATCCCTCTGGATGGCATCCCATCCCTCCAGCATGTTGACCACACCACACAACTTGGTGCTGTCAGCAAATTTCCTGAAGGTGCACTCAATCCCACTGTCCATGTCAACAACAAAGGTGTTAAATAGTACTGGTGCCAATACCAGCCCCAGAGGAATGCCACGCATCACCGGTCTGCTCTTGGGCATTGAGCTGTTGAGTGCAACTCTGTGAGTGTGACCATCCAGCCAGTTCTTTATCAGCTGAATGGCCCATCTGTCAAATCCGGCCGTCCAATGTAGAGACAAAGATGCTGTGCAGGACGGTGTGAAATGCTTTGCACAAGTCCAGGTAGATGGTGTCAATTGCTCTTCCCTTAACCATGAATGCTGTAACCCTGTTGTAGGAAACCACCAAATTTGTCAGGGCTGATTTGTCCTTAGTGAAGCAGTGTTGGCTGTCACCGGTCACCTCTTTAGTTTCCATGTGCCTTAGCCTAGTTTCCAGGAGGAAAAGATCCAAGATCTTGCCAAGAACAGAGGTGAAACTAACTGGCCTGTATTTGCCTGGGTCTTCCTTTTTAAAAATGGGCTCCCTTTTCCAGTCAGTGGGAACTTCATTGGACTGCCACAACTTCTTAAATGTTGTGGATAGTGGTTTAACTGCTTCATGAGCCAGCTCCCTCAGGATCTGTGGCTTAGTTCCTTGGAAATACTGTTAAATTTTGCGGATCTGGTACCCTCATCAAGGGCTGCTCTTTATATCTCAAGTTCGTAACAAAGAGCTAGTGAGTGATGACTGCTTTGTGAGATCACATGTGACCAAGAGGGCTTTTTTCCTGCCTTGTGTGTTATTGTTTCCCTCTCACGTGGACGACTGTGACCTGTTTGTACTCATGTGCTAGATGTGGAGCTTTGCCTTGAACCCATCCAGAGCTTGTGCTAGAAAAGAATGGCAACTTACCCTGCAGCCCTCCATAGACAGCCAGTGACACACGTGTACGTCACTGTGCTTTGTCTGCATGTGAGTATGCAGGGGCCATTTGAGTTAATTGCTATAAACTGGAAATGTTCAGGTTTGGAACTTGCATTGCTGGGACAGACCTTTCCTTTGTAACGTTGTCATGGTGGCATACGAGAAGCTACCTGAACCTGATCCCCTTGATTTATGAAAGAACTGGTTGTAAGTTTGGTTATTTCCCATGGGGCTTCTCAGAAAGCAATGCTTTCCCTGCTCTTTCCTTATCTGGGAGAGCCCTTCCTGTGGTCTGCAAAGATCACTGTACTTTCATGGCATTTGTGGGACATGTATGTGTTATGATTCTGGTTGGTAGCAATGCCTGCATGGATTATCTTGGACAGAAGAACTATTGCATTACTATGTAGGAAGCCCATAGATCTTTAGTAGTCTGGGTTTTTTTAAGGGAGATATTGTGCCTTAAATTCATTGATCTTTAGTGGAAGAGACAGTTCCAGAGCAAAAAGAGAAGGCTGGAATGCGAGGTCGTTATCTCTCAGCTGTGCTAGACCTGTGGGCTAGAGCAAAACAGCATTTAGCTTGCAGCCAGCCATGGCATGTGCTCCCTCTTGGCTCACATTTAGTTGAGTGACATAAAGGAGTCACAATGAGACAGATGCCCATACAACCTGGTGGCAGCTGAGGTAAATACTGTTGGAGAAAGAAGGGATGTAAGACACCAGACCTGTAGGAAACCTGTCTTCATTAGTTCTGCAACTTGTCCAACAACTTGCATTTTTTATTAACTTTTTATTACAGCAAAAGTGACAAGAATAAAAGTAGTGTAGGTGCCAAGGGGATAAACAGTGAATTAAAAGGATTAAGGTGTGAACATTTTATTGCTTTTAGAAAGATGTTATTAGATTTACTAGCTTAAGTTAAATTTACATGACTGAATTACTTCTTAACTTAGTAATGAGTTTTGTGGGGAAAAAACCCTTCTGTTTAGGTGTTTTAGAAGGACTTAATCCAGAATACATCATAACTCTTTAGGCCATTATGGAAGAGTAAAGCAGCTATTCTTTCTGTCATAAGCTAAATGAATGCTGGCTGGGATTTGAGTCTTCTGGAAGTCAATGTGACCTGCACATTTTGTAGGAATTGATAACAGCTCCAGCTTGTAAGATAGCAAGGAAATTATTCCGATGTTATGTTAGTTATATTGCCAACTGTGATATTTTTGATTATTTCATTTTTCATAAACTTTTGAGACACTTGAAGATAACTTGGGAGGTTTTTTAAGCAGTTAAATTTTTTATTTTCTAAAGACAGCTCATGGCAAACTGATGATTGACAGTGGCAATTCTGTTTGAGATTGCCTACAATAAACTTCTCTCTTGATACTGGTCGATGTAGTCAAGTCAAGCCAAACTCTAAGCTCTTGCCCTTTATAAGGGTTCAGGGCTGCTGGCAGTCTGTGTGTTGGCTTCCTCTGAATCCACATTGCTTGTGTGTGGTTCTTTTTCCCCCCACAGCTCCTCACGCAGCACACTTGCATGTTGGCCATAGTCCAAATTTCCTCCCTCCTGGGGATTCCTTTGCTGTTAATTTAAGTGATGGCAAATGCAAACTTCTTGCCAGAGCTTGCTGTGTGTTTTTGCATGCTTTTTTTAGCTTTTCCCTGAGGGGTCAGCTTTTGTCCTTCCCTACCATGCTTTCTGCTGTGGGGAGAGAGGCCTTGAACTGGAGCTGATCGGTCCCACCTGGCTTCGACTGCGTCTCTGACATGGCTTCAGAATCTCAGTGTCCTTCACAGTCTTTGAAGACTTTTGCTTTGCTGTTGTCAGTACAAAGCTGGGCTTTGCAATAACGTGAGCATATATATAATCCTAAAAGCAGAATGAATCGTTCATACCTATAGTAGAGTGTGTCTAAGTTATTAGATGATTGTCTGCTGCACTGTGACTTGGTGATCTTAGATGCTAAATGGCAGTTACAATTAGGGAGGGAAACGACCATTTTTAATAGGTATGCAAAGTAGCTTTTTTCTTCAGAAGTCATGTGGTTAAGACATGGTGTTAATATAAGGCAGGGTGAATGTGTTGAAGATAAGTGAGTGCTAGATTTATGGGATTCACTTAGATCAGAGCACGGTCTGGAAAAACACTCAGTATCCTTCCAGGTAGACCAGCAGTAGCCAGAAAAGCTGAGAGGCAGCTTCTTTGGTTTGAAGTCAGCTGTGCCTTTGTCACGTCCCTCCATAGGGTCTGCCCTTGTCACCAAAGGGGACTTTGGTGCCTGCCCCAGCCACAAGCTCTGCTGCCCAGGGTTGTTCTCCAGGGCCTTTGCCCTGCTGCAAGGCTCGTGCTTGTACAACTGAGAACTCGTTCAGTTGTGGGTCAGCTATTTTCAGCTGTCTTCTTATTTGTGCAGACAGTTTTGTTGGAGGAGCTGTGCAGCAGGATGGGTTCACAGGATGGGGAAGAACAATGCTGGCTTTATGAAGATACAGGTGTTGGAGGAATGTCATCTGTTTATGCTTCATTTTACACTAGGCTTCCACAGGGCACTGTGTTTTCTGTGACCATCCAGGCTGTTTTAAAAGGCAAACTATTTGGTTTAGCACAGGGTGTAATGCCAGTCAGTGCATTGATGGGAAGGTCGTGGTGTGGTGTCCCCTTTCCTGCTGGGCTGAATGTCTCTGGTGGAATCATAAAATTATAGAAATGCTCTGTGATGGCACCTGGTAAACTAGTTGAAAAAAAAAAAAAGGTCTGGTTGCTCATCCTGTGCTGAGGTGGCAGCTGGGACTGAGGACATAGCACTGGTAACTGCAGGAACTGTAATGCATTCAGGTCTGCTTCACTCCATTACAATAGCGATTGACAAATTGGAGAGAGTTCAGGAGAAAAAAAGAAGTAACAAGAGAGCTTGAGGGATTGACTTACAAGAGAAGACCAAAAGAGCTGAATATAGATAACTCGGCTAAAGGATGACAAATGGGGTGGTTGAGATATAAATCTACAAATATCTGAAGGCTGTAAACACCAAGGCTATGAAGAATTATTTAGAGTGGTACAATGGGGTGTAACTAGAAGTAATGGTATGAAATTTAAGAGAAGGCAAATTTCAGTTGAATAATGGGAGAAGCTTTTTGACAGTGTGATGTATTAGGCCATGGGATGCTCTTCTAGCAGTAGTCCTATTGCTCACTACTTAGGGTACAACCCTGTTTGCTAAGAAGCCAAAGTTTTCCAGAATCTTTATTAAGGACAATTTCAAATCATGCCTTTGGTGTTTTATGTATTTGATGCAGACACATGCAAACCATACACCAAAACTCTCCACACATTCACCTCATCTGGGTGTGATGTAGTGGCTCCTGGTATTGTGGTGCTGGAGGTGAGAGCAGAAGTGTGAGCAGCCCCTTGAGCCACAGCTCAGCCCAGATGGACCCGCTGGCATGGAAAGTTCAGCCAGGTCAGTAGTGTCTGCTCTTTGATCAACACCTTTTTTTACCTCCTGCACTTCTCCTCATCCAGATGTTGTAGTATTAGCATTTGGGGATTAGTTCAGTTGTGGTCTCTGCAGTAGGTATCAAAGGTATGTTGCAACTCTGTGTAAAAACCAAGAATCTCCTTCTTTGCTTCAAAGAAATGAGAACAAACAAGATCCCATTGATGCACATGGTCCATGGTCTTTTATAAATCTACAATACTGTACCTTAACTTTTTCTTTAGAAACTCCCATTTCTTCTCCTGCTTCTCACTTCACTTGAAATGCAAACTAAGGTCAGAGGATCACTTTCCTACTGGCAGAACACTCTGCATTGTCTGTCATTTTAAAATATCCTCCACAGTAACTGAGGAAAGGTTCATTTCTCTACTCTTTATGCTTAAGAGTGACCATCCTGAATGCATTTTGCTTTTCCTTATCTAGAAGGGCTAAATTAGAAAATTAGGTAAATTAGCTGTGTAAATCAAGTTAGAGTATCTCAACTAAAATGGTAGTTTATCTTCTGCATGGGGAAGATGGCAGATTCATGTAATTAGAGAAACAAATGTAGCTGTAGCACTTAGCATACACTGGCAACTTGGCTATTTTGTTGAAGAGAGGGAGGACAGAAAACTTTAAAGCATTGGCATTCTTGAAGCATAAATGAGACAAGAGCTGAAAGTGTCTTTTATAATTGTTCTTAAATGTGTTTTGTATTGCTTGTGCTGTCCCTGAAGAGGTCTGTGTCTGTATGCTTCAGGGAAATTTCTGAGTTATATCCTCTCTCAGTCTGTGGGAAGAATGAACTGCTGAAGGGTTTCATTCTCCTCTGCATGGGGATGAATATTTTCCTTGCTGAAAAATGCAGTTTTGGTCTCCTCAGAACCGGATTAATTTGGTGGATGCTTTTCATGGGGAATTTTGTATGTGGGGAAATATCAAAACAATTGTGTCCTCATTGCAGCCCTTCCCATTACTGAGGGCTGTGGTGAGAGCACACTTTTGGACATGAGAGCTTTGCTTTGAACCACTTTTCATATCCAGACCAAGAGTGGATGTGTGTTCAGGCTCCACCGTCTCAGGAGAGCAGCATAACCACTAAGCTACCTCAAGTTTGCCACCTTAATCTAAGTGGTTTTCATTCAGCAGAAATAAATCATTTATGTCAGTATGACTCCAGAATTATTTTTAAAAAATTGTTTCATTTCACTACTGTGCAGGAGTATCAATTATCTTCCCTACCTTATTTCTGAGACCACTTTAAAAAGGAATTTTAATTATGCAGCTGGGGTCTCTAATAGCATTTGCAGGAGACATTGTTGGTTTTGGTTCTTTCCTAGAGATTGATAGATGATACTTTTGCACCTCTATTAGTAGGGGTGTAAATGGGCCCAACCCATTTACAAGGCAGACTTTCCAGCCGAGTTCTCCTCAAGAAGACAGCACAAATGCGGTCAGGTTTCTTTTAATTGTTGCTGCAAACTTCTCTGAACCTCTCTAGTAAAGTGCATCTTTGCAAAGCCAAGCCTAGAGCATGCCAAGGCAAGTGTTTGTGTCAAAGGGTACCTCAGAATAAACCCCGGCAAGTTTTGGGGTCACCGTAGTAATCCAGGCCACTTTCTTTATTGATGGAGGGCTCAGAGCATCCTTGCAAACTCTTGATATGAGCCTGCAGCTTGCTGTTCCTCGTCTACCCCCTTACAGATGTGTCTGTACCACTCAGTTCCCAGTCTGGTATTTTAGAGCTAATCCTTCATGGAAGGGCTGTATTATGACCTGCAGCATTTGGAGTATTCCCACCTTGTTAGTCTGGGTTGATAACCTGCAGCTGAAGGGCCAGGGAGATGGGAGCCATGAAATCCCAGCAGGAGCTGCAGAAGTTCAGCTCCCAGAAGCCCTGGTTTGGAAGAGCCAGCCTGTGCAGCATGGCAGACTATAAGGCACAGTAAGCATACTTTTATCAGTACAAGAAAGGAAAAAAATCTCTCCTTATCTGTAGAGGGCAATGAAAAATCTTGAGCCAGCTTGTGCAGTGAAAGGATTAATTTGCTGTGGATGTTTGATTAATAAAGCAGTAGTTTATCTCATTACATTTCCCCATAGTAATGGCAAGAGTTTCACATGTACGTAGCCTTCCCTGCTCTCCTCCTGCTGTGAAACAGATGTCTCACTGACTGCTCCTCAAAAGGACGGATCAGCACCCAAACCCTCCTTCTGGCAGGACATGAGGAGAAGCCAAAACTGAGCAAGTCACTCAAAGCGAAGGAACACACCTTTCTTTTTCTTCTACTATGTGAGAGAACACATAAACCTGTGTGCATGAAAGCCAGGCAATGGAATCAGATTATTTTGGTTTCAAATACACTACTCGTTTTCTCCAGCAGCATTTAAAGGCTGGAAAGTTTTTAGCTAATTTTACTGGGCAGTTGCACAGGTTCTCTGCTGCCTTGTGTCTTTTCCAAGGCTTTTATCCTTCATTACTCCCATACTGGTGCCCTGCCTTTATCTCCTGCAAGTCCTGCTCCTCGGCCTAGCACTGCGGGCCTCCAAAGGTAAATGTTTATAATGTTCATTTAGCTTTCAGCAAAATCTCTTCCAGCTTTCAAAGAAAGCTCTTTAGTTTGGTCTGCACAGATGTAAACTTTTGATAGGAGAAATTCCCTGTGTTCAACCAATGAGTTGAGGACTCCCAAGCGCTGCAGATGCGCTATAGTTCAGTGTCCATGTAACTCCATGTAAAAACTGTCCTCTGACTTTGAGTTTAAGCACTCTACAAGAATGGATTTAGAACTTCTATATTTGCAGCGTATACTAACAGTGCCTTATTTTTGTTTATGTATAAATAAGATGTCTCTCCGCAAGATCTGTTGGAAGCCAAGTTTGGGGTTTAAAAATGAATAAATAAGCAATGGAACAGTAATTCTATCATAAGGTGCATTGTGTCAACAGAAGTTTATTTTATTTACCTCTTAAGAGTAGGAAGTGCTCTGACTTGTTAGTTTGTTGTTGCTTTCTGTTTTGTTGGGTGCTAACATGGTCTCATGTGTTCTGTTTTCCCAAGAAAAGTGCTATATTGACTTCTTTTTACAGATATTTTCCTTGGCAAAACTTCGTATTCTATTCATTGCTAGCTGCCATAGGCTATAGGTGAACTACCTTATGCTTGCTACATAGTTCACTCACTTTATAAAAATTGAGGAGATAGCACCAGCCATAGGTGATGGAAAGTTTTTCCCTTGCTGCATTCTCATTTCATAAAATCCAGCAGTGACTGAAGGGTTAAGGGTTTCTTATTCTTTCCATCAATACCCATACAAGTATTTTCCACCCATATATCTCGAAGTGCTTTAAAGAAATGCCTGCAAATTATATACTAGATGCTTGTGTTAAGAAGCTGAATCACAGATGGATAGTTGGAGGTATCAGGACACATGATAGTAGTGTCTGGGAATGGGGACCCATGACTCAGTGTCCTGGGAATTAGAGCATTGCTTCATGGTACTCACCTGTGTCCCACTGCATCCTGCAGAAATTGGAGGTACATGTTGCTTAAGCTCTTGGCTGCCTGCCAGCATTACAGGATACTGTATTCTAATGCAGAACAAATTTCCTGGGATTTATTGGGATGTCCAGAAAATCAGCTGTCTTTGCAGTACATCCACTCTGGATGAATCATTTCTTGTCACTTTTCTCTGACAAGACAGGAAACAGTATGACCATAACTCTGAGCCGTGTCCTCCATGTCTCTCATGCGTGCCAGGGGAAAGAGTAGAGCTGGAGCTGTGTGTGCTGAGGGGTGAGATGCAGCTCCATCACCTCTAAGTTAGCATTAGATAAGTGATAAGGCAGGTTTAGTGGTGTCCTGGTAGCTCACTGATGATGCCCTGCAGCCTAGTACTGCATTGCCTTGGACTGGACAGCCCAGCCCAGAGGTGTCCAACATGCTCTATTTATGGCACAGCTGTGTCTGCAAATTACTTCCAGAACTGGCAGGCTGGGGACTTAGATTAGGCCAAGAGTCCCTTAGAAATGTAGAAATAAAGGTGAAATAATTAGGAACCAACCAGCGCTGGTCCTCTGAATCAGCCTACTTTTGTTGTGGTTTACACCCATAAATCCTGATAGGTGTTGTAGGGATGTGCATGTATGGGAATGGAGAGAGGAGGACAGAACTGCTGGTATTGATCAAACTGGATCTTAAGCTCTGGTTTGTGTTGAGCCAGAAGGTCCTAATTATATATATGTAACATGCAGTCAAAAGCAACATGGGACTTGGGCAGACCATATGTCTAAGTGCTGCTTGGGATGATTGAGAGCTGCTGAGCCAAGCTTTAGATTTTGGAGATGTAGTTCAGACACAGAATTGTGCTGTTGTCCCTAAACTTTCCTGGTTTTGAATAACGTTTTTGTAGCTGAGGTTTTGCAAGTATGAAGCCCGAAGCCAGCTTAAGGAAAGTTTATGATGTGAAAATTAAGTTTTCTCCAGTGAGCTGCAGTTTGTCAAAACAACAGCACACATTCCTGTTGGGCTACAATTTGGCAGGATACAAAGATTTCATCTCTTCCTTTGAATATCTGAAGAAAATGGAAACCTGGCATTTTAATCGTGCATGGATTTCTACACATCCCTTTCAACAGCTGGGATAAGCTCCTCTGCTTTATCACACATTTTCCCTTGTGTTATGAATCACCACCTTCTCTCCAGGCAGTTCACATAGAGGATTCACTTCAGTCTTTGGAAGCTTGTGTGTTTGACTAAGAGGAGCAAAAAAAGGTTGTAAAGAGACTTGCCCAGGGATAAGATGGATCTCAAATTTGGTTGTCTGACAAGAAACGAATTGTCATACAATTGGAGCTAGTGCTAACTGATATTCTGCTTTTGGGGGAAATATTTTGGGAAAATTCACTCTGTTTCCCAACAGAGCTCTTAAAAGTGTCTCACAGAAAGGAAATTCCATACGTTTTTTTGCTCTGGAAGCAGAGGAAAAAAAAAAAAGAACTGGTTATAGCTGATTATTTTGAAATGAAAGAGAACAGCTGTCTGCCCAAACTCCCAAAGAAGAGGGCCTAAAGCCCCCTTAGGCTTCATATGGAGCTCACAAGCTTTCTGCTCCTGCCAGCAGCCTGGGTCGGGCACTGGGGCTCCCAGGTGCACAAGGCAGTCCATGAGGTGTGGCTGCCTGGGAACACCAGAAGCTGTGGGACCTTGGGTGTCTGCCTGGACAGCTGGTGAGGAAAGAGGCAGTGTTCTGACCCACCCCACAAGCAGTTATCCCAAACTGATGCACAGCCACAAACATTTTCAGTGTAGACAACCTGATGTTTTCCATTGGAAGCCTTCTGTCACGGGAGGCTCCTGACCTTTGTTATGTGCGTGTTGGTGTATATGCAATGTATGGCATGAGGTTGTGTAGGGCCATTAAGATTCGGAGCCTTGCTGGAACAGAGCTCAGTTGGGGAAGCTGTTTGGAAGGCCACCTTTTGGATAGAAGCTAAATGGTGATACCCAAGCAGATGTCAGCAGGTCATCAATAAGCCAGAATATCTGAGTTATTCCCTTCTGCTTTGTGACCTCAGTATTTTAGAGTTTTCCCCTTTATGAAACTCACCCCTGTGTGAATTTACTCACAGCTGTAAGAGCAATTTAGTTGCACTCATTAGTGATGAAGCAAAGGTACATAGTAAAAATGAAAGGATAATACATCACCACATGTATTGTGTTCCTGGGCTTGATGCATATGGAACATTTTAAAGTATTAGTTGTTTTCAGATATAGTAGACATACTGTTGTGTGTTTTGGAAAACCTAACATTCGAAGTAATAGGAGACCTCAGCTGTACTCAGCTCCACTATTAAATCTTTTCTGAGGAGTATGGAAAATCGTGTTTGCTCTGTGTGCGTTTGTGTGAATTATGGGCTGTGCAGATCAGCAAAGTGCAAATTAGCAGCCCTCTACTGTCCTGTCATATCTTGACTCGCTATAGTAGAGTTCAGAAGTTCATTGCTTGGGGGAGGGGAAAAAAATTAAGAAAGTTTGCTCTGACTTACTTGTGCTTTTATGAAGACTGTCTGGAGCTGAATAACCCCTGGTGAACTCGTATCCTCCACCCCAGCTGCAGCCTTTCAGCTCCAACAAAGACCACTCACTAAATCCAGGAAATCGAGCGGCGCGTGGGTGAGTGGCTGACTCCGCATTCACACCCTGCCTGCGTTCCGGGGGGAGAGCCGCTCCGCCCGGCCCTGCGAGCGAAACCCTCTGCATGTGTGCCTGGAAAAAATAATTCTTCATCATCCACAGAAAGCTGCACTTTCCGTTGAGTTTTTCCAGCAGTGCAGCTTTTTAGAAACCACAATAAAAACACGGGGCTGCAGGATTTTTATTCTTTACATTCCTCACTGCACAAAAAGGAGCGCCAAATGTTTTTCTGGAAGCAGGATTTCCAGCCATGAGCAGTGATTTAGGAGAGCGAGAATATCAGTTTCCAAGAATGTTTCGTTTGGAAAACTTTGAGATTTACTTGAGACAGCAGCAGTGTATTTCCTCTGCTTTGATTACTCCGCTTCCATATACATTTATTTAGCCACTGGCTGTTGTTCTTTTACCCTCGAAAAATCTGTTTTGATGCCCTAAAACGACGTCGTCTTTGTTATGCTAAGGCGGGAGATAGAGCGGCATGCAGAGAGAGAGATAAAAGCAATGTTGTTTTATGGATCCTACGCAGTGTACTTTGCAGGAACTTTAAAAATAATTTGCACAGTGCTCATAAGTAGGATAAATGTTCTCTAAGACCATTTACAAAACACGAACAAAAGAATATTAACAAAGGTGAGTAAGCAGAGATTTCCTCATTTCGCAGGTGAAGAAACAAAGCTCTGTAAAACTTATTTGTTGGTACAGGATCTGGTCAGGGTTAAAGAGGGTGAGGCTTAACCTGAAGGGCCATCGAGTCCTGTGTCATGGTAGTTGGAGTGAGCTGGTAGTTTAAAGTGGCTAAGGAAGAGATAGTTTAGTCGTTAGAGTTTGCTGCTTGTGTAACATGACGTTTTGGAGATGTGTTTACGTGACATGGATTTCTATCACTGGGGTTTAAAAGCAGCCCAGAACCTCAACTGCCACTGCCAAAGCTCTAATATTCTGTAGTAGAGAACTTTATATTTCAAACAAATTTAAATTTTGTGATGTTCCCTTGGGAATTTCAGCACTGCAGCCTGAAAAGAAGGAAGTGGGCTATTGAGCCAAGGGGTAGAAGGTCCCTGAAGGAGCAGCTGTCATGGAGGAGTGCCTTACTGGCCCTGGCACTACCAATTTGCATTTTTTTGTTAAAACCAATGGTCAGTAGTTTAAAAATAGTTACAGTAAAACTCTTGAGGAGAGGTTAATGCAGAGTAGTTAGAGCTTTGCACATCTCCTCCTGATTATGCTGTTCTCCAGCTGCTGCAATGCTCTTGGCCAGTGGCAGATTTGCAGGGGTGCTGTCAGGACGGGACTTGGAGCCCACATGCCCTGTCTTGAAATCATCACAAGTCCCCCAGTGCAAATGCCAGCCTTTGACTGGCTGAAAAGTTGTCCCAAGTGCCTTATGGAGGCCCATTCATGGGCTTTTCTGGCCCCTCCACCTGCACCAGGATTCCCCAGTCGCCGCTAGTCATGCGAGGAGATGTGTTTAGGATTTTACCTCTGCAAGGTGTTGGTCAAAGGCAAGTTAAACTGGTCCAGCTGTTAGAATCCTGTTTCTGTCTTTACCCCTCTGGCATTCGTGTGATCATACAATATACACATTCAGATGCTGAAAACTGATCTTTTTCTTTTTTTTTTTCCCCTCACAGAATCATGTTTTTGGTTGGATCAGTTCCCTGATCTGATTGACACGGTAATTGCATTAATGTGAGCACAGGAGAATGGGAGGCAAGATGGGGGCAGATGGGACAATGGAATCACAGCATCCCAGGCTCAGTTTACTGTAGCCTGTCTTCTTGGTTGCTGGAACAGGCTGCATTTGTGATGGCTGGCGAGACATAAATTTGAAGATAATTTGTGCAGGAGAGTACAGCAAAAAAATCCATTGATTGACCTCCCAGGCCACTGGAGGTAATCCTGTATGTCAGCTGCTACACAGCCTAAGTAATACTGTCTCTTAGATTTTTTTAATTATTATTTTTATTTTTTAATCAGTTGGTTTTACGGTGGTTTCACTCTATGTCACCCATGCTTAGTGTTGCTTCTGCGCTGTGATACTGCTTATCAGTAACTGGGATTATTCTGCAGCTGGAGCTGACTCATTGAGAAGCTCCAGAAGAAGAGCTGGTCCCCAGGGACTGGTCTGAACAGATGTGTACCAGGAGTTTCGCAGCCTGTGAATGTCAGACTGATGTTTCTTTCCTTTTCTGACTGGACGCTTCTATGTTCTCAGAACTGTGTAGAGCTGCCTTTTCTTCAATTACCTACAGCATCAGGACAAAAATTACTTTTGGTTTTCAGTGCTTCCAGCTGGGTGACTCTTCTCCTTACTGTTTGCACAAGCATCCTGGGACACAGACTGGCCTGGCCTGGCCTGTCTTTGAGCTGCTCTCCGAGTGCTTCTAGCAGTGGTTCAGTCATGTCTCCCAATGGGCTTGACAGTAAACTGGAATCATCTGTCTTGCAAATGGTATTGTCTTTAATTAGAAAATCTTTAATGTCTGCAAAGTCACATGTGGGTGCCAGAGTTTGCAGCTCTGTAATGTAAGTTCTGTTTTCTTGCTGGTTTTAGGTGTAAAGTTTCAAAAAATAATTTCTTTAGCCTCAGGATAACAGTATCCAACTGAACCCTGCTTGAAGATGTTCCACGGGCTAATTCTGGCCACCCCCCCACCCTGTCCTTTTTAATATTTTTTCCTCCAGTGAAACACTGAAAAGGGTTTCAATTAATTTTCTCCTATTTATCCCCAATGGTCAGCTGTATGTGCAGACTATTTATTTTCACTATCTCTGTACCAGTGCTAATGTGTTCTGGTTTTGTCCTGTAGTCAGGTATCCTGCGCCTGATTGCTCTGTGTCAAGCCTTATCTTGTTTTCTACTAATGACATGCTCTTCCTGGCTTAGCTTTTGCTGTTTGGCTGCTGACACCAAGTTTTATATGGTGTTCTTGGTAGCACTGAGAGAGCAGTATGTGACCCCCAGACTGCAATCTCTTTCAGATGAGAGGGCTTTATGGGAATTCTGGGACTGCTGTTAGTGCAGAAACTATGTAGACTTCTTGGTGTACCCTCCAAATGTCTGTCTTCCATATCCATCCTGTGTTACAGGAACCTGCCTTGCTCCAGGCTTAGAAGGAGCCATGTCAAAGGACAGGACTTTGAGAGAGTTCTTTGCAAATAAAACCCTTGAATATTTTTCTAGAAGGAACTAGAGAAGCATAACCACAATTCAGCTCATGGGGTTGTGGAGAAAAGCTGTAGCCCAGGCCTGGAGGGACCACAGGTCTTCTGTTTCTTTGTCATTCCTATAAACTGTTCCTGTATGTTGTACCATCAGGAAAGGATGCTGCTTCTTTCCAGAGACTAATACTCCCAACTCTGGGAAGCATTCTGGAGACAAAGCTTGTTGAGTTGTGCAGAGAAGACTATTAACGAAATAAAACTGCTTCATGAGAAGCAACACTCAGTACTTTGTCTTCGAAGGAATCAGTCTTTTATGAAAGACTTTGTATTTCATTTATTTATTTATTTATTTTTCCATCAAATGAACAAGATTGCTTAAAAAGGGTGGTGGGAAATGTCACTGGGGAAAAGCCCCCTCCTCTGCTCACTCATCGATTCTTATAACATTAAAAAAATTAATTTAAATTGCCACTTTCCTCAAAATGAAGTGTAAAGCTTTCATAGTTCTGTTGTTTAATTTCCCAACTGGATATGAAATTAAGGAAATTGTAATTGTTTGACCTCTCGCATCAGGGAGTCTAGGTATTTTTTCATCTGTTTCACAGGAGTACATCTATATGAGCATAATGGCTTCCCTAGAGGCTCCATCTCTTGTACAATACGATCTAATGAATTAAAATATCTCCACTTCTTGGTGCTTTTTCATGCTGTGACCTGCCTTGGGTTTGAGTTTGGGGTGGCTCTTGTGGAATTGTCTGAAGGCTCTCAGCATACTTCCTGCTACTGAATTGTTCTTCCTGAAGTTTGCCCATTGATTACATCCTCTGGATTGGGTTGGTTGTCTTTCTTACACGGTTCACTAATTTTTCCTCACTAAGCATTGCTAATGTGCCTTCCACAAACTTGCAGCTTTTTAAGCTTTGATCCAGGAACCTTTCCAAATTCAAAAAACAACCAAAGGAGCTGGACTTTTTTTTTTCCCCTTTCTTTGTGTCCTTTGTTACTGAAGAGGGCTGCAGATATTTAATACCATTTAAAGCCAGACAAAAAAAAACCCCTCTCTTTTGGTGATTTCTCCAAAACACCAGTTGATTATTTTTGGCAAGGATATCACACTGGAAAGGACTAGCTGTTCTTTGTGGTTTTGAGGCCAGAATACTGTTGGTATTGTCACTGGTGGCTGGGTGGAGCTTGCTGGGTACCTGCCTGAGAGCAGCGGCATCCCCACACAGCAGATGGACCTCTCTTGGTAGGGAGGGAATAGGTTGACACCAAAGAACAAAGCTCTTCTTTGGTAGAGGGTGAAAAAAATATACTAAATATCACTGGGGAAGCAGCGAACATTGGTCTTGAAATCTCTGTGCTCTGTAGGTCTGATCAGATGCATGTGAGATTCTTCAGGGGATCTGATATACTGTCTTTTATAAAACAGCTGAACATATCAGGATGGGGGTAGGGATGCATTTGTTTTCAGGGCTCTTACAGAGAAATTTTTGTTCCCAAGTCAGCACTTAAGAGAGTTTTCCCATATGGGAATGGAGGCTGAGCTGACTTGCCACCAGAATAAGCATATTTTGCTCTTGAAGAGAAAAGGTGAGCAAACATCAATCTCACTGATATATTTAGCTCTCAGTGATTGTAAGGATGAGTTCAACTGGATCCATGATCCGTTGCTTAGCTCTTATTTCCCAAACGGGCCACACAAGTGGCCTTATGCACACCCATAGCAGCTGGTAAAACAGCTCCACTTGCGCAATGGAAGAAGTTGGCAGGAGAGAACTGTCAGGAAGGTTTTGCCAGGATTTCGTGGCAGAGAGGTGACTTTGTAAAGACCGCAGAACAGTTGATCCAGACCCGGTCAGAAGTCAGGACCTGCTCTGTCTCCTTTCAGGCATTAGAATCTCTGGTTTATGTAGCGTGAATTTTTAATATGTAAAAATCCTTGCATGTATTTCTCCAATCCCCACTGCTTTAGAAGGAGAGGAACTTCCCAATGTGCCCCAAAGAAAAAAGCGGCAGAAAGCAGAGGGCTGACCGTGGTCCAGGGCAAACCCCTCTGTCCCGGGCCGGCAGAGGACACTCGCAGATGTCAGTGCCCCCGGGAGCGGGGTGAGGGCCGGGCCGCTCCGTGCTGTGCTGCCAAACCGCATCCATCGGTGTGCGATCCGAGCGGAGCCGCCCGCGGCGGGAGCGGGATGGGGATCGGGAGCCGTGCCTGCGGCCGGCAGGCAGCTGTGAGCCGGGCAGGGGCGGCCAGCCCGCTGACAGCACGGCTCTGGCACGGCAAAGAATCGAGCCCTTTGTATCTAACCATCCAGACCTAATATACTGACATGGTCGTCATCAGATACAGTTGACACATGTTTAAATGGTGTATCTCGCTGCTTTGAACAAGTGGGAAAGTGTTCTTGGACTGCTTTGCTCTCTGCATTTCTACGGAGTTTCCCACTGTCCATTTTCCATAGTTACTTACAGCAATTAACTGGAATCCAGGGCTGCGGCGGCTGCATGCATAGTCTCTCAAACCACACCTGTGGCTTTTTTGTGTCACATATAATTCATGACTGAGTGACGCTTCCTGCCTTGTCATCTTTAGTCCTGGATGAATGAATGGTGTAGCTAAATCAGCTTAGCGCCGAACTAAAGCGGTGGTTCATGTTTAGCTGTGGCTCTTGCACAAGTCGTGCAGAAACTTATTTATGTTGGTATGGCTGGGTGTTCACTGGAGGCTCCAGCTCTTTTGATATCGGATCCACTCACAGCTTGCATGTCCTGCCTCAGCTTTATTTTCCCTTGCAGAGGCATAGATACTGCATGAATCACTGTGTCTTTACAGAGGCTCCAATGGGTGAAGGTATTTGTGCTGAAACCTCACCAGGATGTAATTAATCTGCAGACGAAAGGAAATGGTTTTGTGACAGCTAAATGAAGACCAAATAATGCAATGTGATGAAAGGTATGCTCAACAGTCTGATTCAGGATCTGAAGTTATATGCGTTTAGCTTTATGCTGAGCTGAAAAGTATTTGAAAAAAGAATTGCCTGAAGTCCCAGTTAGTAGCAGACAAAAGCAGAGGAAAACCTGCGTGTAATTATATATTAATAGGCAGAAAACTGAACAGGGATTAAAAAAATTACACCCTGTTGTTCAGTGTATTTGGAAACATTTGGGAAATTTGCAAATAAACTGAGTGCTGTACACAGAGAGGCATGTGCATTCTGCATTTGATCTGTGAGATCAGGGTATGTTCCAGTGAACAGGCTGTCTTTTCTTTGGGCTTTAGCTATGCTGAGATAGAAAACATCTGATAACCTTTAAAAAATTGTAGTTAGGCTAAGGACTTTTTTGTAGTTGTTCCCTCCCTTTCCCTTCCCCTCCCCTCCCTGCCCAATTTTGATGGTTTTGCAGAAGGAAAGAAGTTGTTGGTTGTCTTGTTTGAAAGTTAAATGTTTCTCCAGTGAAAAGTTTGGGGGTTATTTTTGTTTGTTTGTTTCTAAAGAAAGAGGTAATATTTTGAATTAATGTCTCAGCTTGTTCATCATTAGTTGCACCTTTGATGCAAGTTCTCTCATATAACTTCAAATGTAGCTTGTAGCTTTTTAGCAAAAAGACACAATAGTAAATGTGAGAGCTTCCCTGTAGTTTGGTGACTCTGACCTTTGGAATAGGCACTCTGGAGTTGATTCATGTTGAACATTTCAAGCAGCAACAGCAGTGAATCCTTAGCTCACTGGATGATCTTCCAGAGTATCAAGATTTCTCAACTCCACTTATGTAGAATCACAGAATCCTAGAAATTACAGGTGAGAGAGACCTGAGAAGGGCTCTGGTCCAGCCTCCAGCCCCAATAGGGACCATCATCAACACCAGGTTAAGTTGGATGTGCCTTGTCTAGTGGAGTCTTGCAAACCTCTGAGGACAGAAGTGTCTCAGCCTCTTGTCCAGCATGGCCTTCCTAAAGAAAACTTTTCTGAACACCCAGCCTGAACTTCTTAAGCATTGTCATGCCATTTTCCACTACCAGGAAGGATTTGGCTCCATCAGAGTTACAACTTCAGGCTGTCATTGTAGATCATGTGTGCATGCTTCTTTTCACTTTTAATCTAAGACTTTAATAATGAAGCTGTACTTAGACTGTCTATATTTAAGCTCAAAGCAGACCATGATTACAAAATTTTAATGAGATCTTAATTTCACTGTGGCTATATCATGCCTATACCTTAGTAGCATTGTAAGACTGTGACAGTATCGTTATCATCATCACTATCTCTGTTTTTAATATGAATATACTATTTCAGGTTGCTGTCCCTATTTTTGACAGCAGAAAACAATATTTTTTATGACTGGGCAGAGTTGGATGCTGGTAGGAGAATGAGTTGTATTCTCTTACGGCTTCAGTATCATCAACAAAATGATTGAGTACTGTAAATTTACATTATAATTATGATGTCAGTCAGAAACAATACAACTTGGTTTTCAGTTTGACTGAGAATGTGCCCTGGGAATTTGGAGGAAATGTATTCCTCTCATTTGGAAGCTGAATAAGTCCTAACAGAAGTGTTTCAAGAATATATATGTAGTCCAGTGATGTTATATTCAGCAGGTATTTTATAATTAGCTCAGGTTTTAAGGCCAGAACATCTCATTTTGTTTCTTGTTTTATTTACTTGTCATAAATGAACTCATGTTGCTGCACCTTTTTTTCATTTCAGCATCATTTGCAGCAATACTCCCTTTTGTCTGAGATGTGAATTATTCATTTAAGTAAGCAGGTTGTAGATAACTTGAATCTTGAGAAATGAACGTTGGAGGGAAAAGCTGTTTTCAATACTTTGGTGAAGACATATTTTTAAAAGGGTGTAGTGAATTGACTGTTGAACTTCATAGGGACACTTTGGAATACCTTGTATATGCAGAGATGGATCAAGTATCTAACTCTTCTTGGCTGTATATTTTCTTGAAAATATCTTGTCATGGACATCCAAAATCCTCCACATATGAATGATGGCAATACTTGAATATTTGTCTCTGTTAGGGCAGATGTCCAAAGCCATACAGGACCCTGGCTGTTTCTCCAAGTCACCTAGAGGGAACTCTTTCTTTTCAAGCTACATCTTTGTACCTCTAGTGACTTAAAGCTTCAGAAGGGCTTTGTCTTCAAGATGTCTCTGGTTCTTCCTTAAGAAAGGCCCCACTCAGTCCTGTTCAGGGCTTTAGGGGTTCTCCAGGATGTTTTCAAGGAGGAGATGACAGCAAAGGGCACAGTGACGTGGAGAATGATGCCATTTCTCATACCACAGTGGGTATATGAACTCATCTACTGTGGTGCGAAGCAATATCTCTTCCATCAGCAGCTGTTTTTGCTTCTCTTGGTACTAGTGTCCAATACCAGTCGACTCCTCTGGAAGCAAACAGTGCTGAGTATCGTGGCTGGGCAGCAGCATGGCTCTGTGCTTTCTTACCTTTGTCTCCTCTCCTTCCACCAGTTTCTACTACGCTTTCTCTTGTAGACGGCAATATAGGATCAGACTGCTTTTCATTTCCGTCACTTTTCCCTGCTGTGACTGGATGCGTTACAATTAAATTTTAATTGAGATGCACACTGCTTAAATAGACACAAGACAGCTACAGCTATCGCTAATTAATTTTCTTCCAAAATGACAACATTCAATAATTATATTCCTTGTCACTTACATTATTTATACAAGTTTAACTCTGGGAATTTTTTTTAAAGACACATCGGCTGTGAAAGTGCTTTATGGTGTTAATCTCCTGTAAGGCAATTGTGATTAACTTCAGAAGTGGAAGTATGTTTATGGTGCATTTAGTAAAATAGCATGTAGCTCTGCAAGTTGCAGTTAAGATTAAGATATTTCTACAAGATGATAGTATTTCTGGTTACAGTATTCAAATCTAGAGGAGCCCTAATGGTAATAATTTATGCTGCTGTATCATCTTGGATTTGAGGATCTCTAAGCACTTTCTACCTACTAACAAGCTCACACCTTCTGCAGAGATTCCTTCCCAGTTTCTCACTTCTCTCAATATAGCACAGAGAGATCATCTGCTGCCCCAGTTTGTAAAAGTCCTTGTCCTCTGATACCAGGCAAAGAAAATGACCTTTCTGTATTTCAGTCTGAAGAATCCATCACTGGTTGCTGTCAGACAGGGTGTTGGATGAGTGGGGCCATTTCTTTGTAGTGACGTGACAGACTTGAGGCAGTGCTGTGACAATTTGGGGATTCTGTCTGTGCTTGAATACATCATTGCTGCATCATGGCATGACTTTGGTGTTTGTGGAGAGGTGTATTGTCTACCTCCAAACTTCAAACATTTGCCAAACAGGTAGAAATTTCTCAGGACTGTGAGGAGAATTTTTGCAGTCTCTCCTGTGAGAATGTACGATAGTGATGCTCCCTCTGCAGAACAAAGGAGCTGGCTATGGAAGGTGAGATGCATCAGCCCTGGGATTTTAATGGCAGATCAGAAAAGTTTGGGAATGACTGGAGAGTTGGAATGCCTTCTTTTTTTTTCAGTAAGGGTCCTGTCTAAGGTGAAAGTTTAAGCTGGAAACTACAGCAGGGGGATTTTGTGGGTCAGAGAAATAGACGTGAGAAGGTGGGACAGGTAAGAAGACTTTGATCTCTCAGAGGACCCAAGGCCAATAAAAGTCAAAACTAGATGCAAAAAGTGACTGCAGGTACCCAGATGTGCATATTTTTTCTGCTAGCATAGAGTAGCTCTTTAGCAGTCTCCACACCTTTCTAATTGTCACTAGGAAAATAAAGCTGCTCTGGGAAAGCGTGTGATTGCGTTTATTAAGGGCGTTGGGGATTAGTACTGATATTGCAGAGCAGTATCATTCCAGGAAGACACAACAGAGACATTTTAGGAGGGTAATTGCACTGTGTGCTGCTGTGATCAGAGGAGGTTAAGATGATGTGGGCTGATCAACAGGACATTTGGAGTGTCTCAGTCAAAGGAAATTTAATTAAATGTGTTAAATGTGTATACAGTGAAACTCTGTTGAACATATGTGACTATCATATACTATTTACCTTGCATAAGTTTCAATGCCTTCTTGAAGCTAGTAATTTAAATTTCTTTTATAATGAATGTGTAGCAAAAAAAGTGCCTCCAGAGCCTACATTCTCATGTACTGTCACAGCAGCAAAATTGCATTACAGAAACTCTTCTTTGTCACTTCAGTTTATTTTCCCCTCAACTTTGACAATAGGAGAAGACACTGGGCAATAATTAGTTCAGTTTAGGTGTCTATTGGGTTTCTTCTGCAGTGTTGCATGGTGGCAGGTTTAGGTGTGCCAGGGAACTGCATCTTGAATTTTTTAGAAGCAAAGGAAACTTTTTGTGCCTTTATTTTATCTCATCTCTCAGTAAGTTGTAGTTTACTACTCTCTTCCTGCGCAGGCACTGTGGTTAATTACATACAGAATTTTGTGCTCACTGGTATAGAGTTATGATTCTTGGCAAAGACACAGGTCTTGGCAGCACAGTGGGCTGCCCCCTTCTCCACAGTGGGCCTGTCCTGGGAGCCAAGGTTTTCTCCACTGCACCTGAAGAGACAGGAATCATTTATTCCTCTAACAAATAGGTCTCTTCCTCTGTGTGTTTTCCCTGAAGTTATTTACACACGATGTTGTTTGCTTTGAGGTCTTGTATGCACTGTAGTTTGCATGTGGTGCTGTAGTTGCTGATGGTTTGTTCCTTTGATTCCCAATTCTCATGGTCCTGAAAAATGCCTTTAGCTGCCAGTGCAGCTGGGTAGCTCTGGAGCCTGGAACCTGAAAGGCCACAGGTCTGGTAAAAGCTGGGAGAGTTTTCTGCATGGTGCACGATATGAGTGTTTGTGTCCATGTCCCAACCAAAAGGCGGGGCAGAAGCCGTGTGGCTTTGGGTCTGTGTTGTGTCATTACTGACCAGCAAAAGTCATTAATCATTGGTCACACCTACCAGTCCTCTGCTCTAAAAACCTCAGAGAGGTGCAGTGATGAAAAGCCAACCCACCATGTGTTTCAGGTGTGTTCTCTCTGAAGGCACCTGCCTGGATATATTCACTAAATAAAGTCTGATCGTTGGTTACAAGAGTGCTAAGGGAAGACATTTACTGTTTTCTCAGTATGCCACTAATGATTCGGGGATGTCCAACAATTTTTGTTTTCAAAAGATACATTTTCTCTGTTGTTTTTAATTAATATTCTATAAGTTAGCAATAAACCTATAGAACTCTGAATTTGCAGTGAAGATGCTGGCTCCAAAACAGAAAGTGTGTTGAGCTGTCTCACTTATAATGCATGAAAGGCTGGGAAAAGCCCAAGAGGACAAAGTGGTACCAAATGTTCGGTAGCTATAGACATGGTTCAGAGACAAGAAATTGTGTGGTCATCCACACTTGGTGACAAGTCCCCCATTCCTGTGTCTTCAGCTCTATGAAAGTTTGGGCTCAAAAGGATGACTGTAGAGAAGGGAAAGAACATAGCTTTTTCTCTACTGAAGAAATTAAACGTAACCGGCTTTTCACTGCTAGGTTACGACAGCAATTAGAATGAATACTTGAAGAGGTGTTTCAGTATTTCTAGTGTATAATTTTGAATGTCAAGGTGCCCTGACACTATGTGTGTATGCAGAGGAAGGGGATATAAGAAGTGTGATCTTTCTTTTAGTGAGGAACAAGTGAATTATGATAAATGAGTTATGCAGGTAATTATTCCCTTGCAGGAGGAAAACTACGGTTAGCTGTATAACCCTAGTACTTTAAGACCAGAACAGATGTGTTCACTGGGCCCTGATTTTCCAAGGGGATCTGATTTTCATCTTGCAGACTTGTAATAGAACAGGAGGCAGCCCAAGTCAGTAGTTTCACCAGTGAAAATTACTTATGAACGAGACTGGGAGTGGACAGATTTGTCTGGTTTGTATGACCAAACTCACTCAAAGAACATATATTTAGGCCCTGATGGAAGCAAGTGCATATGCATTTGCTGGAGACTCCCTGAAGCCGATGAGATTGAAAGCATAGTGTGGTAGGCTTTGATAGGCTTTGAAAGAGGAGACAATGGTGGAGGCAAAACAAAAGAGCATGCCATCAAAGGATGTAAAGCAAAGTGACAGGACCAAAGTGACAAGCTAGGAAAATGCTCTTTGCTCCCACATTCTGAATGGCTGTGAAATCAGCTTTGTACTCATTAGAGCCAATGTAAAGGGAACTTGCTGTAAATGGAAATGAATGGCTTAGGGGCTGGTGTTTTGAGTTCAGCTGTGTAGGTGAGTGGCAGGAAGCTCAAGGAAGTGCCAAACTCTGAGACATTGTTCAGAAGGAAGAAGCAGGAGTCAGAGGTGGCCTAGAGGCAGATTCTTACAGTGAGGTTAGAGGAACCTGAGGACCACCCCAGGTTTCAAGCTTGAATAACAGACAAGATGCTATCCACCTCTACAGCATTTGGCATCCTTTGCTACCTTCTAACCACGGCCAGACTGCTGTGAGAGGTATTTGAGAGACAGACTGAAGTTTCTGTGTGATTGGAGGGAACTGGGTCTGAACTAGGTCAATATGAGAATAAAATGTAGATAAGATTTAGTGGAGAGAAATCCCAGAGGCAACTGGGTACAGAAGATTGGATACAGCTTAACTGTGAATGAGGAGAAAGATGGAATGAGACTTATAGACACAAATGGAATTTTGTTTTTAGAGAGAGGCAGACCGAGGTAGACAAGGAAAAAGAGCAGAAAAAAGAGAAGGGACAAGGAAAGTAAGAAAAGTGGCTGTGGCGTGGTTTAGAGGATGGTTGTGTAGGAGTGAGGTAATTAGAGGGAAAGAGGAGATGAAACTTTAGGAGCAGGGAGGGAGTTTTAAAGACTTGTTTTGTTTTGACTGTTTTCTCCAGGAAGAACTCAACAAGCCTGCATGCATGAAAAAAAGATACATGGAATATAATTATCATATGCATTAATAGGCAACAGAAATAATGTACAATAACTGCAAGGTAAATATAACTATAGCAGTATTAAAAAACTATATATGTATGTATACACACGTGCTTCTATGAAAGAGTTCTGTCCTGAAGAATTTGTATTAATCCTTTGTATTTTGTCTTTGGCCTCGAATTGGGAGACATGGAGACACGCCATCTATAATGCTGCTGCCTCCTTTGAAAACTCACATAGAATTAGTCTTGAGGAGAAAAGACACTGCAGAAAGAGCCATGCCATGTCAATACCACCTAAGGAGACTTTCCGCTGTGCCTTTTGTACCCGGACTTGTCTATCTCGCATCAGCCTTTTCAGCCAGCAGCACATTTGCAGCAAGCCTGGGTAGAGCCCTTCCCATATCTTCGTTCATGAAGCTTAGCCATGATGATGAGATAGGATCAGGGAACAAAAGCAAATGAGGAAGTATTTACAGGGCCTTCTCAGGCTAGCCTTAATGATTTGAGTCTTATATAATGAAATAGTAAAAAAAATAGTTGAATGTATTGTCTAGTGGCCGCATCGGTCACTGTGCCCCAAAGTCTGGTATAGCCTCTGAAAAGATGTGGGGACCCAACAGGAGTAAATGCAGTTTCCAGTGCTCAGCCCCTGCACTGGTTACCAGCAAACCCAGTTCTTCTGCTTCACTTGCTTCAACTGTGCAGTCACACACTCACAATGTGGTTCCTATACCTTTCCTCTGAGCCGTAGCAACCTGCTCACATTTGCTAAAGGTTCACTGCTGGCCTATGTTTTGTTCCAGGAAGTATTGTGGACATGAGATGTTCTGACATGTCAGCCCACCTTATTTTGTATGTGAAGCAGACACTGCAGGGCAGTGAAGGACCAGACCTCCTCATATCTCCAGTCTTCTGCAGGCTGTGGAGACACCACTGCCAGGGTTGAGAAGGGAGGTTTCCCCCTTACCTTTTATAACAAGAGAATGAAATAGATCACAATGTTATTTCTTTCCTTTTTTGATTCTGGCAACTACTTGCCAGACCAAGAAACCGAGTCAGTTCTCGTAGGCTACAGAGTAAAAATTGCACGATGTTCTGTTGGTGAATGGTTTTATAATCTGTCTCAGTCATCGAAATACTTGCAGTACAGTAGACATAACTGCACAGTGAAGGAATGTATACTCAACAATATTGCCATTGGCAGAACATAAACATCTGAGTGTTTATCAGTGTTCTGGGAGATGTTTATTACTTGAGTCTTACTAAGTCCTTATTACAAAAGAAAAAAAAATAGAAAAGTTGGAAGGTAGAAGTTAGTTCACTTGTCACCAGAGAGAGGCATGGTTAAATTTAATCATTATAAATGCAAGGGTTTGATCTGTGAAGGTATACTGAATCAACCATTAATTATACACTGATGCATAGGTGCAGAGAGGACCAAGGTGATGATGATCCAGTCTGCCTTTCTCTGTAACACCACCAGAGGTGTTTATCTGTTACACCATCAAGTACTTAAACCAACCCACATCCCACGATGAGTCTTAGACTATAGCAGATCTTTTGGAAAAATATCTGAACAAAATGTCAGCTCTGCCATGCTAGAGAGGCTGGCACCAGCCTGAATCTAGTGCTCTTTTTTGTTGAAACTGGGAGCCTTATTTCTAATCTGAATTTCTCTAGTTTAGTTTCTAGCTCTTAGTCTTTGCAGTTGGTATTGGGTAACTGTAATTGGTTTAGATGTAGGTTCTTTTCATGTCCCTTACCTCTGTCAAAAAGCATCTGTTATCAAATTTCTGTTGATTGTATATGTATTAATATTACTAATTAAGTCATCCTGCAAGTGCCTCTCCTTTGAGCTCTCTTTCATTTTTCTCACATATGGTACTGGAGCCTTTGCAATTTTCATCTCTCTGCTTGGACTATGGACTTCCATTAACACTTAAGGGCTAGGCAGAAATCTATTACAACCTCCCAAAATCTGTGTAGACAAACACACATTGTTTTAATTCTTTTAATACTGGCAACCACCATAGAGCTTGTCAGCCACTGTTTGCCTGCCATAAAACTTGAAGTCGTCTCCAGTCAGTGTTTCTCAAAACATAGCCTTCAATTTAATCAATTATTTTCCAGATGTGTGGCCTTGTATGTAGTTCCTTTAGAACCTATAGTCTTTGTATCTCCATCTAAGGATGGAGAGCATGTCACTAGTACAAAGCAATCATGTTTATTTACCATGTCAACAGTCATTTGTCACTGACAGACTTCATGACTCTGTATTTACAGTTTCCAGTCACTGATACACAAAATGATTGTAGTTCTCCAATCGTATGAATGTTTCCCCCAGATTTGATAATACTGGTCAGGACTAATCTGTGTATTAAATGAGCTCTTCCACTTCTTGTTTATTACTCGCGTTCATAGCATTAGAGTCTACACAATTAAGGAACCTCTTCTCTTTGAGTCCCTTGGTACCTTGATTAATTTTAATCTTGACATCTTGATTTCTGGCTAAATGAGTGCTCATTTTCACCCTTGTCTTTTGTCATTAGCTTAATACCCTCCTGAATACTTTAGCCTGTCTCCTGAAAGACTTATTCCCTTCCACTGAAATGACAGCCAGGCACATTGTACAGTCTCTTTTCTCTGTAGAAGATGGGCCTGCACTGCTGAAAACTTAGGGGCTCTGCCATTCACCACTTAACTGTTAATTTTTGGAAAATACAGCCTTGTAATTTGAGTCACAGCTTGCAGAAATGAGTGCTGTTCAAAGTACTGATTTCATTCTTCCTTATATAAAATTCCTTGTAAGGATTCTTTGTTGTTCTTGAATTTTTCTTCTCCAGCTTGCTTGTGTCCTTGCAGACTAGGCTATGTTGTGGTTCATGGGTATGTCCCATGTAGCTCTGACCTACCTCCTATTACAGCAACTGTCAGATATTTCAACAGTTTTGGGGTTTTCAGATGCTCTGTTAGTTGTGAGCATAAGGCTGAACTTGATGATCTCCATAGATCCCTCCCAACCCTAAATATTGTATGTTCCTTTCAGAAACTCTTCTCACATTCTCATCTGGATGAATTTTTCTCCATTCTCTTGTTTATGAACTGCCAACCTTTTTATGTGGTCTGCATCCTGCCTTCAGCTGGCAACTGTAGTCTTATAAAGACAATATGTGGAGTGGGATAAAGTGTGGAATAGCAGCCTGTGTGGTGTATGTGTTCAGCAGAGGAAAGCGAGCCAACTGAAGTGTTGCTTTTTTGTTTTTAATTACATTCTTGTTTCCTTCCCAGGGTTCTCTTTTCTGCATACTTACACGTGTGCCTCCGGAGGGAGGATTCAATAGGCTGATGAACAGAACTGGAATGTTTAAAAATAAACCAAAAGTTTGTAATGAAACATGTTCTGAAAGAACCTAGTTGCCATAGGGATTTTTGCAAGGATGTAGTCCTTCATCTTTCATTGCTCAAAATAAAGGTTTTCATTTCTTGAGCCAAATGAGGGGTTTCTTATCCAAGCTTTGGAGTCTGTTCAATGTCATCTGGGTGGACTAGTCACTACAAGAAAATATTATTCATCCAGCCCCTACATAAAGCAAACCCATTAGACTTCAGTGCATGTGGTTTGTATTTGGGGTTTCATTCATGAAAGTTGAAAGTGGCCAAACTACTGCAGCACGGAAGTGGAACCCTGAGAGGATTCTCCTTCAGTCACCACCAAGCAACAAAGCACTCACTTCTCAAAACCTCCCTTGAATCTGATTTCAAGGCAGTTCTTTTCCTATTTGCCAAATCTCCTGCATTAACCCTTATCTGCTCTTTGGAATCTGCGTGAACATCTTGGTTAAGAATCAGCATTTCTGCCCCTCTTGTAGCATGTGCAATTTATTTTCTTAGAATTTTTTACTCATAAACCTGATGAAAAGTCAATAGGTTATTGCTGATTTGCAATTAGAATCTAATTTCATTGTAAACAGTTTAATGGTCATCCACCCTGGTCTTAATGCAGTTTGTTACCCACCCTGTTTAGCCGTAACCCACCCTGGTATAGCTGCCAAGCACCACAGATGTTTTATCTGACATGGTAGTTATTAGTAGTTTCTGCTCTTGTTGGAGCATGAAGACTTGATGAAGGGTTTTTTTTTGGTTTCTTCCATTTATTTTTTTTTTCGTTTCGTATTCTGGTGTGCAAAGGTTTCCTAAAATGAAAACAATGCTTCTTCATTAGTAACATGTGTGCACACATAGGTAGTATTTGTCTTTTTGGTTTTGTTTTTGGAAAAAACCCAGAAAATTCCGTAACAGGAAATTGAAAACTTCTTTGGATTTACATCAAAAAAACAAACTTAGACAACACTTTGCCACAATTCTCTCACTCTTGCAACAAAACCAAACAAATAAACAAAACCTAAGTGAAGATTCATGGACCAGTTATAAAGGTGACGCATCACTTTTGAGCAATTTTTGTTTACTTGGTGGCATCCTCCCATATTTTTGTAGCATGTTAATGCAGAGTCTGAATGCAGGAGTGCCCTGATTATCTTCTTTGACGGTTTTTCACGTGTTGGAATTCGCTCAGTAGAAATTTTCTCATGATAAGACACGTAGGATTGGCTTTGTAAAAGTACAAGCATAACTGTGTTTTCCTGTTCTACCACAAAAGGCTCTTCCCTCCAGCCCCCACTCCTCCATCTTCTCAGTTCTTCCAAAGTAAGAAACAAAGATAACTTCTGAGGGAAAGGAGGGAAAGTCAGGTACCCCAGCCTGCATGTCTCGGCATGGACCAATGCCGATTGTGTCTGGCTTTGAGCTTTTATGTCTGTTCATATGTTTTGATGATGTATTGTAATTGCTTATAGCCCAGCATTTGAAAGATAATTTCTGTTCAAGGCTCTAAGGTTGGCAACTTGAAAATATGCTTGAAGTGGGGAAACCATTCAAATTTATCTGCTATTTTATAAATTGGTCTTATTTGTAATGAAGCAGCAATATTAAAGTGACATTAGAGTTTGTGAAAAATATGAACAGCAGGCTAAACTCAAATAATGGATGAAAAGTGAGGTTTTTCATTAAATGTCTTCTCCTTTTCAATAAATGCAGCCCAGAAAGTAGATGGCTTTAGGAAGGGAAAAGCCATTTATATTACAATACACCGGCCTCAGTGTTGTCATCTGGCCACAGAATGTGCTAGGATAGCCTGGCCTCTGGTTGACATTCCTGAAGGATGCATATTTCCCACACGTCCTGTGCCACATCTGTGAGCCTTGCCAAGGACCAGGAGTCTCAGGGGGCTGGGTACCCCTGTGCAGACACCAGCATTGCTCCCTTGTTGTCCAGGACCCATCAGTGGCTGGCCCGTGCTGCAAGGTCTCCAAGGAGCATCCTACTGCTGAATGGTAGTTCTGGAGCAGGTGGTGATAATTTCTGATTGCCACCACTGATTCCACTGTCCTTGTTTGAAGGAAGTGGAAAGCTGCTGCGGTCAGTATCAGTGTAAGGTGGGACAGCAGTTGTGACTCTTCCTGAGGTGTGTCTGACATTGTTTCTTTTTACGTCTGGGGCCATGTGAAGCGGTAGATTCTTTGTGTGCTTAGACACAAAGTCTGGGTACTCCATCTAAAGAGTGATGGAGCATGCTGGGTGGCTGCATTCTTTGAAGATGTTTTCAGGGCATATTGCTTCTATCAGAGACCCTCGCATCTCACAGGTTCTCTTCCCTGTGAGTTTCCTTAGTGTTTTTTATCTCTCTTCCCTCTTTGCCCTGCCTCTGTGTCCTGTCCCAGCAGGGCATGTATCTCCATCTCCCATGGTACCAGGTCTGTTTGCAGTCCCTTTCTTCCTCTTTCCTATTCTTTTATACTCTCCTTTCTTTTTATAGGATTTGCTATTGCCTGCCTTATGCCTGTACTTCCATTCGCTCATGGTCTTCAGTAAGTCTATAAGGTCATTCCTCTATCCCCTTACTTCTTGTCTTCCAGGCTCTTTTCCATCTTGAGGAACCTCCTGCTCTTTCCACATTCATCCAATCATCTTTTCCTCATTCCTCCTTCCCACCCTGTATTTTTCCTTTCTTTACCTCCCTGGACAGAGTTGTGACTGGAATATCCCCAGAACCTCTGGAGCTGATTGAAGGTGATGTTACAGAAACACTGCCAAGCACCAGCAGTCCTAGGTGCACTTTGACCCCTCACACTAATGCAGAGTTGCTTCTTCCTCGTGCTTTTGGTTCGCTGTTGCCATATGGAAATGGCAGATGGTGTTGATCAGGAAGTTAATCTAGAAGCATATCCGTTTCATGCTGTACGCAGAAGATTTGTTCATTAAACTTAGAACTCTAATTTAAAGCCAATTAACAGAGTGATTTGAAGAGACTTGTTGTTTTTGAAGTTCAAAAGAGATGCTAAGTCTCTGATTTCAGCCTTTGTACATTCCAGAACCTGTATAACTATTGCAGTGTTGCCAACTCTACTGGGTTTTTTTTGTCTCTCTCTCTTTTTTTTTCTCTTTTATTTTTTTCTTTTCCTTTTCGTTTTTTTGAGTGATGCAACTTTTTCCATGGGCTGGAACTGATTGGTGAAGCCTTGTGAACACCCAGCTTTCTTAGCAATTTTATCCTTACGTTTGCAAAGGGTTGGGCAGAACTTGTGTGTCTTTCTATCTTCTTTGCTGAAAGCCAGCACAGCTCTCTCCTTTCTCCTTTTGGCAGCCTGGTATCACTCTTCTCTAAGCAGGAGAAGGGGGTAGAAAAATAGAATAAGCCCTGGGCAGCTCTGTGCTCTCCTAACATTGCTTCTATCAACATGAGTTTGTCTCTGCCCCCTTTCTTCCCTAACCATGATGTCTCCCAGAAGCTGGGAGGGACCCACGGCAGGTTTCTCAAGGGGAAGGGGTAGGAGTGACCCCCAGACACATGCATGCCCCATCCTACAGCTCTAATTTCCATGTGTATCAACCCGGTAGGATCGGCCCAAGTGGACCATTCCTAAGACATGTCGTGATGGGAAACCTTGTATCATGAGGACCCCGAAAGTGATTAGCTGTGAATTAGTATTTATGCTGCTTTTACCTGGGATTGATATTCTGTAAACACTTTTAAGTCCTTCAGCAACAGACAGCATGTTTGGATAGTCCCGATATTTACTAGTGGTGTGTGAACAGAAAAAAATTTCTTTAGTAATTCAAAGCTGTTGCTGATAGAAAATAGAGGGGTCAAGTTTTGCTGTGTATAGAGCCTATGACTTCACTGGGTTAACTGCTGCTACTTCCCTGTAATTGAGAACATAATTTGGCTCAGATCCTGGGAGACTGAAAAGGATCACAGCAGCCACTGTATTAAGCCAATGTTCAGAACAGTTGGCTCACACTGAATTTCCTAAGTAGATCATGTATCCAGAAAGCTTTAACTGTATGACCCAGTCCACTGCAAAAGAAGAGATGGCAAGAGTATCTCTTTGTTTATCTTAACTAAAGCAGCATGCCAGGAAAAGATATCAAACCTAAGATTGTACCTTAGGAAGGTGATGTGGCAGAACTGATCAAGTATCTCCCTGTGGGTGTGTGACCACAAACCTGGTGAGAGCTGTGCAAAGGCTGCCCTTGGTTATCCCAGCTCCCATTGGTCTCGCCAGGAGCCAGCAACAGTGGAGCTGCATCCTGGCTGTGATGCTGATGTCAGCAGCCAACACACCTCCAGTGTGTCCCCTTGGGGGTGATGGCATCTCACTAGCAGCGCTGGGGCTGTGCATGAGGAGGTCAGGTAGAGATGGACTCAAAACGAAGGAGAGAATAGCCATTGGTCTCAGAATACCCAAACTATTCACAAAGGCAAGATGGCTTCTGGAAACGTATTTTGGAAACCCCTTTCTGCCCCCCTTCATGGGGCTGCCAGGCTTGAAGGTGACATTCAGGATTGGACCTGTGTCCACAGCACTACTGGCAGTACCTGCCCTCTGCCAGAGAGGCTCACTCCCATGGTGCTACTTAGCTTTGAGCAGAGATGGCCAAAATTAGTCATTCTTCACAGGGGAGAAAAAACAAACAAACAAAAAAACCCACCAAAAAGCCAAACCAAAACAAAAGTTTTCTGCCCTGTCTAGGGGAAGAAAATAAGATTCCCTGATGAAAGAACAATGCTGAAGAAGCAAATGATGCCTTTTCAAAAAAAGGCTGTGTGTGGGGTATGGCTGATAAGTACCTGTTTATTCCTAAGTTTGCAAGCAGTCCTGTTTGGGGCTCATGCCCTTCAAAAGAGACAAGCATTCTGGGACAGCGCTTTGACCATTCCTCAAGTCCTTAGCAGGAGGGATTGTTTTATTAGGAAAGTTTACAGCTTCTTGTTTTCCCTCAAAGGCAAATGTGACTTTGTTGTTTTTAATTCTGTTGGGATTTCTCCCTTTTAATATACAACACAGCTGTTAAAATAGCTGGGGTTGTCTAGGGCAAATCATATAGCACTTTCCTTGTTCAGATCTCAGATGGCTGCCTTTTTAGTGTCACTGCAGAATTACATTACAGGGCATATGAATAGTGCTGGTATTAGTGTCAAAATCAATTATCCAACCCTCCTCCTGCAGAGAAAGCTACAAACCTTAGGAACAATCTGAGTAATCCATTCTGGTTTTCTAATTCTGAGTAATGACGGAGGGCAGAGAGTTGTGCTTGAATAAGTGCATAGGGTCTTTCTCTGTATAGTCACTCCTAAATGCATGCTCTTTTACAGGAAAAAGCAGGCTCCCTGTGAAACCCTTTTTCATGCCAAATGGCTCACTGCTAAGATTAATCTGTCATTGAATTTATAAATTCTGTGTGGCACAGAGCAGCAGAAAAAGTTTAGCATTGAACAGAAAGCAAAGTATGTATTGCTTTAAAAATGAATGTTGTGCTCCTGGATAGTGTGGATTGACTGCCTCCACCAATATATCTTCTTCTGCTGGTAATAAAAACACTTCCATAGCTTTGTGCCTCCAAGGATCTCAAAGCACTTTGCAAATAGGGCAAAGTACTATTTCCTATTTTACGGCTGTGGAAACTGACTGCAAGAGAGGAGTTAAGCTTTTTGCCCAGGGACATGGAGGCAACTGTAGCAGATCTGTGATGGGAACTTAAATCTCCAGAGTTCCAGCACTGTGTCCTGGTCAAACATTGTGCTGAAAGCGCTGCTGGGAAGTCTGCTGGTCACCAACTGTCAGCCATTGTCTGTGAAACCTCAGAAGGTGGGATATCAAATCAGTGTTGGTGCTCTCCTTCTTGGTGAGTGGAGGTTCTGAGCAGAGGAGGATCTGGCAGGAAGGATGCTTGTGTCCTCCTAGGCTGGGATGATGAGCTCTAGCTGTGGGGCACTGTGGAAGCGGAATGACTTTTGTTTGCTGCTGACTCGGGGAAAAGCTTGTAACCTCATAGTCAGCCTGCTCTGCCCCAGGCACCTTTACGAAGCAAAAATAATTATAGACTTATTACCCTAAATCCTGTGAGATTAGAGTAGTTGCATTATTTATTTTTTTTCTAATCCAGTATTTGAGGATTTACCTGTTTAATACGACCACTTATTATAAACACTTGACTATTTTTTAAAATTCATAATTAATCTGAAAAGAGAGCATGCAGCTGCAAAGACCAGATTTTCAAATACGGACCTGATCTCCTGTCACATTCCAGTTGGATAAATGACACATCTGAAAAACTGGGTCCCTACTGAGGTGTCTGTGGGAGGGATTTAGAGATTTTGCTTCAGGCACCTCTCTGGAAAAAAAGCATGGCTCTAACCTGCACGTTTCACAGAACAATTTCTGTTACTAGTTTCTTCCTTCCCCTTGCTGGCTGCTGAGCTCTGCAGTGCCCCAAGGAAGCTCCCTCACCCCTGGGGCTGCCCCCAGGGTCAGGGTACCCAGGGAAGGGGGGTTGGGGGTGCAAGGGACAGTGTCTGGTTTCAAACAAAAGTGCAAAGCCTTTAAAGGAGGGACTAAGAAGAAACAGGTGGGGGGCTAGTAATAGAGCCTCTGAAGTTTATTTGCTTAACGAACAGAAGCCCAGGCTGTCAGACCTAGGTCAAATACTCCTCCAGTTCGAGTGTATTTATTTCATATGTGGTCTGTAACCCAACCTGATTCCCAGATTAAACCACTGTAAAGTCCTCGCCCCCAGGAGCCCATCCCATGTTTGCCATCAAGCCCAGCACATGCCGGGGCAGGACCTTGAGGGGCCACCTCGGTATTCACTGGAGCCTTGTGTCATCAGTAAAGCCTGTAATTGTGGGTCCTGTAATTTCCAATGCAAGCTCTGGAGTTTACAGCTGCAAACTGTGACCACAGATCCATTAGTTGTCCCATTAATGTGAGACATGCCTGAAAGCTCCTGGCATAAGTTGCTCAGGTTGCAGCACACAACCAGTTGGTGGGACACCATTCTGCTAGAGCCCAGGCAGTGGTGATAGTGCTGGTGGACCACATCCACCATCCACCAGATCCCTTTGACATGCTAGAAAAGGTGGGAGTTCCTGGAGTCTTTGTGCTTTAAAATTTTTAAGAGAGTAAACTTTTTAATCCAAGATGTTCAGGAGTCAGTCCTCCAGAGTGAAGGCAGAGAAGTTTGAGCTGGCACAATGGCAGTAAAACTACTTGCACACACAAAAACGTTTTCTGGTTTCCCTGACATTTTTTGCCTGGTCCCATTAATTCCAGTAAGGTAAACAGCCAGTGTGCTCCAGAATATCTCAGGAGCTGAAAAATTTGCATGTGAAAAATTGCAGATCTGCATTAAAATTAGAAAGGAAAGGAGGAATTAGCAGTGGGTTTTCCCAAGGCCAGCCTGAGGCCAGTGCCAGGTAACTATGCAGGTTCTGTGAGAGAAGGAGACGTGAAATAAAACAAAACTGGGGAAGGGAGGGGGCAGAACAAGAGTATTTGCATTCAGAAACAAAGTATGCCTTCTCGTTTAAGAGAAACCTCATTTTTACGTTAAATTTGGAATACCCAAATGTTTGCTTTTGGAAGTCTGAATCATGTAGGACAAACGGTCAGGTTGACAAACTTCTGGAGCTGCTATATTTCATTAACCTAAGTTTAAAAAAACAGGTTATTTGTGCTTTGGTATCTTCTTTTGTGGATCTTATATCACTATTTGTAATGGGAGTAAAGCTGTAGCTGATTTTCAGATGCAACTGGTCAGGATAGAAGAACTTTTTGGGGAGAGAGAGGAATCATGGATGTTAGTCCTCACCAGTGAGCACTGGATGGACTCTGGCAGACCTGCTGTGGCTTATCTGTAAGCATTGCTGGGAAGTTCTGGTTAGGACACTGATCCCAAACAAGCACACAGCATAAGCACACACTGTGGGAAAGTAAAAAAACCACCTTAAATGTATGTTTATCTGTATTATATTGGAAATTTTTAGCTGACTGAATCTTTTCTTATGATGGGCTAGGTCATGTATAGGATGGACAAATGGGTTTTATACTAAATTTTTCCACCTCATCTATCCTGTAGTCCTGGAAAATCCTTTGGACTTGTAAGCTTTATTGTGTAGTCCAGATTTATGTGGGGAAAAATTGAGTCCTGATCCTTTTAGATCTGTGAGAACACCCATCCCTTTACATGGTTTTGCCTTTTGTGCCAGTGACTGGTGTACTGGCTGGAGTTAGAAATCCAGGAATTCTTTGCTTCTCACCATTTACTTTTGAGCTCTATCGGAGCTGATTTTGCCTGTTTTGTGAGTGGTGACCAGAATCTGGTTTTGTTTTTTGTCCTGTAGGGTTCGTGAACTGGAAGATGCCCGTCTAAGATGGAAACTTCTGCTTCAACGGCTGCTGGGAAAAAAGAAGGGAAAGGTGCCATTCTGGAGGGGAATGGCTTTACAGAGACGGGGAAGAAACCCACTGCTTTAGCAGCAGCAGGAGCAGCAGTGGCACAAGGAGGTACTTTATGTTTTCCAGAATTTGAAAGCAGCAGGGGTGTTTTTCATTAGACTGTAAGAATTTAATAAGTATGGTAGCATCTGTCTTCCTGTGAACACACTGAGTTTATTGGGGTTCTTGGCTGTCGGAGGCAGAGGAACGGGAAGCTGTGTCACCGTGTGGCATCCAAATGTCACTGCACCAAGGCGGGTCACCACCACTCCCAGAGAACTGGGCTGGGGTGAGGGACAGGATGGGTGATGAGAGGTGGCCACTAGGGAGTTGGGGCATCCCATCAGTGCTTGCCACCAGCTGGCTGGTGCTGCATAGTTTTGGCAACATGATGCCCTCTACTTTTCCATGATAAAGTTAAAGAATGGCTGGTGAGACTGGCTGGAGATGGGGAGCATTTCATTATCATGGTTAGGAAGGGGTGTCATGTGCCAGCTGTGATCCTGCTAATGAGTAAAACAGACTGCACGGTCTCCAGTCATTGCTGCTAGGATTTCGTGGCTAAGAAGGAATTTGGGAAAGTTCAGACCCAATGCAAGAATGTTCACAAGGAAACCTCTCCATTTGTTCCATTTGTATTAATGTCAGAACCAGCTCAGGTCCTGATTTATTTTTCCATTAGTTTTAAGCAAGATTCTGGTCACGCTGCTGTGGAAGTCCACTGGGAAGCTCTTGTGGATGCCTTTGGGCATGGAGCCACTATTGGTGGGTGTAACACCGGTGTGCAGGGGGACATGCAGGGATGTTGCTCCTGCCTCCTTTTGCTCGCTGTGACAGGCAAAACACACATCCCTTATTGGCACACATGTGCTGGTGGATCTCCAAATGGGTGCTAGGGACCATCATGGTGGCACAGCTGTGGGCAAGGCTGTGCTGCTGGGGAGGCACTGCAACTGCTCTTGCTGAGGACTAGGTGTCCTCTCTGGTCAGGGAATAACGACACAAACTTAGAAGAGACTGCACCAGTTTGGATGTGACAAAAGACACCCCAGCTGTGTAAACTTTGCAGGCAGCTTTTTTTTCTTCCTCTTTAAAATATATGTTATTGCTAGCCAGAGACTGCCTCAAAATGAACCTTTCCCCTCCCTTCGCTGCAGGGTGGTTTCTCATCACCCCAGGAGAACAGAAGGACTCTTCTGTGATCTCCTCTATTTCTTACCCAGCTTAGCTGGAGAATTTGAGTTTTCTGAGTTTTGAAGATAATTTCCAACCCAAGTTGCTGGAATCTGCTTTATCTCTCCTTGTTTTTTGTAACCTTTGTTACTTAGTTTTGATTTCCACATTGACCTCTGAAGATGAAGATGCACAGAATAAGGTAGCAGTGGCTAGATTATGATCTATCAGATTAGTTTTTGTGTTTGATGAGTCTGGTGAACTTTGTAAGGTTTTGTTAGCAAAAAAAAAGTTTTTCTTAAAAAGAATCAGAAAATGTTTTACAGAATTGTTTGGAGGGAAACAGAATTTTTTGTCGCTGGGTGTACCCCTTCCATGTGAGCACTGCACAAAGTGGCAGAAAGGAAAGCTTCCCAAGAAGCAGAAATAGGAGAAAGGCAGAGACAGCAATATGCAGAAGTTTGCCATCCCTCAGCAGATTCCTGTTGAAGAAGCACAGGCTGTAGGAACTATTGAGGCAGCCCACCTGAGGTATCATCTCAGTTACTGACAGACCTGAAGGGTTAATTTGCACTAACATAGTCCAAGCATGTGCTAAAATTCACAACCCATAGAAGTGCTGTTTATTTATAAACACTTTCTCCCCACTTGGCACTTGTGTTAGGAGTGCCTCTGTCAAGGAAGCAGTCACCACATTTCCAGAGATCCAGTGGAAATGAGGATGCCCCAAGGTGTAGTGTCCATCAGCCCATTTGGCATCCCTGGAGACCTAATTGGTTTTTAAGCGTCCAGTATAATATGTCCTGTTAGAAGTGTTTTCTCACTTTTGGGGAAAAAAAAAGTATTTATGGGCTCAGGATTTCTCCTTTTATTATGAGGAAGTGGAGAAGTAAGTTGAGGATTGTTTGAAGATGTCAGGAGAATTGTGATGAAAGCACTGTGTAATGAGATGTAAAGAGTGAAATCTGTGTCATGCTGTGAAGAGAAGTGCTCATAAATGACCCAAAATGGCCAGCAGCAAAGCAGCGTGTGATGGACGCTGGCCCCAGGACTCTGCAGGTGATGCACATGCTCTTGTCATTCTTAGGACTTTCCTTTGAACTCTGACTAGAGACATAATACAGGCTTCTGAAAGGGAGCAGCATGCTTGTGTGTGTGTAGAAAAATTAATACAAAGTTGTCTTCTAACATGAGTTAACTGCAGGGTGTGATTTAGTAGGTGATAACGAAAAGGGTAGGTAAAGATGAGAATGGTATTCATGCTAATATAACATGTTTGATTCCCTAAACTAGAGCAATTACTCATAACAGGCCAGATATACACATATTTATGCTCTCTTTTTTTCAGAACAAAGCAAACGAGGCTTGGAGATTTAATTAGGAAGTTCAGCTTGAGGAGGGGATCAGCTTTAAAGGGTGGGCCTCTGAGCTCCCCACCCTGCTTTGGGGCCATACAAACAAGTCTTTATTCTCATCCAAGACAAACTCTTGATTTCATTTATTGCAGAGGTTTTACTCTTTGTAGTAGCATATGAGAAAGTGGCAGCAAGGCTCAGCTAGTGCTGCAGATCACCAAGCTGCTCTCCAGAGCCAAACAAATGTAATTCGCAACACATTTCTTCTCCTTTATTCTACTGAGTCACACAGATGGAGTGCCAACATAGCGTGTTTTGCATGTTTCTCAGATCGTAAGGTTTTCTTTTTCACTTGTAGAAATGAATAGAGTCATAAGGTTTTATTTATCATCAAGGTAATTGAAGCAACAAACTGAATATTAGCTAAATAATTGAAGAATAGCTATTTAATTATATTATTATTTAGACTATATTATCATAAGGTAATATGTCCAGTCTCAATTTCTAGTTCCCTTGCTTTGGGTATTTGTCCCAAATGTTTCCAGCCTCTAACAAATTAAGTTATGGCTGTAGGAAAAGAGATCAATATTGTTGATGCTGGCAGTGGAGAAGAGTCCTTTTGTACTAACAATCTGCATCCCATATTTTTAGTCTTCTAAAGCTGCTGTTTTAGGGATCTTCTGTGACAGTTTTTTATAGTAACTCATTGATCAGATGTTCAGAAATTGGCCTCACAGAAATGACATCAGGGAAGTCTATCCTAATTTTCTGTTTTTCCATAAATCATGTTGGCCAAGGAGTCAAAGCTCCTCTTTTCTGTTTCAGTGCGGGTGCATATGTATGTGTGACTGAGATGTAAGTTTTATAATGACAGTATGTAGGAGCTATAGACAAGTAAGAACTGCAGAAGAGGCTCTCAGTTTTGATGTCTCCAATTCTGGAAGGGTAACTCATAACACTTTTAGTTTAGAACACCCTTTTGCTGCATGCAAAAGTGCATATTGCTGTGTAGGGTAGGAGACTTTGCAGCAGAGCACCACATGGGTCAGACTGGATTGTGTCCTCCAGGCTGGCACTGCAGCATCCTCCATACCTGCACACATGAGGAAGCTCCAGGCACATGGCTGGAAGGGAAATTTAAATGACCCACTCTTTCAGAGGCAGAGATATTTAGGAAGATGAGTTTCTCATCTTGTAATAAAAATTTAAATACAAATTCTCCTAAATGCTAACTGGCTGACTTTAACAAGGCCCAGAATGCATCTTTCCCTCTCCATCCCACCCTCTGCACGACACAAACACCAAGTTCCCAAATTGATGGTGTTTATGTTTGAAACATTTTTCTGATGTCTGGCTCTGTCAAGACTAATTTTAGTATTTCTAAAGCTGGGTAAAAATACAGCCTCATTACTTTGATGTCAGAGCATAGTTTACTATTAGTATATTCTGGGGTTTATCATTTTAGTCATGTTTAACATGGCTACAGCAGGCATGCACTATTAAATCTGGCTTATTTTACATTCCTGTCCAAAATTATTTATTTGGAACAATTTCCTCTCTATCAAAAGACACGGCTAATGCTGAGTTTTAATGTGTTATTTACACACAAAATAACCTATTTACAACTCAGTATCTGCCGCAGGGAGAATGAATGGGGCAGTGCTCCCTTCATCCTGTTGTATCTGAGTTTAACAATCTGGATTGCTAATAGAACCATTTATCACAGGGTGGTAATTTATTTTATGTTAGCTGCACAGGTCTCCCTGCCTCTGATCTATGGAAATACTTTGTATATAATGAAGTTCAACAAGTCATTTGGTGTAAACATGGGAAAGCCAAGATGCAGAACTCTGGCTACACCTTTTTTTTTTTTTCCTTTTTTTTTTCTGGGAGGTAACAACTCTCTTCAGATATTAAGGCTTCAGTTGATGAAATACAGCTCTTTGCCCTGTGTGTCCCGTAAAAGCAGAGTATGGGGCTTTTTTTTGCAGTGGATCAGAGATTGGGATGGAGTTTGGCCATTTGATTTATGGGCTGGCAGGAATGCTCAGTTCTGCTGAACTAGCACACTCAGCCCTTTCATAGGCAGAGGAGAAGGGCAGGGAGCGCCTCCTGTCACTCCCCAGAGGTCTTCCGTAAGCAAGCCCCAAGTGGCATTGGCAGGGAGTCCTTATGCAGTTCAGCTTGTCTCAGTGCTAGATTATGGGAAGACCATGTAAATGAGGAGGAGGAAATGCCAGCATCCCAGCAGACCTCAGAGCACAGAAAAAATATATAGTTTGTGTGGCTTGAGACTCAGGCAAATTAGAATGAGAACAGCCCCAATGAAGTCATCCCCTCTATCCACCCTGGAGGGGCAGGGATCTTCTCCAAAGAATGTTTTTCATTCAGTTCACATTTTCCAGGAAAAGGAACATAGCCAGTACAAGCATATTCTCAGCTTCCCTGCCCTGCATTGCTGCTGTATACAACTTAAAACACTGAAAGACAGAAAAGCTGGGGTTGGTGTAAGGGAGAGAAGGGGGCAAGTGCTTGAAACCGTATAATGGGAAAATTCTGTAATTTAGACTGCAAAATTTTCTTGACAACTGCTGTCTTTTCTTGTGTGTCTACTGCTTATAGTTCAGTGGCCCCCACCTTGGGTAGTATCCAGTGCAAGGCTGCCATGAGAGCAACAGCATTCAAGAATTGTATTTCTTCTCTGTTGCTGTCAGTCTTTCATAAAACTAATTCTGTTGGTCTTAAAGTGTGCATCTGTGCTACCATAGGCCTTCTGAATGCACGGATTGCCTACAAGTCTCTTTTGTGTACCTATTTGTGTCTCTTTGGGTAGCTGGAGGTCTCACATGCTCAGACTGGGGCAATGCTGAGGCTGTTCCTCAGCTGCAGGATATCAAGGGCTGTGACTAGTTGCCAGCTTTGAATCATGCTGGTCAGCTGACACCTGCACTTTGGGATCGTGTAGAAGGATCCATGTAGAGATGGATGAAGTTAAACCCATGACACACTATTTTCGTGTTCGAAGAGCAGTATCTGGTGTATGGGCACAGTAAAGAGCACTCTGGGAGCAGCAGGTTTATTTCTTCAGCTACATGTGGCAGAATTTTGATAATCAAGATGATCACAAACTGTGCCACGAAAGCACCTTTTCTTCTGCCTTCTCTTTTTTCTCCATCCATGGCTTGCAATGCTAAGTCAGCAGTACATCTTTGCCGGATAACCCTTTGCTTTGCTTAAACAAGTGAAGGTCTGACTTGGAGTCTGACTTGGCCACTTGGAGGTTTTTTCCTCATGGGGGAAACCCCTTTCCAACCCTCTATACTGGGTTTCTTTGTGTGGTAGCCAACCCTGTGGGCAAAGGTGTGACCTCAGAACAGATAGCCATTCATTGTTACAGACTCTTTGGTTCACATTGTGTAGCCCTTACAGATGAAGCTAGAGTCTATATCCCCAAGGTATTAGATGGTGCAGCCACTTTAGGGTTGGACTCAATGATCTTAAGGATCTTTTCCAGTGTTAATGATTCTATAATTTATAACATCAGCCAACGTTCCCTGATTGTATACAGCTCCCCCAAACTGTCATACCAAGAGTTCCTATAACTTCAGCCCATTACAGATGCGAAGGTGCTTTGAAGACAGAGTAATTTTATCTCGTCCCTAACCACATTGCAGGCTTGTGTGCCAAGTTGGAAAGCTTTTATGAGTTTAAAATAGAAAAAGTTATTCTTCACAGGCTGGTTCTGGCACTGGTGATCCCAACCATTAAGTACCACCTGAAAGACCTTTGTATTTTGTGAGTGTATTATTAGTACCATTAATGATAGCTGTAATAATAGTAGCTTCCACTTTTCTGTTTTGTAAGCTCCCAAAGTTTATTCTGGCAAGTACTGATATGTCTTCTTTTCCGTGGACCCAGCTTAGACTTTATTAAAGTGCCTCTCAGAGGATATCTAAATATAATAATTTTAACTGATGTTAAATTTACCTATTGTGGCTTGGTCATTTTTAGTCAGGTAGAAAAATCCAGTGATGATAATGGATTATCTCCTGGGCTGTCTCCTCTGCCAGCACATTCCCATAGTTTGAATTTTTAGTATCTTTGGCAGCTTTTTGCCTGCACACCTGTGAATTCGCACAGGTTTTATAAATTAATTCTCCCACCACCATCCATTAATCTGGCATTTGAGCTTGTCATAATCATGGAGGACAAGAAATGGGACTTGTTTTGCCTGAAGTTGGCTGCCTAAATGTTAAGTGTGTAGCTTGGGATCCCTTTGCATTAGGGTGGAGCAAATGACATTGTGGAGATTCCCACTTGTATTGCCTTGAGTGCTTCATGCCTCATGTAGTATATGGTGGAAAAATCCAAGTCTTCCCCACTTTGGAAAAGTTACAGGGTGGGGTTGAAGCAGGGAACCAAGGTGAGGCTAGATTAATGTTTTAAAGCCTTTGATTCATGTTCATCAGTCCATAGCCTGATGAGCAGACTGAGAGCCCTGACTGCCAGCTCTGAACTGAAATCTCACCTCCATGGCTTTTCAAGTCATAGGCAAACTCAACACCCAAGAGTCAGTGCAGTCAGGGGAGCTGCTTCTCAGAGCTGCTTCAGCTTTACACCAGCAATGACAAAACTAGTGTTTTAACAGCCTGTTCAGAGAGGCAGGAAATTTAAAATCCCCACTAAGAGACAAGGGAAAAAAACTCGAGTAAATTCTGAAGGCTACAAAAAGCTCCTAAAAATAACCCAAGAGGAAGAAGGCTATTTATTAATGCAAAAGTAAATAATTGTGTTAGGGGAAGCAACTAGAGAAGCCAGTTCTGTAAATCACTTTAAGGGGAACCAGCCTTAGATAAAATCCATTCTTTTATCGCACAGATTAAGTCTACCTTTTGACGCTAAATAATTGATAGGGCTTGGCAGAGCATTCCATGGCTGCCTGCATGGAGCAGTGGGACTGCTCCTGAGGTCAGATGAGTGGCAGAGAAAAATGTTCCTAGAAATGCTGTGCATCCAATACCAGCACCAAGAAACAGAGCTTGTATTCCCAGCATTTCCTAAAGGGTTTCTGCGTGGCCTTGAGAAGACACCCATATACCTAGGAGTGAAAGGAGGACTTGGCATTGTTTGTCACCTTGTTGAACTGCCCCCTATGAAACCAGATGGTCTGTTTTCATGGTTTTGTGCGGTGATGAGTGAGATGCAGAGGCACAGCCAGTTCCACTGCACTATTTTTAATATTTTTTTTAATTAGAGAAGATGAATTGTGCTGTCTGGTAGCTTCTGGGAGCCCAGGTGCTGTGGGGGATTCTCTTGCTTTTGTCAGCCCCAACACTGCTAGAAAAGTCAGTCTCTGTCTGCACATGAACATCCTGGCAAGACAAGGAGATGTCATTGCTCCCATTCTGCAGACGGGAAAAGCAGAGGATTTTTTCCGAAGCCAAAGTGGCTGAAATGGGTTGAACTGTTTCAGAGGGATGTCAAGAACTGATTATCTCTGTGACTTCAGAAGTTCATATGTGGTGCACATGGGATATCCATAATAGTACAGAGGTCTTAGACCAGATTCCTTGGTTCACCGTATCCACCAGCAAGTTCTTCCTTGCTCAATGATAATGCCATGTAATCATGGTCAAATGACTCAAATTTTCATGCCCATCTGCCAAACGGAGGCGTTGTTTCTTTCCCTTCAGGAGAGCTGAACACAAGTTGTCTATACATCATACAGAGCCTTTGAGAACATCACGATGCAGCAGTCAATTTTATGCCTTTTGGTTGCATAAGGGTATGAAAATGTTCAGTAGCACAAATAGCATATTACTGAATTTGAACTAATATAGCAGTGCCTTTGTCCAGTACCTAGCACAGTGGGCTCATAATTAGGGGCTATAGTTTTTTCCAGAACCACGTGGGGCATAAATTGCAGAAACCTTAAATTCTGAAATAAATCAATATCCTCTGAATTCTGTGTGGGGACTATGTTTGACAGGATGAGTTCTCTGATCTTGATGTTAACGACAGGGAATAAACCTCAGCCAAGATTGTAAGTTTAGCTCTTGAAGGAATGAAGTGGATATAGTATTTTCATGTAAACTTCTTTAGGATTATGTTAAACTTGTGACTTTACATGTGTTGGGAAATGACCTACTCAGGTGTTCTGCAACTCCCATAGTGGTGTTGGATTGAAATCAGGCAAACCTTGCTGGAAAGGACTGAGCAAAACTTTGGGCACATAGGCTGACGAGTCCAAAATGAAACTAAATTAAAAAAAATTGAATGTGATCCCACATGAACACAAACAAAAAGGTTTCACACAAACGTGTCTGAAATCAATTCTGCCTTTTCTATAGTTTGTTGGAGAGCTCAATGGGGTTTTCTCCTCTTTTTTTTTACCTCTTTTCTTCCCCTGGAATCTCAGATCTTTTTAAGACCATTGTATTGAAAATGCTTCCAATTGTAAGTAAATTATAATTAAGAACAGGAGTATTGTAAGCAAAATATTTATATTTACTGCCACCAATGTCTGATTTTTAAAATGCAGCAACATTTGCAGGGATTGAATGGTGCAGTTTTGGCCAGAAAGCTGTTCTGTTCTCTTACAGTGATCAGTTCCTGACTCCGACAGATTTAAAAAAAAAAATTTCAGCTTGCCACAGATGCATCCTTAAGTAAATAGTTAAAGTAGGTATTTTGATGACTTCAGTTGTATTGATATAAAAGATCAGTGTCTGACATTCCTGAAAACCATCCAATAGGGGAGGCGTCTTCCTGTAAGCCCCTGGCCCTATGTGTGCTGCTTCAACAATAGTTCAAGCATTTAAAGAAAGCAGAGATATTTATGCACCTAAGGAGATACTCTGAGCCTAGAGAGAGTGGTAAGGACTCAGCACTGTTGACCCTGGGGACAGAGTGTTAGGTAATGTTTAGATTTTTCACAAGTGAAAATTTTGTTCTATGAGACAGAAAAATTCTCTTTCTTGCTTGTTTTTTCTGCCTGAGGCTCACCTTGGTTTGTGGCTTCTCTTTGTGGGGTGAACCAGCAGTGAGGGGGGGAACTAAGCAGCATCCTCTCCTTCATCCTGCCTGGTGTGAATATCCGTGTCATGTGTGGATGCATGCAAGTGCATTATTTGTGAGGCTCGAGATTAAGCTAAATCTGCTCATGTCGTTTTGCAGGTACAGCTGGTGATGTTCTTTCTGGGGCATTTACAGCTACACTTTAAAGTAAAAACAGTGAAACACAAAGGTGAGGACTTTAGGCATTGGTTTGCACGTCCCATTTTAACGAGAGGAATTATTATGTGTTGTGGGAAGCTGATCCGACTCCCAGAGGCTGCTTGTGTGAAGATACCCGATTTTTTGATGGCTCCCTACAGTGAGGGCACAGAACTGAGCCTGGAGAAAATTAGTTTCAGTTCCTGATGAAGTCCCAAACTTCCTTCATGATTTTGGGAAAGCTGCTTGACTTCCCTTCCCTCCCTCATTTATATAATGAACTTGGTTTATTCTTTGGGCCTCCAGGCCCATCCATCAGCATCTGGTTAGCATGTTTATGGCATCGGTCACACTGAAACACTTAACGGGTCAGGCTGTGGGGAGGTTGCCATTCCTTGCTCCCCACTGTCTGCAAGGGGGTTGCTGCTACCCCTGGGCCCTGTGTTACAAGAACGACCTTGTTCATATGTCTTAGGTGTCAACCTGCTGCTGTCAAGGTGGGGGCAATAAAACAGATTTGCAGGGTTGGGGAAGATAAGGTTGAGTTCTTATAGTGAAGGTATTTTCAATGTCTATAGTGGAGAGACCGTTTGGGGATATAGAGATTGACTGTATTCCAAAGGGCCATGCTGTGCTCTGGAGTAAAAAAGTTTTTCCAGGTCCAGTTACCTAGAACTCAACTGAAGAACATTGTGTTATTAATAGCTGCGCAAATATTTTGTATCAAAAGAAGAGAAAATTAATTTTCTCAGTTTAAAACACTTTTCTATGTACATAATCTGTGGGTGAGCTCCAAGTACCTGGATGGAGTTTTGGACACACCTGAATGAATTTGCAGAAACCATGGAGGGCTTCAGGGTTTCACGCTGACCCAAGCAATAGACACCATTTAGACACTTAAAGACACTTACATTCACACAGTCGAGCAATAGGCAGTGGTCTTAGCAAAGTCCTTTGTAATTAGACTTTCAGGAAAGGTGTTATTCTGGATGCCAGGTGATAGAAGGAGAATAAAATCACTGTTGTGGGATGACAGCTTCAGAGAGAAACTTAGTTCCAGCTTTCTTTCCCATTAGCCTGCTCTGCACTTGCAAGCTCTAATACTGTAATCAGCTGCAGAGGAGCTGGCAGTACTATTGTTTGGTGCAATCTTTTCCCTTTGAAAACTGCAGAGGAACCTTTGTGTGCTGTTACAAAGATGTCCTAAACATCTTTGCTGCAGGGTCCTGTATTTCAGCTGCTGGAGCAGTGGCTCTTAAAATAGATATGAGATGACTGAATGTGTGAAAAACATTTGCATCTCTTTTTCTGAGCTCTGTGCATTCTGCATCACTTCTGCAAGCAAGCTAAAAGGGTTGAGAGTTTTGCAGATTTTAGTGTTGCTTTTCATTCCACTCAGAACAATGTATTAGCAGATGAAATAAGATCCAAGGCTATCTTTTGGTCACATAGTCACTGACACTTGAAACAGGCTGGATTTATATGTAGTTACTAAAAAATATATAGCAAAATTAAAGTCTCAGACACTGAGTTCATGTGCATTGGCCATTGTAAAGATAAGTAACGGCTGTTATAAGAACACTTAAATGGTTACCTTTGGGACATAAAAGGGGTCTTTGAAGACAGTAAGTCTTAATACAGAAATGTTTACTCATAAAAAATACATTTGGAATGGGGGAGGGGAACACATTTCCTATTAATGTGGTTTTTGCCTTTTATGGCAGGTTGTAGCAGGTCTTTAACCTCTGTAGCACTTGAGTGAGGATAGAAATGAGCTTCTCTAAGTATCAGCCCAAAGGGCCTTTCCTCACTGCCTGTATCTGCAATGTCTCCTGTAAAGATAGTTTTAGTTTATTCTTCCTTTCTGTGACCCAAATGAAAAACTATTCTTTTCCAACTTCAGAACCTTCCAATAGTTAAGTCCTGAGGGCAGAATAGAAATGTCTTACTGAATTTGCTTCACTTAACCTTGTTTTGTCAGATATGGGACTGATGGCCCAAACCATCAAACTTTGCTCAGGCACAGTGGGTATTTGAAGGCAGTATCAGCTGAGTAAGGCGCAAGAACAGAAGAGGAAATTGGTCCTTGAATGCTGTATTTATAAATACCACAGAGAAGGTTAGATGTTTCTCCATATGCTTACAAGGGGTGCAGGTGTGCCCAGCATTCTTGATCTGCCTCTGGGTGCACACAAAGTGGGTGGTGGCTCATGTTGCCTGTGAGTTTTCTGGTAACAGTTTTGCAGGTAATTTTGATATTATTTTTCTAGGGGATTATTGTGCTCCTGAGTGAGGCCAAGAGCATGTCAATAGTACTTGATCAGTCTGAACCCATAATTAGGGAGGGGAAGATGTGATTTCTGCTTCAAAATTTGCAGAATTATTGATGGGGAAGGATACAAGGTGCCGGCAGCTTCAAAGTAGTAGAAAGAAGCTGAGAGTCCTTTATGGAAACCGTGGTAGATTATGGTCAGAAGGCTTTATTCAGATAAAGTGATACACATAGCAGCAGAAATAGCCTGGACCAGTTGTGCAGGAGGAAGGCTGGGTTGTGGAAGGAGGATTGGAAGGCCTTTGACCAGCCGCTGTCCAGAGATGTGAGGAACAAGAGTGTAACAGCATGGTTTGAGCCAAAAGGCACCATTTTGTGGGATCTTCAAGAGGAGAACTTAGTAGCAAAAAGTTAGGAAATATAGCACACTCATAGAAGTGTAAGAAGAAAGTGGCTGGGTGCAGAAAAAGACAAAAGTTAAAGAAGCCAGAAAAAAGTACATGTTGTTGTGAACATGTGAGAACAAGGTGAGACAACTGGATTTCTGATGAACCTTTTCTCTAAGCCCATGGCCCAGTGCAAAATTAGCTCTTCACATGCCAGTGACAGGGCAGAACTATTGGTGGGCTTTGTTATTCCAAAACATGATGCTCATCCAGGCAGTAATCCTTTAGGTAAGTAAAAGAAATTAGGTTTTGAGTCACATACTGACCTGTCTTTGTAGTTAGTACAGCATGTTCTGGTCACGTAATGAGATAGAGGACAGATTAAATGAAAGACAGGCAGGATTTTCATTCAGGAAATTGGTATGGTAATGACAGATATGGGGTCTTGGCATGTTTCAGATAGGCTTCATCTAGCCTTTTCAGGTAGCAGATACAAGCACGGCTCTCACTTATATTCACCCAGTCAAGCATGAGGAGGTAACAAGTTCTCCGGGGAGGCTGGTATTTAATATCTGCCAGATGCCTGTTAGAGAATGCTAATACATATCCCAGTTTTAGTGTGCCCTGGCAATGCAGATGGTTGGGAGCAACATGCCTAGCCCGACAGCCACATCTCCCTTAGCTTCATGGCAGAGCTGCCTGGATTTTTGTCACCTGCTATTTGGATTCTAAAAGTGATGGCTTGGTCAAAGAAGCCTTTTACTGACTTCCCTGGGAGGAGTGTTAGCAGCCAAGAGAGGGAATGATGCTGAGGTTTCCGTCAGGGTATCACACTGGTGGATAACGTAACTGGCAATATTGATTGCCCTGGATGTCACATGGACAATTGTCTTGGGCAGGATGAATCAAGTACTATGATGTAGCAAGGACCACAGGAAGGGTTTGTGATTGAGGAGAAGCCTCAGCCAGCTCCTGCAGTGTGTGCATTTCCCTCTGAGAACACAGCAAGGGGAGGAGGAGGATGGCAGCCCTTGTGGAGATCCTGCAGCTTCTCTACAGGCTGAAGTGGAAAAAGGACTACTATGAGTTTCGCCTTCTTACGAAATAAAGGGGAGGAAAAAAACCCCAAACCCCTGTGAGGCTCCATATAAATCAGGGCAATAAAACTGCCTGTGGTCACGATCAAATTATACGGTCTAAATCTATATAAAAGAACTGGAGCAGGTTCAGTCCAACACTAATGTCCTTTTTGCTGTAAACATTGAACAGGGAGGGCAGACGCTGGGTTCTCAACACCAACACACCAGGGAAACAATTTGCTGAGGTGGTTGAAGTACATGTTTTCAAAATCTGTTTGTGTCCATAAGGGTTTAAGAAAAAGGATGTCGTCTGCTTACTCGGTAACTTGTGTGTGGCCTGTGAGTGGTTTCAGATACTTGGCCAAAACCAAATGATCTCTCCTTTTAGGAAATTTGAAAAGTATGCATGCATCCAAAAAAAGAACAGAGAATTGCTCTGATGTCCCGTGCCCCTGCCACATTGCCTTGTGTAATTGTGGCACCGTGTGTTGTCGAGGTGAGAAGAGAGACTGCTGAGCCCTCTCTGCTAGAAACAGAGACCAGATATTATGATTTGGGATTTCACAAGACTCTGAGATAATAGATTGTTTTTAATGGGAGAAAAGGCCACCAGGGTATGTCGTATATCTTCAGAATCCAGCTGAATGCTGCAAAAATGTCCATATTAGGACATGGTACTTACTAGAAGTGAAATAACAAAACTAGTGAGCTTTCACAGTATGAAGAACTTGCAGATGAAGTTGAAATTTCTGATGGTGTAGGAGATTTTTAAAATGAAGGCTTTGGCTTCTTTTCTGAGTGCCCTGGTCATGCTGACAAGTTTATAAATCTCTGCGGTGTTTGACTAATATCCCAAGGATCTGTACTGTCCTACTCCAAAGTAGCTGCCTTCAATATTAATTAAGGGCTGTATTAGGGAAGAGCGGGGGGAGTGAGAGGGGTCTTTCAAGTCAGGCAGCCGCTGCTTTCGGAGGAAATGAGCAGACAGACTGTACAGGTGAAGCCTGAAAGCCCGCGGGGCTCCCCGTGGCTGCACAGCATCTATACGGGGCCACCAGAAGGTGTGAAAGACTCACCGGCTGGCCCGGGAGAAACATTAAATCTCCAGGGCCAAGGAGGGGGAAAAAGCTGGGAAGCTAAAAGCAGTAGCAGGTTTAGGCACAATGCATGGAAGACCACTGAAGGCTTAGTTTAAGGAAATGGCACCAAGAAATTTGATAACCTGTTATATTTATGTAGCACGTTTCATCCTCAAAGCATTTTGCGAACTTAATGATGTGCAAACTATGCACACACGTATCCTTTCATCTGCCAACGACTGTAGCTGCCTTCGGTGTGAAGCCTGATGTTGGCTGCTTTGCCATCACAGTAGTATAGGACAGCAAGTAGAAAATGCCTGAAGTGCAGGCTGATTTAGGGAGGCAAAACTTAACCTTTGGGCGAGACAAAGGGATTGAGAACACTTGTGCTGGCAAAGTGCATGCATGACAGTGTCTTCTGTGACAGTTAGTGATTAATCTTTTAGAGATCCCATCAGATAGAACATTCTTTAGGGAAAGCTGGAAAAATCACCTTAGCTGTTTGGAAATCTGGTATGAGCTTTCTTTAGTGCCACTTGGCAGTCTCCCACGTCAAAAAGTACTTGCTGACTCTGACTCACATGAGCTGCTTTTCTACCTGAGAGACAATGGGATCAAATAACAAAGTTCTACAGGTGGCATTGTGATGTCATCCATTTCTTAAATTTTTCCACTTAATGGCATCCTTGTGTAAAAGGAAGGGTGTTTATTTTTAAAAGGGGTCAGTAAGTGGCATTAAGAGATCCTGGGAGATGTACAAGTTGATAGCATTTCAAAGTTATCATGGAAGAAAAAAAACCCCACACCAGCACCTTTGCCCCTGTTATCATCCCAAGGAAGTTCTGCATTTTCAGGCATGACAGTTTTCAATGTCACCTGCCCTGTAAGGGTTTTGGTGTGCTGTCTAATCCCCTGACTTAATGAGTTCTGCAGGGATGCACCATGATAACTAAAGATCATTTACCTGAATTGCTTTTTAATTTCTGGAATGGGAAGCTGCTTGTGCAGCAGGATAATTACATTATAATTTACAGCAATCCAAAATCAATAAATTTAGTCATATTGGGATAGAGAAGGAGGATGAAAAATTCCCCCACCATTAAATTATTTCCACTCTGTACTTGATGTTCCAAGAACTCAATAAAAAACTTTGGGGGTTGGGAGAGATGATTGGAGAATCACTGGCTTCGTGAGGCTGGTCAGTAAATCAGCTTTGTCTGGTGATTTCTATAGTGGAATAACACATGGTGTGTTTGCAGAAGAGGGCAAATACAGCAGATAATGTCCTCTTTCTGATTTATTTTAATTCCAGAGTATTGAAGGAGGGAAAATGCTTTGTGCTCTCTGGCCCCTTATTCCAGTGGGAAAAAGCTGATTACTAAACCTGGGTGTCTACCTGAGCTTTGCTCCCTGCCCGAATGTGACAGGTGGAGTTGAATAATTATTGGGATGAGCCACTAAGGGAGCTGGTTGGGTTTCAAGCTCTTGATGTCTTCATCAAGATGAGAATGGAAGCTTTTCTCTAAGTTAGTATTTTTGCCATGTACAAGCTATTTGGCTTATTGCAGGCAGAAATTAATGAAAGCCCATGAAGTGTGTTGCAAGGAGAATGGGCTATGGAACATCAAGGCTTCCAGAGCTTCCCTGTCCAGGAAGGACCACATTAGGGATGGTTTTTTACAAAACCCAGCAGTGCTTGGGTTGCTGGAAACAGTAAGGGAGAAAGGATGACCTTGCAAGGAGAAGGTTGGTCTCAGGACCTTTACACCTCATGCCAACACCTCTCTGGTTCAAGCCAAGCCTTGGCAACACCAGCACTAATCTAGCCCATCCCTAGGCCTCCAAACCAGTGGTGTCCACAGCGCTTCATGTTTTCAAGGTCCAAACAAAAGTGAGGTTTGGTTCTGGCAGGTGGGAAGAATGGGAAGTAGACATAGGTAGTGCAAACACATCTCTGCTTGGTTTAAAAGAAATATTATTAGAGCAGACAGTTCAAAGGAGTTCGGTTGGGCTCGTGGAAATTGGAGCTGTGGTTTTGGATCAGACTTTTTTCCTTCTGTTTTCTTTAAAAGAAAGCTTCCTGATTGCATTAAATCCCACCTGTGTCTTCACTGAGGTATGGCCTGTTGAATTCATCTCATAGGAAGATGTATTAAGTGTTTCTGGACTTCTCCAACTCAGGCTGACTCAATTTTATTTTTCCTTTGAAACCACAGAAAAGCTGTCGATGCTGCACCCAAAAAAGGATGTTGTATGAAAGGGAGATCACTTTGTCTCATTGTATTTGAGGAGGATTATGATCTGGCATGACCTCATTATGGGTTAGGCGAGGATATTTCTGGAAATACTAATTAAATACTTTTTCCATCCCTTGTGCCTTTGTAGCAAGTGTAGACTTTATAACTAGAAAAAGGAGGGGGGGGGAGAAGATGTCTGCAAGGAATTTTTTCAAGTTCTTTCTCCAGTCAAATGAAGGAAGGACAGTTACAGTCATGGTAGCAATATTAGAAGCTATTAAACAAAGTTTTCTTAGTTGTGATGAACTAGAGGAAATAATTATCTGAAATAAGAGAGTAGAGCTGGGGCTCTCCAGGTGCTTCTCTCTATGCCTGACTTCAGGAGTCTGAATAATTCTTGTAATTTCAGCAAGATCACTCTGGATTGCTGAAAAAATCCCTCCTTCTACAGGTTATTTTTTTTGCTTTAATTTTTGTATTTCCCCAGATTCAGGTTCAGTGAAGACAAGCAGTAGTGCACAGCCGTACAAACCATCCATGTTGACAACAGTTGGTGGTGAGCTGTAACACAGGCTGTAAATCTGTTACACTGGCACAGCCAGGGAAAAAATTACTTGGTATCATGTCCTAATGTATTTATTAATGGTTATTCTCCTGTTATTTCTTATGGTGATATTCTCCTCCTGGGTTTACCCATTTTGCTCCAAGACACATGTCTTCAACTTGTGGCATCTCAGTGGGTTTTAGTAGCTCCAAATCCTGTCCTGACCGTCTGAGCTGTTTCCTATTGAGATCAGTGGGAGTCTTCCACTTAACTTCAATAGAAGTTGGACTTGGCCGCTGACAAAAAGTCTATAAAAGTTGCCTTCAGCAAATAAGCTTGCAAATGTTAGCACTAAAATAGCAACGTGCAGGCCCAAACATGTCTGTATTGAAAACACATGCTGTCAGATAAAAATGTGTTCTTCCAAAACCTTCAGACATCATCATGTGAATTGTAAAGTCTTTAAAACTTTTAATTTTTTTTTAATTGTATATTTAGCACTTTGGTTCACCAGCCTGTTGTGTAACATTTCATACAGAGTTGAGTCTAAGGAGGTGAACAGCAGACTTCTCTGAACAAGCAGTCCATGGTTTTTGTTTCCAGTTATTGTTCTAAATCCAGAGACATGGTTCTTTTTCCTGTGAATGCGAGGTTTTGTCCAAATTGCAATATTCCACTGGTATGTAACAATATCCAGTCCTGCATTTTGTTTAAAGTCTGGTTGCCCGCATAGATACGAAACAGGACTGCTGTATTTTAGCCAAATGAGGGAAATGGACACTTCCTCATGTTAACTTCAGGAATTGCTTCTTGACCTGTAAGTGGCAACCTTACATTGGAACATTGTGTGAAGAGAAGATGGAAGGGAATTACCCACATTTTTGCACTTTTTCTCCCTCTGTCCTTCGCAATGGTTAAGGTAAATGAAAGCTGTGGTTAGGGTGGCTTAGGGCAGCTAATAAGTAGACCATGGCTTGTCTGTCATCAGCATTCTCAAGTACTGCACTTGAAAAAGTGATGGTTAAGGCAAATGGAACAGGGTGATGGCTGTTGTAAATTGTTGAGTCCCGGGAGTGGATTGATAACGGATAACTTGATTTCCGGGCAAAGCAGGGGCAGCTGTGGAAGTAGTAATTCCATCAGCCATTCCAGGCCCTGCTGCCTCTGCCTATCAGACAGCCAGTGACACTTGGCCTTCGGCGGAGGAAACTGAAAAGATTGTATCTGGGCTCATCTGAGATGACTTGTGTAACCATTTCCATCCTCCAGATTCAAGTCAAGAATGTTTGAAAATTCCTTCCAGCCACATCGGTGACGCAAACACTGTTGTTTTCTTTTGTTTCTCGTTCCTTTATAACAAATAGGTCTTTGCAGGGGTCAGAATCAAAGTTCTTCCAGTGAAGTCTAGTAAAATGAATTGAACCTGACTGCCTGGAACAGGGAAGTGTTTGGCGGGGTGAACCTTCTTGGGGAGCTAATGGAAGCTGGAGCTCCATGGTTAAAACACTAAGATGGGCTGGAGTTTGCCAAGACAAACACTTGGACTTTTCCAGACCATGTCCTTGCCTCACATGGGACATACTCATATCAGGAGGTCTTGGTGGTCCCTGTATGCAGGGTCAGAAGCAGGGTTTTGGTGCTGTTGGTTTGTTGTGATTCCCTTTCCTCTTGAGGGAGGACTGCTCTGAAAGAAAATCTGTTAGTCAGAGTTTGGCACTTGTGTTGTCTCAGGCCTCTCCAGCATTATCTACGTCAACAAACTATTCCAGTGGAGAGCACAGTTTATGCCAGCAGCAGGTCTCCTCTAACCAAAATCCTTTTTTGGGGGGAGGGGTTAGGAGACTGATTTTTTTTTGTCTGTGCTCAGGACTTCAGTAGAGCAGAGCAGGGTGTGGAGGCAAGGTGCCAGAGCTGCCGGCACCCACAGTGCTTTGCAAATGAGGTGCTTAGTGACCGGTCCAGACTGAGCCCATCATCGTAGAGAAGAAAAGCCTGCAGAGGCATCTGTACAGAGATTTTTTTATGCATGCCACATTTTTGACTTTGCAAGAGAAGGGGCCCCATTCTTCCATTTAGCCTAGGAGGCTTTTGAGAAGCTCCGACCTTCTTCCTCTCCAACTCTTGAGCTGAAGTAGGGCTGTTCCTTTGGGTAAATGCACTTGGATAAAGGTGCAGATGGTTCAGGTCCTGGTCACTGCTGTTGCAATGTGCTGTGAGACTAAAGCACAGCTTGGCACAGCCACTGAGCCCAAACTGATTATGTGAAAAAGTAACACATGAGCAAATTCAGGGTGAGGTAGAAGAACAGTATGGGATTTAAAAATCTCAGCCCTGTTATTAATTTCTCTGGAAAAGGCAAACTAATGATTCTACTTTTAATTCATTAGTATTTAGGCTAAAAATACGTTGGCTCTGAAAGAAAATTATTATAAAGAGGAAGATGTAATTAAATCTCCCTCTTCCTCCTCTTAAAAAAATGTTTTTCACAAAGACAATTCACTGATTAGAAATAAAAGTTGCAGTCCCGTGGGGCCAGGTTGGAATTACTACATACCACTTCTCTTTGAAATCAAGGCCTCCAACCTTCTTAATGTCCAGGTGGGGAATTCCAGTGGCTTTACTCTAATCCAGGCAAATCTGAAATCCAACCCTGTTGGGAGGAAACAATGTGGGAAACAGATTCATCTTGATCTCGGCTTTGTGCCTTGGAAAACGATTAAGACCAACTGTTAAGCAGCTCCCGGTAGAGTTCGCAAACCTGCCGGCCTCTGTGTGACACACATTTCTCAGTTCAGGCTTCACCCCTTAAAATAACAGATGGAACTGATCCTCTTAAGCAACAAAGTGGGTTTCCATTATTCCCCAGTTGTTCAAATACTGTTTCTGTAGTTGCAAGTTATTTTTAATCTTATTGCTTTGCTACAATTAATTTTTTTTCACTTTTCATTGTTACTTTAACAAAATTAACCCCAAACAATTTAGTGCTGCCCACAGACAGACACACTGACTTCTGTGAGAGTGATGTCCTGAGACACTAAATCCTGTGCAGCGCTACAGAGGTCACACACATGGTCCTATCAAACTCACCCAGTGGGATTCCTTCTATACCCTTTTTTCTGTCCGGATCTCAGTCAAGATAACCGGTTTTATAGCAGCTTTTGAGGATTTCAAAGTGATTTAGAAAATTGAGTCCTTTGAGGTAGAAGAGTATTCGTGTTCTGCACACAAATAGAAGGGGGAAGCAGAAAAGCTGCTCTTTGTTAAAGCTTATTTTGGCAAATCCATGAAGAAAACCAAGGACTCACAAGTCCATTTACTGATATAGTTGTTAAGAAAATGTCCTCCAGGGAACATTCTCCATAAGATTTCAGACCTGGTGAAGGCTGGAAGAACATCCTGGCCTTTCAAAAGCCTCCTGAAAATGAACCTTAGGAAGTTTTGAGATCTATATTCTCCTGCAGTACTGGTTAAGGGAGGATGTTAAGAAAATAATAACTAAACGTTAATGTAATCTTTGTTATTTTTCTTATATTCATTGCATGTGGTTACAATCAGCACCCATGGGTAGCAAAACTTGTTCTTGGTTTGATTCTTGGGTAATTTTGCAAGTGGTTACTAGCAGATTTGTGAAGTTTGGCACCAAACTATGCTATTTAAGGGTGAGATATCAAAAGCTTCCAGTGGAATTTGGAGTGCAGATCCCTCTGTTTCTCCCCTGCAAATAGACATTTTATTCTTTATAGTGGATTTATCTTTATTGCAGTTTTGGCAAGAATTTATCAGCAAATTTTGTTTAACACTATTCCTCAGCATTCCATTACTTAAAAGGCATGGACAGCTTTGTTCTTCTTTTTCTTTCTTTTTAGACAGACCATCTAATAGGTGATTTTTAAAAGTGTGATTGAATATGTAGTATTGTGCACCTCTTTTACACTATGTCAAGGATAAAGGAATTGATTTTGCTTTTTTTTTCCTTTGTACTGGAAATATTTCACTAAAACCTTCTCTGTGTGTATGTGTATGTGCTCGCCACCCGTCCCACTCCATGCTGTAGGCATAGTTGATATCTCGTGCAAGGATCAGGAGGAGCTAACAAACCAGAGGGGTAATAGAATCGGAGGATGATTTGGGTTGAAAGGGACCTTAAAGATCATCTTGTTCCAATCTGCCTGCCATGGGCAGAGATACCTTCCATTAGACCAGTTTGCTTGAAGCCCCATCAAATGTGGCCTTCGAGGGATAGGGCAGCCACCACTTTTCTGAAAGTCCCTTTCAACCTTAAAACTGGAGCAGAAAGTTTTATTACTTTACCATGGGGCAATGTCTGTCCCAATATTGGGTTTCCTCGAGGTCAGATTTGTTTTCCTCTTTACCACCTCCATTTTCTCTAAGACTGCCCCATTTCACCCTTTGAAGGCTGCCCAAACACCACACATTTGAGCTGAACCTGGAGCTTTCTGATTTGCACAATTGCTTGAGGAGTCCTTTGCAGCCCCGTTCCCAGCGCCCAGCAGGGATGAGCAGGGTAAAGCCTCCCACTAAAATGTTTTAGGGTGTGTGCCGGGCTGTGTTTTGCTGCCTGCAGGTGGTCCTGATTCCCCTTTCTTCTCATCTAGAGGGCTCCAAACCCCATCTTCACCACATAACATCTCTACCCCATAAGCATCAGTGCCCTGCTTTCAGTGCACTTTGCTGTGGCCCCTGCTGAATTCAATGATATTTAAGCATGTCCTTGAAGTTGAATTTGAGCACAAAAATTGGGCTGAATGGGGATGTTAGTGTAAAAAATAAACACTCTTAAGGTTTTGGCTGATTTTGCTCTTCGTCTTTGCAATTTTGTAGAGTTGTTCTCAGTTAAGAAGAGGTGTTTCCTTCTTCTTGCATGCTGGGAACGCAGTAAAAAAATGAAGAGCGTAAAAGGGAGCTCTGTTAGCACCAAGCCAGAAGGCCAGTCAGATAGTCAAGAAGTTGAAAGGAGTTTGAGAAAAATTCACTTCTGTAACAGAGTAGATTTTTATGTAGCAATATACATATTTAATTTATGCTTGCAGCGACAGCAGTTGTATATGCAAAGGCAGGCGTGCAATTACATGTGCACTTCTGCTTGGGATTCCAGGACTTAAGAAAGAAGCGATTATGATCATGGATGAGTTATACTGTAATGGCTCTTCATGTTGTATAAGGAGCATCTGTATGCCATATTATGCACATGTGAAACTATTTTTATTATATTAATTTGATTTCCATGGGAGATTGCATAGTAACCATTTGCGTTTAATGGCTGCCTAGAACGTTGTGTTGCAAAGAGTTTGCTGTTTATGTACATGGCTCTTGACAAGGCAGAGTGTACTGAGATGGTTGACATTTATACCCTTAGAGTTAGTAATTTTGCAATGGAAGATCCAGTTGGTTTGTTCCCAAGGAGTTGCCTCATGAGATTTTCATTGTAATTACATGCATGCAGCTTAACATTTATTCTATTTAGGTACATTTCTTAATGAATAACAAATTTGTTTTGATAAGAGTTGTCCTCTGTTCACTGATCATGAAAGAATGATTGGAGAAGATCGGCTGTAAAGGAGCTTTTGCAGTTGCCACTGTAAGATCTCTGCTTCTATTTATTTATTTATTTATCTGCTTTGAACAGTCATTTCCTCTTAGACTTCTCCTCATGATAAAACTCACTTTTCACAGATTGTAATTTCCTCCTTTTCCTGGTTCTTCTGAGGCTTAGGATAGTATGGTTCAGCAGTTCAACCTGCTGTATTGAGCTGCCTTCTTAAAAAAAAGATATGCACAAGACCTTGCCTCAGAAGCAGCGGAGTGTTTAAACTTCTCCCTTTCCCACATTCGTCCTTTAACTTGGTTATTTACTGTCAATGATGTTACCCATATTGATGCACTCAGGTCTTTTATGACTTTTCCTGGAGTCTTGTCCATACTAATTTCTTATGGCAAAGGTTCCCGAGGAGCCACTTAATAAAATCTCTTAGGTTTGCAGGCAATAGTGAGTGGTGTGTTACAGCTGTCCATCTCAATTTCCAGCAGGGACTTCAGACAGTGTTGCATTTGAACAGCTGCCTTTGCTTCGGACTATATTTTTTCTGAGGCATACAGTTTCCAGTTTTGAGATTGCCTCTGTCAAAACCAGGAGTTTTTTAACTTCAGAAAAAAACATGAGAAGGAGGGTGCATGGATGATCAGCTCTTCATGGTTTTCATTCTTTGCAACACAATAGCAGGATAAAGAAATTACACGAGGAGAGATGGATTCTAAATAATTATGTTGATTCAGTACACAGAGATATGCCAAGCCTTGCCACAGAAGTGCTGCTGCTCTGTTTTATGTGGCTTTTACATAGTATAGAGAGAGCCCTGTGAACACCACAACAGGCTTTCAAAGTCTTGCAAGGACCATTCCAGTATCCTACCAGTCCTCTTCCACAAAAAGTGCTCAAGGGGAAGGGTGAGAACAGGAGGCTGCTGAGGACTGCAAAGAAAATTCATGTACTTTAACAGAGTGTAAGGTTTTTTTGGTAGAGTTTAAGGTTATTTTTGACACTGGTAAAATAAATGTTCATCTCTGTGTTTTGTTAACAGAATATTTAAACTATAGGGTTAGCCCCATGTTGATGTATATCTCCTTGGTGGGGCTTTTCCCATTCTTTTTCAGACTCTGGGTTTAATAATTGTAACGTTCTTTTCATATATTTTAGATAATGGCCGTCATATTTTCTTGTCTCCTTAGAGACACTGTGAAAATTAATTAGGTAGTGTTTATAAAGGAGGATACTCAGATTCTGTTACTCTGACTAATTACTCTCTGAATACCTGTATTGATTTATAGCAGGAGTGCTCCCAGGATGGGATGATGTTTTGCGGAGAGAATAGTATCCTTGTCTGGCCAGAAGTGCCTTGGGAGTACCACATGCTCCTGGTTACTCTAGCTCTGAGGAGCATATTGACAAATACCTGATACTTGAATATGTCACCTTACCTTCTTCAGGCTCTGCAGGATGCATTTATTGCAAAGATTATCTCCATAGTTTGTTAGACCAAATAAAACATGACTTGAGGGAGAAGTCCTCAGGTTTCAGGGTCTGAACATTCAGAAAGACAGTATCTATTGTAGACTAATGTATTTATGAGTGCGTGTGTTTGGGTGCATAGATAGTGTTGGTACATGTCAGATCAGGAGAAATGTATTTCAATATGTATATTTTTTCCTGATCTAACAAGTACAAACTTCGACTTGTGGTAAAAGCACCACTTTGTAATTGTATTTAATAAGGAGACGGCCTGGAGCCAAGCACCCAAAGATCCCAGCACTTCTGGGTTTGAGAATGAAGCAGGTCCTGGTCAGGGCTCTGTGGTGCAGACACATCCTTTCCCTGTACTCCATCCTGGCAAGGGCTCTGGCACTCTGGTTGACAGGTATGACAGCTCCAGCTAGATTTTCTTACCAGAGAATCTGGGGCTTCAAGCAAAAACTAGGCCAGAAGAACATGAGCTGAAAGGAAAAATCTAATGACTAAACAACCACCAAGTTCAGTGGATCCCCGAGTTTAGCATTTAGACCCATTCAGACAGCAGCAGCAGTTGAACAGTAGTCCAGTTTGCAAAATTCACACTAGCCCTGTGCAGAATTACTCTGTCCCGAGGCCAGAATTTGTATTAGCTTATGACCCAAACCAAAGGCAGCTTGTCACGGCCACCTTGTGGCTCTTGGTACAGATGAGCAGCTCCTCTGGGCAAAGGATGAAAGCTGTGCATTTGTGCCAAGGGGCTGGAGAGCAAACAGCAGTCAGTCGTATAAAGAGAGGGCTGTTAGCTGTGGACATCCCCAGTTTCATGGCTTGTAGTGCTCCAGATGACGGTGAAGACTGGAAAGCATAGAGAGGAAGAAGACAAGCTCCTCTACCCAAGTTGTATCTCATCCTTTTCATATCACCAACCTTTGAATGAAGGAGAGTTTATCTCAGGCCAGGTATGGAGTGAAGGATATGCATTTCTGCCTGCTATGACTCAGAAGCAAAGTAGCAGCTTTGGTCTGGCAGAGATGGAGCTGAGTATATGTTGCAGCCCAAGCATAATAAAGGTCTGGAAGCTATAAGTGGGGAAAACCATTCACAGTCCTGACTTGGCAAAGCTCTTTAAAAAGAGCTCTTTGCCCCAAGCCACAGAGCCTCCCAAATCTCAGTTGGTTCCCAGAATTCAGACACCAGTGTTCCTACAAGAAATGAACACACACGGTTCATTTTAATAAGGATTGAATTGGCAGCTGGATGGAGTATTAGTTACAAGAACATAATAGACGTGGTAGAGGGTATCTTTAAGTTGCTAAAAGTGACTACAGGGATATCCTGTCTCTTCTACAGTCTTTGCTTTCTTCCAGTCATGCAGTAGAAATGTGTAATTCCAAGGAGGTGGACATGTGAATACCCTTTCAGTGGGATAGTGCTGCTCTTGAGGCTTTGACCACTTCCTAAATTGCATTAAGGGTTGTGCTTTGCTGCAGCTTCTAGATACCTCTGCTTTTGTAGTCCCTTTCCATGTCTGAATGTGTCCTGAGTGCTATGACCTTTCAGTACAGCATGTTTTTTGTGTGACTTGCAATATTTCCTCATTTAACAGTAATGTGGCATCATCTTGGCTTCACAGCCTCAAGGGTCAGATGTTGTGATGACTCAGTTTCGGCAGGGACAGTACTGCTCACAATTATGGAAGTTTGTTCCTGTAGAAACTCTGAGAGTGTGTGTATGTGTGTGCATACATATATTTTCATGGTTTGTTCTTTTAAGCAGCCTGAAATCTTTGTGAATCCCCGACCTGATGCAGGGAAGGTACAGATATGACTCAATTCTAATTTTCTTTGGGACTTAATGGCTTTTCCTGTTGAAGCAAGATATGTGTTGTAGCAGAAAGGCCTTGGATGAGATACTATTTGTGTGCAGCTGAATAGAGAAGCTTTACTGAAACCACATAAAATCAGTTTGGAGCTTGCTAGTGGTGGTGTACAAATGAGGAAGCTTAAGGTTGGAGAGGTTAAGATCATGGGATCAAACAAAGACCTTGAGAACTACAAGTTTCAGCCCATTTGACAGCATGGAAAAGAAGAAACCAAAGCTACTGGGTTTTCCTGATCTGACCACTAAGCACAGCTGCTCATGTACTGCTGCAGCAAAGTGTTTTCATCAGAGGTGGTCTCCTATGTTGCCTGGATAAACCACTGAGGATTCAACCACAGCAAAATACCCTCATCACTAAGTCTGCAGATCTGGAGGGGAAAGAAATGAGGGGTAGAAACAAGGATGTTTTTTGCTGGTTGCCAAGATTTATAATGATGATTACAAAGATGATGAGTAGCTGAAGGAATGTTGCTCACATTGTAAACCACCAATCTCCTGACGCTCATCAGCAGAATTTCAGCTCTCAGATATTTTAGTGCAGGGGTGTTTTCTATCCTTATCCAAGTGTTTTATTTAATGCAGCCAAACCCCCAGTATGGTGATTTCCAGCTGCAGAGCCTGTGATCCCCCTTCCTGGGCCTGCCCTTGAGGGCCTGCCATGCTGAGAGCCCAGTGTGGAGAGAAGAGGTGGATGTCACCATGCAACATATCTTGTTTATCTTTTATTTATACAGGTATTTATACAGGGCAAGTCTCTCTGCTCCTAGCTCACAACTTTGTACCAGAAGCAGCTGCCACTTGCCAGGCAGAGGCAGGAGGAAGGCAAGGGAAGGGGCATGAATAATGCAGTGCAACATATTTATCGACATTGTCAAGTTGAGCCTCAGATCAAGTTTAGTGGGTAAAGAAGAGGCTTTGAATTCCTGCCGTGCTACACATTAAGATTCAGATAAGTTGATTTTGTAAAATAAGGGAGTCCAAGAGGCTGAAACACAGAAAGTCTGTGTACAAAATGCAGCTGATTTTTTTTCTTTCCCCCTCCCCCCCCTTGTGTCACTGAGGTGGGATTTGATGTGGGGTGTAAATTGTCTGAAAAAGAATAGCTGACCATGAACACACTTCTCCTTTTACCACTGCACATCTCACACCCAGCAGGACTGCTGCTGTGTGTGTGGAAAGCTTGTTCCTGTGCCTTCCCAATCCTCATGTAAATTTTGGCACTCCTCTGATATGCACTATCATTTGTGATTGTCGAGGCAAAAGAAATAAACTATTCCAATAAGTGTGGAGTACAGTGCAGCTCCCAAGGATGGCCGTCATCCTCCAGTGATGGTGGAGTAGCCCTGCCTTCATCCCGATGCTCACAGCAGCATGAGCTTCCCTCACTGCCCTGGTCAGCTGCAGGAATGGTACAGAGTACTCAGGCTTAGAGAACAGTGATTTATCTATTTATTTATTTATTTATTTAGCTATTATTTATTAGAACCCTGGACTAGGCCTCGAGAGTTATGTTCTGTCACAAACTACTCCAGTTGTTTGGAACATGTCATTAGGGCTGGGATTTCCTTAAAGCAGGTGGCAGTTGTTCAACTTTTCTGCTGTTTGAAAATAATGACACTAAGTCACGAAGAACATCAAGGGGTGGGGAGGAAAGAAGCAAGGAGCAAGTTAAATTAGCACTGAGTACTTCAGAACCTCCCTCCCTTCGTGTTCCTGTTTCGTTCCTGTGTGACATTTTCTTAGAGTGCAGAGAGCCCTGAAATGTAAACCATCCATAGCTGCAGTGTCTTTGCAACTCTGTGAACGCAAATAATATGCGTAAGAGTGTATGTAATCTCATTTTAATATGAGTTGCTGGTAACCTAGATTGCTCTTGCGTTTTGGGTCCTGGACACCAACAACCCTGTGCCCTATATTTTAATGTTACACCTTGGTTTGTCCCATGCATTTGGGGAGACAGATGCTTGTCCTGTGCTCTGAGGTTAGGAATTCTTCTGCAGCTGCTTGCCTACAAGAAGTCGGTCATTCCTTAAGGCATAATTCAGGGAATATTTACTGATTGCTGTTACTTTGGGCTGCAAATAGTAGTCAGAGATGAAAAAACCCAACTAGTAAAGGTAGAAGCCAGACTGGCCCTTGTGTGGTGTGAAAAATGTCTGTGCAAAGACACCCTGTTGTGTGTATGCATGTGTGAAGTTAAAATGGGATTGTTATTCAGCCTGCATTTTAAGTGCCTAACCTCTCCATTTTGAAGACATCCTTTTGCTTTGTGGGAAAGTTCATACTCCTTAAATCGTATTTTTCATTGGCGGAGGGAGAAGGAAGTCCACAGGGAGTTTTGTGGATAGTTCACACTGTCAACTCAGCATTTTTGTACGCTCAAAAAACATAAGTCTTCACAGTAAAAAAAAAAAAAAGAGCCCCTGAAGAAATGATCTTAATTCTTAGCAATTTTTTTAATGTAAATGTGAAGGGTCTGGAATTTTTTTTTCCAAACAAATAAATATTTTCCAGAAAGCAAACATAATTTCGCTCTGTCTACTGCACACAAGGGAAAGAGATAAATGATTATTTGACCCTGGGACAACACGATGCTCTTTTTTTTCCCCGTTGTCTAGTTGTGGTGATGGAATGTGCAATCTGCAATCAGAACTGGCAGATGCACAACTTTTGTTTGTAAAACTGACTTCATTATTCCTGCTGTAGGGGTGGGCTGGATGAAAATGTTTGGGATGCTGACAGTTTCTGGCCTTCCTGTTGAATCATCCGTATATATGGCCTGGACTGAAGGAGCAGTAGCATCACTAAGCTCAAATCCAGGGTATTGGGAATCAAGGAGCATCTAGCATGTTTTAACCATAGCTTTTTAGCACTAGTTCTCATTATGTCGTCGTTATCGTGGTTTTACTCCACCCTGTCCCTCAGTTTTATTTTGACATCTACCAAGACTACAGACTTTTTGGACCAGGGTCATCTCCTCACATTGGATGCAGAGATAGTTTTTAGATAGAGATAGTTTTTACTGCAGCTTTACATAGCACTATCACATTACAAATAACTATGATCTAATGTTATATATCACCCTAGAGCTAAAAATCCCAGCCACCCACCAGTACTTAGCTATATTTTACTTCTGATGGCTTGTGCAGTGCTGCACCTCCTGCTTGTATCACTCTAATGACTGTCCTCCCTTATTTACCTTCTCAGGTGTCTGCCCTGGTCTGAAATGATTCCCTTAAGGTTAAGACAAAGGCACTGGGGGCAAAAATGATGTGTGATTATGTAATTAAAGCCTGTATTAATTTATGCAAGGTAGTCTAAGCAGCCCAAACTTTTGCACTTCTTTTGGAGTTTTTGAATCAATCTTCTTATTTGTCTAGTAGAAAAAACTATTTTTTCATCATTTTCCAAAATGAAATTTCTTTGTTTTCTTAAAAATCTCATTTCCACTATACCCAAAAATTATATTTCTGTTTCCTTCACAACCACCCTTGGGATTTGGACCACAGACCTACAGCAGTGTAACAGAGGTCACTATGATCTGCTAATTAAAGGAATTAAAACCATAGTTAGACAGAAGGGGAAAGCAGCAGCTTGGGGCCAAGTGTTAAAAAGAGGGTTTGAGGCAGAGACTCATTGCATCCCCACCATGGCAATGCCCAGCTGATGATACTGTCACTAACCTTTCCCATTTGTCTCCTGTCCCCATTCCAAGTCTCAGCTGGAAACTTTCCTTTCCCAGTGCTGTGGGGCTGGCTTTCTCCTTCTCTCTCTCTGCCCAGATTTATCCCTGTAATTGTGTAATATGTTTTGGGCTTTAGTTTCCATGAAGGATGCTATGCAGAATAAAGTTGGTGCTATATATATAAAATTATGATCTGTAATTTGTATTTTCTTTACTGTATAACTCAAGTTTATTAAATAAGGATGTGACTGGCTGTAGTTCTTAATATCAAGTAGACAATGCAATTTGTTTTTACCATTTCCTTTTGTTGATCCCTCTTTATTATTTCTCATCCCACTTGGAAGCACAGAACATTTGATTCGTAAGCATTGGAACAGTGGGTCAGAGATGCAGGACTTGGAGAGAAGGTTAGCAGGCATGATTTCATTGTCTGTGACTCAAAGTGACCAGCAAACTCCCTGGGGAGAGTTCAGTGTCTGTGAATCTCATTAGTTTGTTTATTTTATTTTACCTTTCCCGTATTCGATTATTGCTAACACTTAGAAATCTTGCACTTCTGAATCGTGTTGGCTTGGGACCTGAAGCACTGAACAGCTCATTACTATAGCAAAGCTCAACTCCTTTGTGTCTTGTGACACTTCAACAGCTCTATGACCTGGGTGGTGGCCCTAGCAAGGCCTCTGATCCTACCTTTTTGTTAGTATAGAGAGAAAAAGAAAAAAGAAAAAAAGGCATTAAAATTAAAGTCTCATGACTGTAACGAAAAGGTTATTTCCCCTTCTCTCACAAGTTAAGTTCTGTGCAATTGCAGCTCACTTTGTCCTGTCCATCTTGTAGTCTCATTAGCTGCTGGGCCACAGAGGAATTGAGGAGAGAGAGTTGGGGGTTTTATCTGCATGCTGTTCCAGTGTGGAAGATTCAATGAGATGATGGCTTGTCATTTTTTATTAATGAGTTGGAGCCTGATTCATTATAGATGTGTGGAATGAGCTCGGTGTGGCTGCAGGGGGAGGGGAAGGACTCTGCCAATGAAGAGGTACCCCTAACATGGGTCTTCTCCTGCTTAGTCTTACCAGTGCTGTGTGCCATTGTGCTGCAGGGCAGCTGAGTTAGCGTGTGGCTCCAGTTTCCCACTGCCCAAACCCACATGTTTTCAGCATATGACAAGTAATCCCAGAGGAGAAACAAGTATTTAGTGATGCTCAACGATTAGACATTACTAAGAAGTTTCTAAGTCACTGTCCCTCAGGGTCTGGCTTTGTGGCAGGTTGGTAGCTGAGAAAGTGTTCCAAGGTTTCTGTTTGAGAGGATAGATTGGCATGGTGGATTAAATTATGTTCTCGCCAATGGAAGCAGATAGCTGTGTGTTCTTCATCCTTCCTTGAATGCTGATGACGTGAGTCATATGTATGTGTGGTATGTGTATATATATATATACTCACTTGTATATGTAAAAAAAAAATATATATATATTTCTGTCAAAAGCCATGTGGTCAGAAAAAAACATTTGTGTTCAGGAGTTATGTCAAGAGCTAGGGAAGTTGAGGGCAGGCGACACTCTTGCCCTTGGCAAATCCAAATTCCCTTGAGTAACGTGGTCACTTTGAGGACCCCCAAGCCGTGCCACCAGGCAGGCACAGGCAGAGGTAGGGTAATCCCCTGCAGCTGCTGCCCCTTCACTGGCAGCTCTTGCCTCTGGTGGCCACACCAGCAGGCTGTGCCCATGGTGTGCCTCTCCCTCGGTAACCACACATGTCTCTGTGAGATACTTCCTTGGGGGGAGAAGGAATTTGCATAGCAAGAGCTATTGAATGTTAGAAAACAGGATTAAATACTTAAAGGGTATTTAGGCCCAATTTAAAGAGTGTTTAAACCTGCTTTAAAAGCCCAGCACAGGCTCTTCTTGCACAAACTCAGTGAATTCTGGTTTTGATGCTTCTGTGTTTCTGCCTGTTGCTGGCAGAAGCCCTCAAAAGCTGCAAGAGGGACTCCTCTCTCACACTTTTTGTGCTCCTTCTGTGGACCAAAGAAGTGCAAGTAAATATTCCAGCTTTTGGAAGTGTCTGTGACAATAATCTGGCCTTTGCAAGAGTCATAAAGTTGTAGCTAGAGGCAGAATGGGCATCATTTAGTTTGCCAGTTGCACTGTGTTTGTTATGTGTTTAGATTTGTATACGCTGTGCTCTTTTCAGAGGTAGGTAGCCATTCAGAATTAATCTTGATGCAGACTGTCAGAGAAGATGTGCAGTTGCAGTTATTTCTTAATCTAAAGTGAAGGTGTTGCAGATGGAAGTTGTCTGGCTGCTCTTTGTATGCAGAAAAATGTAAATTTGGTGTGTTTGGCAGTGGTCTTCCACTGAGAAGGTGTGGTGTGTACCCCTGTGCAATGCTGTGCACAAGTTTCTTCTCTATGTCAAACCACCAGCTGAGAGCGAATAAGGAAATATTTTTGAGAGCTTTAGAGGATCATTAATTTAATAGCTCTTGTTGAATAAGGGAAATTTTTCCTGCTTTGCATTACACTTGCCCTTAGATAAATTCTGGCTGAGGTTATGTTCTGGTGATCTGCAGAGGACAGAACATACTGTTTTCCAGTCTTGTTATTTATAATCATGCAAATGGTTCAAATATTTTAGAGGTAGCTGCAGAACTGGGTACACATGGAAATAAAGATATGCTCCTCCTGTCTTTGGTGAGAGCTTTCTTTTCCTACATTCTTTCAGGACCCACAAGTATTTTGAAATGGTTGGGTGTACTATGTAGAAACTTAAATAAAAACTCAGGGTGCTTTTTGTTATTCTCTCTTTGCAAGAAAAATAAAAGATCAAACTGTCCTTGCAGTAAAAGTGCAGGCTTGAAAGGGTTAATGCAACAAACAGACCTAAAGGAATCTTTTCCCCTTGTAAAATATGCAGCCGTAGTGACAGCAGTATTCCCAGAGTCAAGTTATCTTTTACATTAGTGAATGTTGTTCCTAAAGCTTTAGCTGGGGTAATAAATGATTCATGGTAACCACACCTTTGTGCACAGCCGTCCACTTGATGTTCAGTCCATGTGCAACTTCAAGAAGCCTTGTGCAGGAGCTCCACGGCTCCAGTTCAGCAGCTTTCTCCCAGTAACTGTGACAGGGAGAAAGGCATTTGAGTAACAAATGGTAAGTCGAAGGGAAAGGTTTCTCTTCTCCCTCTTAAAGTGTAAATTAGCAGTGTTTGTTTGTGCTTTCTGTGCAACCTAAGTTTGATGCACGCTTCTAAGAGTCTGGATGTGGAGAGAAGGCTAAAAAGGAAGCAGCTGAATCTATTCTCTTTGGAAAAGAGGAAAATAGGAAGGGAACTTTAAAAGTTCTGTGTGTTGTTTCTTCGAGCACATCCCCATCATGCAACTAATGAGACCTCCCAGTACATAAGTACTGCAAGACCCCCTTGCAGAGGACTTCCAAGTCAGATGACATTCAATGTCAGATGACATGGGCTGGAGAGGAGGTCTCTCACTCCCTGATCTTCTGCTCATGTTGTTAAATGTCCAAGAGTCTGGGCTTCCCCCAGACCTTCCATGCCCATATGCAGCTATGGACCCAGGCTCCTTCTAGGAGAAGATGACTGACCCAGATGACATCTCAGTTGTGGGCTCAGTTCTTACTGCCTCTGTAGTTTGTCCTGCTGGGTTAGTAGTTTGACAGTTAGTTGTGTCTCTTGATATGACATGTTAGATGTGTTAACTTGACCTGACCAAAAGCACATGGTCTGTGCTAAACCCATTAAGCCACTGGCATGGTTATAGGTGCACATCCAGAGGGTTTTTCATCTGATCTGGAGAACGGATTTATGAAGTGGTCAGGAAAATTGCGTTTGGAAGATTCTTTCCACAGATGGAAGGGAAGTAACAAAAAGTTACACATACAAGAGATGAACCCTATCTTTACTCTTCCTGGCACCTACATTGCCTTCCTCCCCAAAGCAAAGTGTTCTTGTCCATAGCACATCCTGGAAACAGTCCAGGCCATCCTCCAAGATGTTCCCACTGCCTCCTGGGCACAGCATGGGAGGATGTTGCTGTTGGTCAAACACAAGACCCCAGCAGTTCCCTGGTGGGACTACAGCTCCACTGGTGCTTCTCCAGTGGAGATGTCTGAGAGGGTAACCACTCGATTTTGAGGGTCTGTGATTACTAAAGATAGATTTGTCCAAGCAGTAGAACTTGTGCAAGATTAAAAAAAGTCTTGAAGAATCTTCCACTTAAGTGAAGAAAAGTAGGCACAAGGTTTGACCCAATTAGAGAGTGGATATTGTTAACAGACCATTGTGGCAGGACGCTGGACGATAATGTACAACACTCATTGTGTTCTCAGATCCAATGAGAAGTGAGTGGAGAGAGGAGGTAACAAAAAGCAGTTTTGGACTAGCCTGAGAAGTTTCTCAGAAGTTCAGAGATAAGCCTAGAATTAAATGACAAATACTAGTGAAGGGAATTTGTCCCAGTTCATTCAGTTTTCTCCACAAAATTATGTGGGGGACCTTTTGGGTTTTGATCTTGAGTCGACTTCCAAACAGCCAGTATGTCATTCTTCTTGTGACTGTCCCCAGTATGAGCATGAAACATTGTGCCAAGTGTGCAGCTGACTTTCCCAGAGCCTTGTTTCAGGGTGCCACAGCTCTCTGGAGCAGCGAGTGTAATGTATTGGAGACCTGCATTTTATGTATCTCTGTCTCCAGCAGTTCATGAATAGTAAGCACAGTGAGTTTTACAAGGACAGATATGGAATAGTCTCCATTGCATTTGAGTAGAAGGTGCAGCATACAATTGACATAGCTCGGTCTTGGGCATTTGCTGGTTTAAAAGAAAAAACAATTTCTAACAATTGAGGGGTTTTTTCTTACCAGACCAATCACAAACTTTTGAAGCATGAAATGAATTTCACTGGTCCTTGCCAATAAGCTTCTTTCTCTGATATTGGTTTTTATGAAATGGCTATAATCTTTGCAGGTAATGAATGAAAGCTACACTATGAAGTCCCACCTAACATTCTTCTTCTTGATTTATGGTGTATTGGTCAAAATAGTAAACTGATAATGATTTCAAAATAGTGATAAATCACTATGGGATGATGTACCAGAAACAATAGAAAATGTTCTGGAGGAGGAAACTTGGAGTCAGTTGGGGAGCAGCTGGGTGTCCTGCAGATATGAAAGATACCAGGGAATCCACAAAAATACAAATTAAAAGGCTCTCTCCCTTTGTTTCTGTCAAGATTGGGCTGTTCCTTGCTTCTGTATGAAATCAGCTAAAGACATTTATGATGAATTAGGATTTCCACACCCCAGTGTATCAAATCTAATTAGAAAGTGCTAGCGGATTTCAATTTAGGCCAAAATCCTGGCTGGATCTGAAGTTGAGATCTGGACATGATCATTCCATTTTGTACAATTTTGCAGAACACTGGTATTTGGATCTCACTCCCTGGGGGAAAAAAAAAAAGACCCTTGTGGATAAATTTATGCATATGAGTAATTTTCTAAAGATAAAGCAAAGTAACATTGCTATCCTGTATTGGCTAGGCTTGTAGATAATGCACCTTTTCTGTCCATCAGATGTGTTTTCAGACAGTCTGTATTTTTTTGTTGGCATAATATAATACATTCTGACTCAGATGTGCCTTGTCTAATGATGTGCCAATAGATAAAATAACAGATGGAGTAAAATCACCCCTGCATAAATGTAGTTTGAAGAGACTGTGATGTCTCCTGAGAACCAAAAAGTTACCCAATCTTTTGGGGACTTGATCCATCCCAAACAGATCTTCCATGAAAGGTTTTGGGTTGAATTCTTCCTGTTGTCTTGTCTTCTAATGGAAACTTTCTTTGGACTTGGTGCTAATCATACCAATGAGCCAGCTCTGATTGGTACTAGCTTGCAAAAGGCCTCTTTTGTTCTTGTTAGAGTATCTAACCTCTAAATCTATTTAATACCCTTTCCCTGGTTGTCCATCATTATGACACATGATTTTCCAAAGGATTTACTATTAGTTAGCAGCACAGGGCTTTCTCCCTGGGGTAGCAGCTACTTGCAGTGAAGAAAATGCATGTTCGATGTAGCAATTTGTCTTTTTTTATATATTTATTATAAGAGTAAATGAGTTATTGTGGGGGACTTCAATATTATTGCAAATTAGGTGCTACAAGCCAAGCCATGCACATTTGTTATGTTTCCAGGCATACACAGCATGCATAGCAGTTCAAAAATCAGCAGACATATTATATCTAGGCCTTTTCCTGGGCAGCTGCTACTTCGCAGGTATTTTTGTAGTGTGACTGTTCCATAACTCTGCTTACTTCAAATGAAGGCAGGGGAGAATCTGTCACAAAAGTGATTGCTATAAAAAACATTTTGATGAGCATGAAGGCATGAATTATAAAATCTCTCAAGATTTAGTTTCAAAAGTAGGTATGGGCTAATGAATATACAGAGAGCATTGCTTGTCGTATATTCCTTCTATAATATAATTTATTAACTGGGGGTTTTTTTCCACTTGCATCTTTCTGGATGTACTTCCAAGCTGGAAACTTACTGAAATTATAAATTGCTCCTTTATTCAGAAAAGTGTACAGAATTGAGCAAAGCACACAGAATCAAATTCTGCTTGACCTCTGTTTCAACAAGAGGCTTAAATTAATTGCTGAACTTCAAATCAGCAGAATCAGTCAAATGTTTTGGTTTCAGCAGCTCGCCAAAGCTAGGATTTCTGTGATGGTGAGGGAGAGAAGGGAGTTCTGCCCTAGGTCAAGTTTCTGAGTTTCTGGTTTGGGGGAAAACAAGCCTCTCACCAGAAAAATCTCTTTCACGTAATTTCATTTCAATTCACAAGGATGCAGAAATGGACAACCAGGCAAGAAACCCATGCCTTTTTTCTAGTTTAGCCATCAGCCTAATCCTGGATTTAGAGACTAATCTGGATTCAAACTCAGTTTCTTTTGATGTTCCTGCTGGACGGGTGGTGTCTGGTGGGAGGTGAAAGCACCCTCTGTACAAAACAGTAAGGAAAAAAATTCTGAAAATCTCCTTCGCTCCAACAGCTTTCAAAAGAGAGGAATTGGTAAGAACGTGGAGCCCTTCTGCATCTTTTCTCTTCTAATTTTCCCTTTTTTTTTCCAAGAAGAGAGCCCAATGTGTCATGTTTCGTGTAACACTAGTTATATTCATCATAGGTGACCTGGATCATTTGTACTTGTGGTTTATAGTCTCTCGACATGCATTGTTTTCTCTAGCTTGAAATATAGCACATTAATGAGGTATGTATCTGCTCAGATGTACGCAGTCAGCTCATGAAAGATGCTTTGGTAGCACTTCCACTAGTTTGTCAACAGCTAGCATTTTGGCAGCTGCAGAGAAAAAAGCATCCCAGATTCATACAAGAGACTTAAGAAAATCTGACGTTAAACTTTTGTGAGCCATGTTTACACATGCTGGAGCTAACTGTGTAATCAGGCATGTTGTAACCTCCCTAATCCAGGCTACAGTGAAGTAGCTATCATTTTACAATTAAATGCACGTCCACTTCTTATGTGCCCGTATCAATACTTCTGTTCCCTATGTTGGGAGTGAACTGCAGGTAGTGTAGCTGACAGCCTGAAAAGGCACAGCAGTGCTGGAAAATAGCACCAGAGTTGCATGCTCACAGAGGTTCAGATTCAAGAGTCAAGGATGGGTACGTTTGGTGAGAGAAACCAAGGATGGTGAAAGCATGGTGGGACAGCCTGGAGGGCTGGTGCCTGAGTTGCTGCTGCAGCTGGACCAGGTAGTGACCTCCAGCATGGGAGTTCACATTAGCCTTTCCTCTGTGTGGTATGGCCCATGCAAGCCCTCATTTGTCCTGTGCTCTCCTGTTGGGCATGAGCAGCCAGTTCTTGGCAGTGCTTTGTGGCAGCAGCTCCCTGCATGCCAATTGCTCACAATTTCTGATATTTGTGTTCTGCTGCAGTGACATCTTTGCTCTTCCTTATTACAAAAAGGAGTCACTTTTTACTATTTTCCTGTATAAGATCTGGAGTTGTTTGGTGGTGAGAACAGAATTACTGGAAAGTGCTGGAAGTTCTAAATTTAGCTCTTTATTTGGCCCCAGGTTACTGCTTTGTGTGTACATGCTTTAGCAGTGCCTTGGAAAGCTGTTAGTATACCAGTTTATAGCTGTTGTCTTCAGTAAGGATTGGACTAGGACCGATTTGCAACATGATATTCGATCTGCAGGAGCGTTGGGAACAATTTGGATTGTGCTCCCAGTTACCAAAGCAAGCTGGAGAGACCTTTCAGACAAATTTGGGAAGGAAAAAACATTATTGCTATTTCTCCATCAGACAAAGAGAAGAAAAATAATTGCCTTACTGAGAATTTGTGAGGTTTAACCAATTGTGGAGTACAGTCCTATCACTGCACATGAATGCAACTTTTTCTTATTAATATACAATCATCCCAAAAGCTGTCTCAGTGTGGCAGAAATTATTTTATTTGCATGTTAGTGCCTTGTGTATTAATGGGTTATGGGTACCGATCTGGAGTGGCATCCTAAGGACAAAGAACATGAAAAACTATATCTTGAAATCCATCTAAAATTGAATAGTTCAAATCTCAAGAGGCAGAACTCAGTTGTAAGTATTCCTGTTGAGTACTAACAAGTCGTCCCGTTAAGCAGTAGCTAGAAATCCGCATGTCTCGGAGACAGCCCAGCAACATTTATTCAGAGACCGATTTGTGGATGAGATGAGCGGCAGTGCCTTTGTACTTTGCTCTGAAATACTTATCCCCCTAACATCCCTCTGAGCTCCTGGGTTTCCAGAGGCCAGGGCTGCCTCTTAATCTTTGTTTGCATTCACCTCTCAAAGATCGGTATTTTCTCATTACAAATTGCTGTGCTTTTTAAATGACAATAAAGGTAACTTTTAGCCCAGAGATTGAGCTAGTTGTTTGGTTTAACTGAACTAGTGGTGTATATTTAGAGGCTTTCTGATTCACAAGAGTTTGTGTATATACATTCTTAGGAGAATCTTTGCTGTCAGGACCTTTTTTTCCTCGTATAGAGACTCTTTATCAGAGCTCATACGGTACGCTTTGTAGGAGCTGAGACCATAAGAAGTTTCTCCCAGCTGTAGAGAAATCTTTATTGCCTTTAATCATTTAGTATTCCACAGAAATAGTATTGTCGTCATCTTTTTTTTTTTTTCCCCCCACCACTCTGATATAAATGCATCTTTTATATTCACAGATTTGGCCAAACCAGTATGTTATTTCAGCTACTTTTCATTAATAACTTGGGGTATTTTAGCTGTGCAGTAGCTTTTTCATTGTGTTTCTGTGCTACTTTACTATTGAATGAAATTTAATACATTGCTTATAATTAGCAGTGAGGAATGTTACCCTCTCATCAATTCGCTGCTATGAAGCTTGCTTAAAGATTTTAACAAAGAAAATATTCTTTAGTCTTGAAATGCTTCGCAGTTCTGCTTAGGCTGCTCAAAATAAACATTGTTTTTGAACCAAACTCTTCCCTCCTATCCCCCCCCCTCCCCGGCCTTCCAAAACAAACAAAATATCTTCAGTGAACATCAGATAGAAATTTGACCCTAATTACATGCTTTGTCTATTCATGCCATGTAGTAGGGGTCCAGAGCGTGATAGTTTGAAACTGAATGCACTTTAACATAGTATCAGGTGCTGGCAGAAATACACAGCATGTGTGTTGAAAGGTATAATGAGAGTTATGTGCTCTTGTAAGCTTTAATTTGCATATGTGAAGTGGGATTTTTTTTTTTCTATAGTGATTAGCTCTTCTGAGGCAAGCCCAGAAATCCTTACTCAGCTGTAACTCCTGATGCTCGGTCATTGTTCCTATACTCAGAGTATAAATGAATTTTTGGATTAGCTGAGTTTCCAAAGGTTATCGCATTTCTTGCACCACTGCGGGTTTCAGTCTCTGGAGCAAATCTCTAGTGCTCAGCCCTTCACTTTTACTTGTCACATCGTGCTCCAGAATCAGGCTGCTGAATTTCAGAAATGGAGTAGTGTCCCTTGGAGCAGCTATTCAGTTCTTTGCTTGTTAATTCACTACACCAATGATCACACTCCTGGAACTTCTCTGGGAAGTCTGAGGAGCCAGATGACTTCTGCCACTCATAGCAAAAGTACCCTGTCAGTGGCTGGGTAACTTCAGCCCCCAGAGCACCCAGAAAGGGTCTGCCCAGTCCAGGCTTTGCTCAGTGGGGACCCACTGTAGAAATGACAAAGCATTGAGGGCAGTGGTGGTTCCCTTGGGGTCAGCTGAAGGAACAACTTAGGAGATATGAACAAAAATGGTAGCAATGAAGATATTAATTTGCCTATGGCTTTGCTTATGTCTGTGTACACTGAAGTGGGATCATTTGGTGGCTTGGACCTGAAATGTGCTGCAGGTTGGTGCTGATGTGGAAGTGCCCATGAGAAGAGGTGAATCACTTTTTGAAGAACTTTTTGCTCTTCCCTGGATTTTTATTACCTTGTTGCACTGTCTTAGCTCTCATGCACCAGCTTCTTATACTAAGCTCAGTAAGCCACGCTAAGGTTCTGTCCTTCCCTAACTCAGTGTCTCTTCTGAAACCCAAACTAAAATGAGTAACATTACTGTTATTTCATTTCCCTTTGGTGGTTCTTTTTTGTTTGTTTATTTCCTTGTTTTGAATTCAGTTTATGACTTTGGTTTCTCTGATGTATGGGAAAATGTTGTGGTAGTTCTACACAGACATTACTTCTAGTCCGTAGCCTAAAACAAAACAAGAGGAAAAGAGAAAAAGGAGACTAACTGTTGTCTTTTAGTTACAGAACAGCTAGTTTCTATTGAAAAAGAGACTAACTCTTAAAGAATGCACTGTAATTTATATTGTAGATCTAATTTGTGTGAGGCTTAAGTGCAGTCATGCATTTGGTGTGTTTGCAAAAATTAAAACTTTGAGATGTAGGAAGAGATAGAATTTAGTTTGTAAGTTGTGCAAACATTTTAATTTCCCTCTCACAGAAGATTTGTGAAGCCTCTTCAAGCCCAGAATCTTTAATTGTTCGGACAAAGCTTTTGCAGTGGGCCCAAGGTAAGCAGGGACAAACTTGCAAATGAAAATCACATCCTTGACCTCTGTCCCTTTTTTTTACCAAACCTGTGCTTTTCACCTTCACCACAAGAGCTACAAAAGAAAAGTGCTGTGGTGTGTCCTATGTGGTCCATAAACAGTGTCAGCTGTGGCTTCTGAAGGAGGCAAGAGTATGCAGCCCTGCCTATCTCAGCTATAAATGACTTTTAATAGAGTGAAGAAATGATAAATATAAGTCAGGGAGCCAGGATTATCATTGGATCCTAGAATACAAAGGGAGAAATTAACTAGTTCAGCAGCCCTGTTAGAGACTCAGTTTTGAGCTGCTTTGATGGTTTGTGACTACTTCAGTCAAAAAGAGAAATGAAAATGCAATTTGTTGGATACCTCCCAGTCCAGAATGGTTGTACTGGGATGGGACATCAATGGATGCCCATGGCAATTCTTCAATAGAGACTTCTCAGTAAGGAACATCAATAAAATGAACAGAACTGTTCACTCAGACACATTCTTATTATTACACTTGAATGGTGTATCTCAATGACCCCTACTGGGAGCAATAGTATTTAGTATCTTCATCAATGACATGGACAGTGAGGTTGAGTGCATCCTCGGCTTGATGACACCAAGCTGTGTGCTGCAGTCGACACACTGGAGGGAAGGGATGCCATCCAGAGGGACTCTGACATGGTTGAAAGGTGGGTCTGTGTGAACCTCATAAAGTTCAACAAGGCCAAACACAAGGTTCTGTACCTGGGTTGGGACAACTCCCAGTATCAATAAAGGCTGGGGAATGAAAGGATTGAGAGCAGCCCTGCCAAGAAGGGCTTAGGGTACTGAGTTATGAAAAGCTGGACATGAGCCAATGATGTGAGCTCAAAGCCCCAGCAGTCAACTGTATCTTGGGGTGCAAAACAAAACGCGTGGCCAGCAGGTGGAGAGAGGTGACTCTGCCCCCCTACTCTGCCCTTATGAGACCCCACCTAGAATACTGCATACACCTCTGGGGCCCTTAGCACAAGAGAGCACAGAGCAGGCCACGAAAGTGACCAGAGGACTGGAGCACCTCTTAAGAACAAAGGCTGAAAGAGTTGGGGTTTCTCAACCTGGAGAAAAGAAGGGTCAGAGGAAACCTCATTGCAGCCATTCAATACTTACAGGGATCCTACAAGAAAGATGGAGAAAGACTTTCTATCAAGGACAAGATGTAGTGGTTTTAAACCGGAAGAGAATATGTTCAGAATGAACATTAGGAAGAAGTATTTTATGATGGGAGGGGGTGAGGCGCTGGAACAGGTTGCCCAGAGCAGCTGTGGATGTCCATCATTGGAAGTATTCAAGGCCAGCTTGGATGGGGCTTTGTGCAACCTGGTCTAGTAAAGGTGGCAGGGGTCTTGGATTACTTGTTTTCTGACGGTTCCTTCCAACACAAACCGTTCTATGGTTCTGTGATTATAGGTTGTCTGGCTTGAAGCATGTACACTGACTGTTTCAGCAGCATGAAACACAAGCTGTCCGAAAACAGCCCAGAGTCTCAAACTGGACTTTCAAAATCTCTTGAAATATATAAAATGCTCTTGAAATTTTTCTGTGAGTGTGCTGAGGCTCCATTACACCCTCTTCAACCTGCTCTTAAGAAGGTACAGATTTAGAGGCTGGCTTGCTAAAGGCATTCTCCCAGACAATTTGAGTGCTGTTCTTCTGGTAATACTGAATGGTGTGCCATAAACAGGCTATTTTAGATTTTGCACACACCCAGTCATCAGTGGCTTCCTGCTTGGAAACTGTGGTATTCAGACACTTTAGCAGCAGCAAAGACGTGTAAACACATTTACACCCGCTATGTCAAGGCCAGAAGAATGTTGGCCCATCCTCACTAAGAATATAATAACTTGCTCACTAGCACAGGTCCAGCTCATGTACTGAGGTGATTTCTGGAGTAGCCCAGACTGGTGGCTGCATCCCAAGGAAGCTCCCTGATGTTGCGGTTGACTGAAGCATGGGCCAATTGCAAGGCCATTTCAGCTTTCTTCTTTCTTCTGCCCTGTTGTGTGCTTGAAGGATGATGGCCATTTTGGTCATAGTTTATTGCTGGTGTAATGTTTATTTCCTACAGTAACCATTACGTTGCCAATTTCACTGTTCACGGTGGAAAGATGAGCAGAAATACATTGAAACCCACCATCAGGATCTGCTTGGGCCTGTTATTTCATAATGAAGTCTGATGCCTTTGGCCCAGCTGCTTAGCAATCAACTCTAATCATCTTACAAAGCCAAATTTCTCGTTTTTTCTTGGTTCTGGCATTGCTCCTGCAGTAATATTATGATGTCTGGCTCCAGTGGTGCTTACAGTGAGTTTGTCTGACCGAGTGCTCAGGATGGAGCAATCATACTTAGACTGTCTTTAAACAGAGGCTTCAGTGGAGTACATCACTGTGTTTCTGGCTGACACCAGTGTCAGTTCTGTGCCTGCAGCAAAGCAGTCTTGCTTTATATGGGAGTCAGTATTTTTGTACCTTTGTGTGTGTAAGTGCCAGCAGGCACCGCTTTACAGGCACTGTACTGTAGTATCAGTGCTCACCACTGAAGATTTCCAGAGTGCCCCAGAAAATGCTCCAATTGGCTGAGAATATGGGGCATGAAGCCAGACTCTGTGTGCTCATTAGTTGATCTGCTGATTGATTTTTAGTGCATTTTGAGGTATGTGTGGGTTTTTTTACAAGAGGCAACTTGCTATTGCAGCTCCAGTCTCAGTGGCCTTAGAGGACTTCTACACACATTTTGCAGTGGGTCTTTGAAGGCAATGACTCACAAGTGGGTTTGGCCTGACTCCATGGAAAAGTAATTTTGATCCCTTCCAACAAGGGGCACCACAGCCAGTCTGTGTCAGCCAGCACACGCTCTTTTCTCCTTCTGTGTATTCATATATCCCATGAACCCATGACAAATCTGAGCATGTGTGTGGCAGTGTTTTTCTTTTCTAAGCTAAAAACTCTAGTAGTGATGGTCCAAGTCAAGCCAAACCTAAGCACTTAGATACTTTGGGAACGTTCCTATTATAACAGATAGGAAAACTTCCATTGCACAGAAGGGAATTTGCAAATCCAAGTGAAAAGCAATGAATGGAAAGCTCATTAGAATATAATGATCAATTCTTGAGCTAAATTAACAAGGTTAAATATAATTCACTGAGTTTCTCAGTGTAGGTCTGCCTGATCCATTAGCAGGAGTTTAAAACAAACCATGATAACCACATGTCTTAAGAGCTGTATCAAAAATGCTTTGGCAAAAGGTCAGCCCTTGATCTCGGATATTTTGGGCTACCCCATGCTCTTGGGACCACTTTCAGTGTTTAACATGCAATGAATAAATAACCACCCTTTTTCTTTTTTTTTTTTTTCTTTTCTTTTCTTCCCCTAAGTGTGAAAGGCTCAAAGAAACATTATTGGCAGCAGGAACACCTTGTGCAAATCAGAAGAAAAACTGTCCTTCTGACTTGAGCTGACTCCCACTAATTACATGGCTGGAGATAGACCTTTAGGGAAGCTGTCCCCCGGCACTGTCCTGGACAATCCCCACCAAATTAGGGCCAGTCAGGCCAAATACGAAGAGAGTGGTGATTACCGAGATTATTTTCTTTTTAAACTTGCTCCTTAGCTCTACTTTGCTGGGTGTTGGTTTTCAAAAGGGCCTTATAATAAATGTGGGCCATCTATATATAGCCCAACTTTTGTTCGTTTGCACAGTTCAGAAAGCCTACTGTTTGAGGTTAGCCTTGAGTAAACTTGTACCATTTACTTTGGAGCATTTCAAAGGGAACAAAAACACAAATCATGATGAGGCTAATAAGAAGTTTGGGTGTTTAGTTTAAATGTGTACACAGCAATCATTGTAGAGGAAGTCCTTCTCTTTGGGAGTACATTATTATTAAGCAGCATTGCTGTTTGCCTGGTTTTGTCTGGTCCGCAATTTGCATTCACTTGATGGATTGCCAGGGTCGGAGGTGCACTACTTGGGAAACACTGAAGTGCCGTCTCAGCAAACTCTTAAGAGGAAAGGAACACTAATACAAGCATTTGCCCAAACTCCTTGAGTCTTCTTAGGCTTCCTTAGGCTGTGCTAGATCAATATGACAGTTTGCTAAGAAGCTTTGGACATGCATTCACAAACTCTCTCTATTGGTTTTCTTGGCATGTTATTCAGGAGGTAGTTGCTAGTGAAACATGTCTGCTACCAGCACAGAAGATTTATACATGCATTTTCTTCTCCTGCTAAGTGATTTATTTACTAGCAATAATGCCTTGCAGAGCTGCTTGGTCCAGTTTGCAGAACTCATTATGTCGACCCTCAACAATCTATAGATGAATGGGATCTCTCTCAGTTCCCTCCCCCCCCATCCCTTTTTTTAAACAGTGGTCGCCTGGCTCCAGTCCTCCTGTTCAGTGGGGTGAGATGATCCCAAGCTGATGAATATTCTTTCCATACTATGCACAGAGGTAAGTTCTCTTGTGCCACCTGTCTCAGAGCAATGAGAGGTTTGCTTGTATGGTTCCTTTAATTGTAGTCATTTGCTTTCTGACTGCTTACTGCCAGTTGCTTGCAAATGGAAGGGCTTATATGGGAGACAGTTTATACAGCTTATTTCCCGTGAACTACAATCCCTGCAAAATAGAGCAAAAATGTAATAATGCAAAAGTTTTTAATGGCAAAAACTTTGTACTCGCCCTTACTCACTCAGCACTTAAATCTCGTGTTCTTGGATTGCCAGAATCTCACGCTGGTGCTTCTCAGCCTTCACACTAATGGCTGGTTTTAATTCCTACCTCTTCTGAGCGCTCAGTGAGATTCAGCCCTTTCGTTTCCCACTGGTGAAGGACGGGAAATTGGCTGCTCCGATAGCTCTCACTGTTAAACCTTCAGCTGGGAAAGTGATGCAAAGGTGGAAGCTGACCAGATTATTCATGTTTTTATTTAAGAAGTACTAGTGGTGCTCCTTGTGTCATGTACAGGTGCGATGGAGTCAGTCTGGGCCCAGATATGCCAGGTGTTCACCTTCCCCTCAAAGCCCTATGGCCCTGCATGCCAAGGAGATGCTGGCCCAGCTGTGGCAGGGCAGAACTCCCAGCACCTGCCATGGCTGTGGGTAGTGAGGTCTCTCCATCCACCATGCACTGAGTTTCCAGCTAGCAGTGGAAAGTGCAATTCAAGATTTGGGTCATGCCATACTTTTGGGGAGTGGGATCTTCCCACTTCACTCAAGTCTTTGTTTAGAGAGCTCCCCATTGCTTTTGGCACCATCCCCTTCCCCAAATGCCTCAACAGATATATGATTCCTTGGACATGTGATTTAAAAATGTTCCAGGGCATCTTAAACTGTTTCGCATTTTATTAGCCCTGCCAAGTTCTGAGCACACCTTGAATAAATTCATAGTTGGTGGTTGTGGCGTATGTACCTTGGCTACCGTGGGTGGATAAAAAATGTTTTATACCCCCAAGGAGCAGCGAAAGTGTGAGCAAGCTCCATGCAGTAAGGAGAGTGAAAAAGTTGGATTAAATCATGTCTGTCTGCCTGTGGTTGAACTAGCAATGAGGCATTTTCAATCAGAGGTCATGGCTGTGGTCACATCTCTGCTTCAGTTTTTGCTTGCCGTAATTTTTCCTCATACCAGATTCTCTGTGAAACTCCAGAAGGACCGAGACACTCTCTGTGTCTGACCTTTCAGGGCAGGATTTTTCAGACAGTCCTGTTTCAATTGAACTCACTGCCAGAGCATGCAGGAAGGAAGCGACATGTGTTAGTCATACGCCCTGGTGTGTGTTTAGCATCCAATTTGTGTACAGTCCAGGAATAACCCAGCATAATTCTGCAAAGCTGGACTCATGCTTAGATGTTTTGATGTTTGGGCTAGGAGGGGATTTCTTCATACATGAAACAGGCTTTCAGCACTCGGGAAGGATCAATACCTTCCCCCAGGGAGCTCAGGCAATGAAAATATTTTTGTAACAGATGCTGGAGCTCAACCTGTGCACCAGCATCTCAGACTGCATGAGTGCATTTCAAAGCTAAAGTTTACCTGCCTTTACCCACCCAAGCCAGACCCACCATGTGGGCACACTGCCCTGGCTTCGTGGGCACATCGTGCCCCAGGACAGGTCCTGTGCACTGGTTCAGGGGAGTGTATGCCTCAGAAGGCAGATTGTGAGAGGTGTGGGAAAAGCCTGAGTTCTCTCGCCTTACCAGCCTTTGGAAACAGGGCTGAGGACAGCTGTGCCAGGCTAGACATCTTGAAACAACATTAATTAAAAGTAACTTTTTAATCCTTGAGGGAAGAGAAACCAGAAGTGACAGTCTCCTGGCTCCAGCCCTTCAGTTTTAATCCCAGTTTTGACTTTTTGCCTGGGATCAACAAGCCACAGAGAACGAAAACATATTTTAAAAGTTTCTTTCAAGGCAGATGAATGTTAATCATGAGGGTGGGATTTTTGGTTTGGCTTTTTTTTTGGGCTGGGTTTTTTTTTTTGACTGCTGCCAATCTGAAGGAGGTGGTACAGCAGAATGCCTCACTTTAAATGGGTATCATTCTGCTTCTATATCTGGGACAATATCGCTGCTCTTTGCCACTCACAGTCGTACATTCTGTCTGGCTGTTTTTGGGACATCAGGCTACTGTGCAGGATGGCCAGTCCTTTGTATCACGTGAGCATGTTGCTGGGAGGGTCTCTGTGAAGGGTCCTTGACTATGGTGCTCTGTGGTGGGAAGGACTGGGATGAGTCAGTATTTGAATCCATGCATTTGTATATACTTGAAAATGGACTCTTTGGAGCTGAACTGGAAGAAGAGTGATGCAAGAGAGGTTGAGATGCAGTTTCTCTTCTTGCTGCAAAATACCACACTGTTTTCCCTCTGACAAGATGTGCTAGTCAGTAATCTGCTCCCTCAGAAGGCACTGGTCCATTAGCAGACCTTCTCTTCTCAGCTACCTGTTAGAGCAGCAAACCCAGGATTTCCAAATATCCCATTGATCCAAAAATGTACATGTGCAGTACCACAATTAACATTCTGAGTGCCTTGCATTAAGCATCTCTATATGTGTCTCGAAGGAAACCTCTGAGAGATTGTCTTTTATGGAGGAGTTATAAGAGATTTCTTATGGCTGAGTTCACCTATAGAAAATACAGAATTGTAAGTCTATGTAGTTCAAGAAAGAAACTGCATTAGCCAGGCCCAGACAAGAATAAGTTAACAGTACTCACTAAGGAGCCTTGAGTGGAATTAGAAAGGAAAAAAATAGCCTGCTGGTAAAAACAAAGGCCTAAAAACTCGAAGAAACCCTTCCTTCCCCCATCCCCATCTAATCAGTCCAGGACAGAGCAAGAGCAGGGGTAGGAGCGAACGTGGGATTTACTTGATGTCGTTGGTGTATCTCCTCCTTCCCTTCTTTATTTGACCCTCCTTTAGAGGAATGTTTAGCAAAGCTGTTTATTTTGCATAAACCCAAGTAATAATGTGGCCCCGGGTGACAGGACCTGAATGAAGATGACAGCAGTTTGATTTAACGATTAGCCACCTGACCCGATAGCACCTCTGGAATCTCAACTGCAGAATAAATTCCCATTCTTCCCACATGGGCTGCATGTTAATCACGGGAAGAAAAGCAAAGGGTGGTTGCAATAGGGCCATTGTTCCTGAGGGCGAAGGCTTGAAAAGAAACTGCCCGTCCCTGCCTGCTTTGTGCTGGCTTCACGCTGAGTCTTGGACACTCAAGTTTCTTTTACTGCTTCTGTATCCCCCCTCCGACAAAATGCTGGTTTCAAATGGGGCAGATTCTGTCGAGCTCATTCACCGAGGGACTTGCCTTCCTCCTGAATTATCACTATATAGTTTCTAATATTTGTTTCATCTGAAAATCAGTGCTCTCAGCACAGGAGTCTACTTGCAGAGTTAGCAGAGCAAGTCACTAAGGATCCCAGCTTTTTCCAAACACTCCCTTAAAGCAGCTTAGCAAAGTGGTAGGGCTTTGTTTTGAGGAAAACCAATTTGGGGAAAATCTTGCTGTGCTTTTTGTTTCCTCTTTCCCCTCCCCCTGCTCTCCCAACTCTTTCAAAGCCCCTGCATTAAGCACGGTTGCAGTGGTACAACCCTCAACTTAGCGGGCTAATATTCACTTACAGTTCAGCCTGCCAGCTTGGTAGCACAGGGAGAGATGTGGCAAAGGGGAATTAAAAAATGATTGCAAAGTCAATGGTTTAAAGAGTAATTACAGAGTCATTAAAGGTTATTATGGGGAAATGTTCAGCTGAGCAGTGATTAGCATTCCTGATACCTCAAGTTCACCATGGTGTGAGGACACAAGTGAGGCGAGTTGTTGAGATCTCTGCTGGGAGGGGATGGAAGTGGCACCCAGCCCGGCAGCTCCTCTGGGGCTGGCAGCCTGCCACCGTGGGCAGGCACTCACTGCCCTCCTCCTGCCTCCCCCAGGCCACTGGCTCAGCTGTCAGCTACACCAGACCAATCCTAGCCAGCTCCAAACTGTGCACTGCCATGCTCTGCCCCAGAGCACCACTCGCTCGGCTTAGCTTGTGGCTGCTGATCCCAGCCCGCCATTCAGACTTCCTTCAGTCCCGCCCATGCGAAAACCTTCAGGCACCTTCAGGATTCAGCTCTCACATAACACCGGTGGTAGAGGATTGCGTGCCACCGGTTACACCTGCAAATAATTTTGTAGGTTAAAACTCCCAGCAGACAAGTGCTTCAAGCCAGCACCTGAACATTGCCCTTGCATGGTGATGTGTGTCACCCCAGTGCCCAGAGCTGCTGGGGTCTGGGATGCTCTCTGCTGACATGGGTGGGCCTTGCTCTGCCCCATTGGGAAGCTGGGAAAGCCTCCTGTCCCTCCTTACTGTAATTGTGAAAGTCTTGAGGAGCAGCAAGAGCAAACAGTACTATGTCTTGTGTGTTTGCATTTGTTCATATGCAGTGAAAAAAACCACAAATCAAAGATCTGTTGTGTCAGTGGGAGAAGAGTGAAACATTGGCCACAGTCCCTGATGTTTTATCGTGGAGAAGGCCAAGTAACTATTTAAACAGATAAAACACATAAATAAAATAAAACTAAGTATTAATGACAGTATTAGCAAATTATAAATATTTAGGTACAAAGCAGGTACCGCTCTCATTGCTCAGGCACTTGGCTTCTGGTCTGTGCTGCTATTTGGATTTTCTTTTGAGCCTTGAAAAGGGCATTAATATGTTGCCAGGAAATACTATTTCCAAAGTAAATTTAAAAAAAAAGAAATGGGCAGAGCAACCCAGCTGGAGCCCTGGGATATGCAGAGGCAGACCCCACTGGAGCCCGCCATTGGGGCAGGAATGTGCTTGTGCTTGAAGGGGAGCAATGGATGAGTGCATCCAAAGCATGTCTCTGAGAGCAATGAGGAAGACTCAGACTTCCTTCTTGGGTAGCATAAAATGGGATTTATTTTTAAGGTTAAAATGAGATGTATTTTTAAAAAAATCAGGAATGATAATAAACTACATTGTCCCCTCTGAGGAAAAAAAAACACTTAGTTTGCTTACCAAGCGACACCTCAAGAGGAAAACACTGGTTCCCTTTCACCACACCAGTGCCTGTGTGTCTCCCTTGGATGGACAGACAAGGCACGTCCCACCAGCCCAGCAGACTTCCCCAGAGACCTGCAGCCCATCCAAGGAGGAAGGCTGTGCTTTGAGCCTGTCCGGACAGCTGGTATTCATTTATGTTTTACAAGAAAGCCTCTTACTGCAAATAGCTTTTGCAGATCTCTAAGATGTCGGAGCGGCGCAGGGAGGGAGGCCTCGCTTTTGGCTGCACAGGGCTGACTTCCACACCACTGCATTCCCCCCATCAGATCCATCCCAGTCTGCTGCTTGTCACACTGACATTACCAAAGCTCATCCAAACACACACAGTTAATTCAGTTGATTTAATTATTGTTGTAGACTGCTTCCACCCTCTCTTTGTAAATCCCGTGATATCTGAGATGGGGAGCAGTGGAGGCAGTAGTTTGGAGGCAATAGTTTGTACACCAGGATTTTGAGGCCCGGCAGTGGCAGAGATAGCCAGGCGTCATAGATGGTGCATGATAACTGCTCTGCATCTCAGCTAGTGGCACATCTGAGGCTGTCAGTTCTGCCAAGAGTATCAGGAGTTGAAGTGTATTGGTGCAAAAGAGCCAGCTTCCAGCCCAAGAGCTGGTTCGGGACCAGGAGCTGGAGATTTGCAGTACATTGTGTGAGCAAGAGCCTACCCTTCAGCAAGAAAAACAGCAAAAGAGAAGGACCCCCAGCTGCTACACGCATCTGAGAATATTCCTTACGTGTTTTTTTCCCCCACTGATGGAAGGACAGGCAGCCATAGGTTAGCTGTTATGTTTAGCTGCACAAAAGACATTGCAGGTAAGGAAGACCTGCTGTTGCCATTAATGCCAGGCTGGTCACTTCCCAGCTTCCCCCCTGATGCCAGGATGTGTCAGGGAGGGGTCTCCAGAAAACTTCAGCACAGGAGCAGCAGCAGCAGCTTAGGTTGAGGTCAAGGTCTGTCTACCTCTGACTCCTGGCTTTGAAGAGGGGGGAGCACTCAGTTGCAGGGCAGGTGTGCAAGCAGCTTCCCAGCAGTGTTCTCACAGCCTCGCAAACCTTGCAGTTCAAGGACTGGCTGTTTTGCAGGTGGCATCACAGGATTTTTCTTCCATGATTTTGTAGTTGTTTTCTGAAGTTATATACCCTCTTAGTGCGAGCACTATCCTACAGCGAGGAGTGCACAGATAGGCTTTGAACTGTGCCTTTGATTGTTGTAGCCCGTGTCCTCTCTGTGTTACTTGGTGGCTTGCAGGTCTTGTGTGGGAAGAGCTTGTGAACTAGCAACCTGTAATGCTGTCTTCATCAGCCACAACCTGCTGAAATTCCTTTCGTTTTTTGTTTTTGCAAACGGATGAGCATAGATCTGCTCACTCTCTATGCTGAGCCTCATCACGGTGGCAGAGCTCAGCGATGCTGATCTCCTCTGAGAATCCAGGCTATACTGTCTTTTCTGTTGACTGCTAATGGTATGGAGTCCTGTATTCATAGTGAGCCAAATGTATAGCTTTGTGGTGGGAGTCCTTTCTGCATGGTTTGCCCTTTCTGTTTGTATTTTGGTTGCAGGGAACTTGCAGTCCCTCCCCTCAGACCTATCCTCCAAGGAGCAGTATGTTTTACCTCAGAAACAAGATGCAAACACAGGGTCATGTTCCCTGCGTAGTTAGTAACGCCAGAGATGCTCAGTGCACTGTGCAAAATGCCTGGGGCCGTACAGAGCTGCTTTGTGCAGACCTGAGACCTGCTGGCTGTCCACTTTTGCTTCGAAAATATTTTGTATACGTGATGGTGCATGGGGAAAATGGAGGAGTTGGAGGAAGGGCAGGAACCAGATATATTTAGGCAGGGGCTCGCCACATCTCTGCCAGCTCAGCTGCCTTCTCTCTCCTTTGCCCATCCTGTCTACCTGGTGGCAGCAGTGGGGCTGGGAACACAAACAGGCGCCAGTGGGAATCTGCAGCCCCTCTTTGAGTTTGTCCCACCCAGGCTCTGAACACAGGTCTCCATGGGTGAATGATCAGTGCCTTAAACAATCGCACTGTGCTCTCCCGGCATCTAATTATCAGGACAAAACAGTGCGTAATAATAGATATTGCAGAATAGCTTATTCTCCTGGAGGATTTGATCCAAACCCCAATGAAGTCGGTGGAAAGACTCCCATTGATTTCAATAGACTTTACTTTAGGCTGTTGGCGTGCTGTTGTCTGCTTTGCTGTTAACTGCAATACTCTTTCCCCAAACTTTTTCGTTTAAAAAATCTCAATTTCATAAATTACTTACGTGGAGCAAGGAAGTGCCATCCTTTTCAGAGCGACTGTCCCTCTCTCTTTTATTGGAATGCTGATGGCTAGAAAATAGCATTGTTTTTGAATATCACCTAGTTTAGCTGTTGCAATGACAACTGATAATTTTTGTATTTTCCAGTAAGTAAAGCTGTGCAGGAATTTGTCCTAACATCATACCATTTCAGGAGCCTGGCAAAACATTTTATTTGCTTCTTCCTCTGAAGGCACACACGAGGGCTGACATATACACTACAACACTGTTCTCCTGTGCTTTTGCTCCTTGTGGCTGCAGTCTCATTAACATTGCTGCATGTAAAAGACTCCTAAGACTCTTTTTGTAAATGAAAAGTTTTTTCATCTGGTATGTTCATGAGTATCAGGAAAACATTTTTATATAAACTGGTGAGGGAACAGTTAAAATTTTTATAATTTGTATTGCATAGGTATTTTAAAAAAAGCATGTAATACTTTAAAATTCTTATGGTCCCATGGTATTCCATCACCACACGCTACTCTAGGAAAAAATGTTTGTGTCCAGCTAACACAACCATGTCCTTTAAAGTGGACCTTTACAAAACTAAAATTTTAAAAGTAGATGAGGTTTCCTTGCTGCTTCTTGGTTTGACCCTAGTTGGCAGGAGGATGTGAGATACCATATCTTGGTAAGGACTTTGGCTGAAGGGAGTGAAGCTCAGAAGTGCTGAGGCAGACGCAACCTTGACCATCAGGGGGAAGGTGTTGGGAGGAATGGTGCACATCTGGCAGGCAGAATGCTCTGGGGTATTTGAGGGGGTGGAGATGTGCCCAAGAGCAGTGGTGATGTGCCTAAGAGATAGAGAAGGGGTTTGGTGGGGGAACTGGCAAGTGCTGACACCCTCGAGAGCTGGGAAACCCCTAAGGAAGGAACTAGAGAGAAGCCCAGAGATGGACAAGTGTGACACCTATTGTCATCATGTTCAGGGAGATGAAATTAAGCACAAGGAAAATATTGAGAGGAGGACATTCAGCACTGCCCCAGAGGAGGGTGCCTGGGAGAGAACAACTGGTGGGTTACTGTCAATGCGAATTGTGCAGCTGCTGAGCATAGTTCTGTCCCAAACGCAGATTTTCATGATCTACCAAAAACAAAGTAAGAAAGTCAGTACCAGGTGGGAAGGATTCACTGCCTCTGTTACCTGCTGGGCCAAGGAGGAGAGGTTATCAGCACAATAATCTGTCTTTGACCCCTGCACTGGAGCTCTTCCCAGCTCAATGGGCAATATTGGGCTGTGTATAAACTTTAAACTACAGCCATCCTTGCACATGAACGTACAGGTCCCTGGGTGGTGTTTTCTGTCTGATGGGCTGACAAGCCCAAGGGAAGAGCTACACTGAGTGCCACACTAAGCCTGAGATGCCAAGTCCAAGAAAAACAATATGCTTTGCCGCCAAGAAAGAGACAGCTAAATTTGTCTTCAAACTACAAAGATTTGGAGCTGGATCCCTGCAAGGGGAAGCTGGTTCGTCACGGTTCAGATGATTATTCAAAGTGCATGAAATTTGCGTGGAATTTCTTTAATCTGCCTTTATAGGAAAATTCCTTTCCCATTTCCTGAGGGCAGGCCCATATTGTTGAAGGCAGCATTCTTTAACGGGGGGATATCATTTATTATAAAGGATCGTGGGTCAAAGTTTCTTAACCCAGATCAAGGACAAGGTCTGTGGGGACTGCCTGAAGCCTTTCGTGGTAACTCACAATAAAGAGCCAATTATAGAGCAAGCGGCTGACACCAAACCCATGCCGTGGCTGCAGACAGTGAGTGCACCTACTTGGGTTGTGCATCTTAAAGGGAGAAATTACTGTAGGTTCAATTCTTGAGCTGGATGACCATGGCTAGCAAGCTAATTATGCCTTTCCAGAAAGAGATCCATGTTGCTTAACACTCACTGTATTTTTCTCAGTAGTTTAACCTTGATATCTTTCCTGGGATTAGAGTGTGATGAAAGGTTGAATTATTTGTCTCTGAGCTCCCACCATGAGCAGTCTGACTGCATCTGTTCAAGTTCCTGGTTTCTCAATATCGGTGTTGCATGTGATGCTCTGAGGGTGTTAGACACTAAGATTTTATCATTCTAAACTACTTCTGTTCACTTGAGATACAGTTTCCTGGTTTGAAAGAGTCAGCAATTCCAGGAAAATAAAGAATAGATAGGTAGGAATCCCATATAATTAAAAATTGAGAGGTTTACATATGCACAAATTTCTGTCCAATCTTTTTTGAAGCCATTTTTGCAAGCAGTATAGTTAAAAAATTTTTGTGAAAGCAAGACAGCCTTTTTTTCCATTCTGCTGCGGGGGAAACTGAGGCACAGCTTGGAAGGGAAGCCTCTCAGAATTATTAAATATGAAGGCACATCTCTGGCTCGGGACCCGAGGTGGGAAGTTGCCTGGGGAAAGTACTCTGGAGTGTTGTGGTATACACCTTCTGGTGTTGGGATCTTCTCTGGGAGATGGCCACTGCTGGAGATAGGACACCATGAGCCTTGTCTGATCTGGTGGAGCTGCTTGGAGGTCCTTGGATAGTGCTGGGTATTGCAGCTTCTGGTCAGGAGGTTAGGAGAAGGAGGAGACTGAATATCCCATCCACTTCTAAGTAGTAAAATCTGCTTATTGTGCTGTTTTGGAAAGCCAAACAAAAATTGTAGACCTGTGTTTCATTCCTGTTTTGTGTGTACAGTTTCAACATGTCCAGCTGACCAAGCCAAGGTGTTTGTGGGCACAGCCCTGGTGCACGGAGAGCTCTGCAGGGGAGTGAAGGCTGAGAGAGGTTAGCAATGCGTGGGATGTCTAAAGCTGCTCTAAGTGCCAGGCTGTGCTAGGAGGTACTGTAACCTCTCCCTATGTCATTAAGGCTTATCTTTGCCACAGACAGTGATTGGAAAAGGCTTTTTGCAAGGCTGAACTGTAAGCAATAAAACTTGCATTCTGATAGAGGCATAGTGCACTTAGCTAATAAAAATAGCCTTGGTGTCAAAAGGTTTCAGTAAATGTGGCTAAAGATATTAGCAGTCACTGTGTTCGCCTTTCATTTCCCTATAGACCTGAGATGAGGTGAGGTGATAAAAATGAGCATTTTGTTTCCACTGGGAGCCAGAGTCACAGAACTTTACTTAGGATGCTGAGGAAGCAGTCCTGATGTTTCTCAGTGCAGATCACCTCTCTGCTCTTTTCCCTCCTTAACAGCCCAAATACTCACCTAGCTGTGATGGGTTCAGTGTCAAGTGTCCCAGTTTGAGCAGAGGAGTTGCCTTTTCCTTTTGACCTGGGGTGGAGGGCTGGAGCATAAGGGATGTGCCTGACATAGGTGGGTGGAGACCTGGACCTGCCTTTCTTGCCACCTCTGCATGACTGGGCTGAGACGCTTGTGTTGTGTTGCTTGAAAGTTCAGGCTATGAAAAGAGGGATAACTGTGCTGTGATGGAGATGAGGACATGTGCCATTGCTTTCCTGAATTGAGAGCTGTTTTCCAAAGTCCAAATCTGCCATCCAGCCCCAGCTGGAGCTCAGTTATTACCAGATATAAGTAAGTGTAACAAAACCTGACTTACAACTAATAAATTCAGAGTTTCCTAGGACCAGACACTGATTGAAAAAAAAGAAACATCATGTAGTTGAAGGTAAACAACAATTAATGTCCCTTATTTGCCCAACTGCTAACAGATTTTTTTTGTGTGATCACATAGTCATTTGAGTCAGAGGAAAATGCGTTAACCAGTCTGCTCGCATTTCCCAGTTGTATGTCAACCGTGTGATGTTTGCAAGGAGTGGTGACAGGGATACCTGTGATTTGGATTATACTCTAGAAGTCTCTTCTTGGCTGAGAACTGTGGTTACAACAGTTTAGTAATAATAATTAACACTCATTTGTGTTTGGCAACTCTTTTGGGCTGTGGATGTGGCTTGCATTGATACTAGATGAGACAAAGTCAAGAGAAGATAAGAGAAGAATGCATCCCAAGAAATGGAAAAAACCTAGTAATCTGGAAAATTTCTGTCCCCATAAATTCATTTGCTGACCAACTGAATAACTGAAAATCTTGTAGGGATAGGTGTGAGTAATTAAACATAGCCATAGACATTTGTGGCCGTTGGCATTCAGTTAATAATTTAGAAAAGTGGCTGCAATAGCCTGTTATCCCCTTCCTTCACTTTGTAGCTTCCTCTACTCTATTCCTTCCTCTTCTTCTCTTTACTAAATGAACATGTCAGGGTCAGTACCAGATGATTCCTGAAGAAGTGTAATAGAGAAGCACCAGTGCAGTTAGGTGTGTCATCACCTCCACCAGTTATGGCTTTGACAACCCAAATGATGCCAACACCGGTTTATCTGGGCTCTTTCTTTCCTTCCTCTTCCTCAGCAGCCCCAGCAATGTTTCAGGGTGCTGGTGCCTACCTGGCACTGTTGTACCCTGAAGAACAAAATCACTCTTCTTGCTATGTGGTTTCTTTGTCTGCCGATCCATGACCCAGATCCCTTCTGCTTTTGAGCACACACAGGCTGTTTTCTTCCTAGTGAAGAGTTGTGAAATCAGGGTTGGTAATGGGAAAATGCTCATTTAGATGTTCAAAGGCGTTTGCTGCTGGAGCTTTGCTGCTCAAGTGAGGATGGTGATGATGCTCCCTGGCAGCGGTTACTCCATCTGAGGGACGTGTCCAGTTCTTGTAGGGGCTGGGTAAAGGAAATCATCTTCCAGCTGGGAGCTGGGAAACTGAGCCTCCGTGAGAGAGCCAACCGCTGCCAGTGAGGTGGCACGGGTGACATGACATGTGATGACATGATTGGAGAGATTAAGGCACCTCAGCTTCCTCAGCTGTCAATGCAGCCTCACTCACATGCATTAGAAATTCACTTGTAATTTTCAGGAGGATAAGTGGAAAAGTGCCTCTAAAACAAGTATTAAAAAGAGTGTCGCCAGCTCAGAGGAGCACTCAGGTAGGCCATGTTTGAGTTATCAAACACAACAGCTAGAGGCAAATGTCAGCTTATCATAACTGCTCTGTAAACAGAAATCATCACATAAATCTTTTGTCTCAGCCATCACATTCAGGTGACAGCCCAGGAAGCCTATTAACAAATGCCAACACGCCTACCACACCAGGGCGAGTTACATGCCTGGGTTAAACACCGCGAGGGGAGTATGGAGCCTCAGCAGGGTAACAGCAATGAGTCACCTGAAGTCAGAGAAGTGCTAAGTGATTTTCTCATGGGAAAAACTGAGATCTAGCATCACTGGGATTGAAAACCTCATCTATTTTTTTTTCCCCCTTTAAAGTTTCTTATTGAAAATATCATTCATGATAAAAGAGGGGTGCAGAAAGAAGGTGCATATACCCATACCACACTGGATGGGTATATTATAGTCTGAATTTTGCAGTGGGAAGATAAATTATAGAAGTAACCTGAGCCAAATGAATACCAGAGCTGGGAGTAAAACTGCAAGAATTACAGTACATACTTCAAAGTAAAGTACTTGTACTAATAGCCTGATAGCAGTACCTATTTCAAAGTTAGAAGTGTGTTGTCGGTAAAACAGTGTTCACAGATGTTTTGATCTGCCAGTACTGCGTTTTTGAAAAACGTAATATGCCCATTTCTGCCGTTGCCCTAGTTTGGGGGCCCAGTACACAAGTGGTTGTGTAGATTCCATCCTGAAATGGCACATGGAGCTCCAAGAAGTGAGTCAGAGCAAGTCCAAAGGTCTTCCCCAAACCTCTCTTACCAGGTTGTCTGGCTGCTTTTCCTGAAAGCACTGAAAATGAGAGAAAAGTCTAATATGGTGCCATATCCATTGTGCAATGGCTTTTCAACTCAAAGCCAGTGCTAATACTATGAATGAATAAATTAAGCCCTAAATGATATCTGAAGTTGTTTGTCATAAGAAATTCCCCGTCTTGCAGATCTCACAATGTAGCTCGAAGTTATCAGAACACATTAGCTGCGCTCTGAATTGAGAATGGGGAAACAGCTCCATTTTCTGCTCGCTGAGGACAGGTGCTGATAGAGGGCCATGCTGAAGAATCACCCAACTTGGCAAGTGTAATGAGGTCTTTTACACATAGGGAATTTGCTATCAGTGCTAAATAGAGGGTGTTTTTGAGGAAAAAAAAAAGCAATGCATTAACCACAAATTAATAAAACCACCCAGATTTATGCAAAACATGAGGATTCAGGGACCCGTGTCATCTTTTGTCATACATCCTTTAAGATTAGATGTTTTTTAATAAGAGAGCTTCTTCAAAATTGTGAGGTGTGTGAGGGCTGGGATGATTTTTTCAGTACAGATGTAATTTGTTTAGTTGTAGCTTAATTTAAGTCTGTGCTTAACTTTAGTCCCCCACATTGTCACTTCCAACCCAAGAGAAAGGGATTTGCACAGGTTGTCTTAAATAATAAAATGCAAATAAATGGAATAGCACAGTTTTTGTAGTTTGATCTGGCCAAAGTAATCTGCTTCACTTCCCAAAGTTGTGGAACAGATTGACTGGCTGAATTAGTATGAGGAGTGATACAGGATATTTGAACTCTTGTCAGTTATTTCATTCTGCTTTTTCCCAGCAGTAAAGTGGATTTGTTCTGAAACCTGGAAAAGAAAGAAATAAACTTGGCAGATGTAGCCACTTTATGATTTATTCTGAGTTTGTAGGCTGATCCAAAAGCCACCGAAGTCTACAGAAATCTTCTGGGGGATTTCAAAAGGAATCTCATCAGACTCTTGATTAATATGCTGGGGAGTTGGGGGGCACATGTTTGGGGCCAAGGGAGTCTTGCAGATCTAATCCCTTTTTTTCCAGGGTTTGCATTCTCTTGGTGTACATCCTTTTATGCAAGTCTCTCAGTGTTCCCTGAACCATATGTATTTGGATTAAAAGGTAATATGAGAAGTGCTAGGAAAAGCTGGAGCCAATTCACATTTTATTGCAGGAAGGCCTCGAAGTGGTGTAAGGAGGGACAGTGTGTCTGACATCTGGGGCTGTGGGAACGTTACTTAGTGGTTACAATAGAGATGGGGGTTTCTTGTCAGTCCTGTTTCCCTCGTGTCCAAACTCTCATATTCATGTGCCAACTCTGAGCAAGTTCGGGGGTGGATAGGAAGTGGAGGACGAAGGAGGAGAGGTTTGGATCGTATGATCTCCTAGCATGAGCCCCTCTGCGAGGGATGCTCAGCAGGCAGGCAGCTCATCTCAGGGTGGGGGTGGAACAAGGCAAGTCGCAAAGCCTTGTGCTCTGGTGCAGTTTGGATCTTGGTTTCATGTGGCAGTCAGTGTGTGTGTGACCTTAGTCAAGCTGATTAACCTTGCTGAAGCATCTGGAAATGAAGATGAGAAGTAATTGTAGCATAATTTAGCATGCAACATCTTTTAACTTTACAGTTATCTGCCGTCTTTTCTAGATTGGAAGATTTCCAGGGAGTTTTTGGGATGGGAAAGGCCACTATGTGATGTATGGAAACTAAACAGGCTTTGCATCTTGATTTATTCCCAATCTTATTATTGTGTGACAGGATCAGTTATCTCTCAAGGGGTGGTATTAATTAATGTTTACAAAACATTTGCAGTTCTTGGGGAAAAATGCATCACAGAACTGTGTTATTACTTGAGCTATTTATTAGATGACACCCTAGGTGTGAAACCCCCTTCTTGTAACTGCGACCATATTTCAGTTGTGAGCTTCCAAAATCCTTTTGGAAGAGCTTGTCTTTTAAAACCTTATTAATTTTTCTTTTTTTTTTTTACTCCCCTTGAAGTGGGAGGGAATCGCAGATGATCTTTCACATGATTCTTCCAACACCCAGTCATTCATCAGCAGAGACTTAAAGATAATAAACTTTTTGTTTCAGGCAATTACTTAATCTCGACAAACTCCTGTGTTAAGCAGGGCTATTAACTGAGCAGGCCATAAATCAGCGTGTTGCCAGGTGGGTGAGTCTCCTGAACTGCAATCACTCTTCAGGACCTTCCAGAGACCCCTTACAGTCTTAAGCACCCTCATTACACAAGCAGCATGCTAACAACCAGCATTTTGCATGAGCTGCCTGGAGAATCTGCTGCAAACTGCACTGGGACCATTTTTAATACCAGTCGGAAAATTTTCATACCAAGGCAGGATGATACATGGGAGTTATTAGCCTGCACCAAAACCACAGCTGGGTAAAACAGATAACTTCCTCACCCCTCTCCTCATCAGACCTTCTGCTTAGTTAAGAGCAATAGGCTGCCTTATGCCTGGTTAAAAGAAGCTCCTGTAGTATTCTGTGTCTTTATCGACTAGGAGTGCTTTGGGGACTGGTGTCCTGAAGCATGAAAGCTCCCAAACTCTTCATTGAAAGCTATCAAGATACTTATCATTTAAGTGCAAGAAAAAAACACCCAGCACTGCAATTTTATCACAACTAGTAAAGAACAGACACATTTTCTTCCATTTCTCGAAAGAAGTCTGGTCAAAGTGCACAGCAGACTCTGGATGGTTTTTTTCCAGACTCGATTTGTTCAATTTTACAAATAATATAAATACAGCTTTCACATGAAGTGGAAATTTTTCAAGCCATTGCCTATAGGAACAGTTTGATTTCAGTTTGTTTTAGTGCCTGGAGGAGCATATGCATAGAGAAAGCAAACTCAGTGCTGTGGTTTGGACTGGAGAGGCTGGAAATGCCAATGCTGAATTTGAAGCACAGCCTTGTCCTGAAAGATTGAGCAAGTCTTTTTATCGTGAGGCAATACAGGTGTCCCCGTGATGGCAGCAGGCAGCCCTGCAATGGGAGAGACTGTTCAGGTAGGTCTGTGCTCTGGGCGGGCTGGCGTGCTGTTTCTTGTTGGCGTTGGCATTGGCACTGGCACCTGAGCTTTCACAGGATTTAGACATCTCCTTGGGAGTTTTTCTTCTCCAAGGCAGCTTTCCAACTCCTGCAAGTTGCACCAGCTGGTTGAGCAGACAGCTCGTGGTGTGCTACCTGATGGATTTGGGGAAATGTGTTTGGTTTGCAATGGCCACTCAGCCCAGCTACTCCATACATATAGAAGCAGCCATGCCTCTCAGGACCAGCACCTGGGAAGTTGGGCTGTGAGCATCAGCCCTTGAAAAGGCGTAAGCTGTCTTTCAGTGAGATGCACTTCTTAGTTCAGTCAGTCCCGCAGTCACACAGAAACATTCTGCCCACCATAATGACGTGTGCCTGTGATGTGGGGACAAGTGGCCAAGGGAGGTCAGGACTAATGCTTTCAGTGGCAGCCTGGGCTGGAAGTGGTTGCTGAATAGCAGTCTAAGGACTTTTGCTTTTTTTTTCACCAGCAATCTCATGGTAAACTGGTTCAGGGAGTTGATCCAGCCAAAACCCTGTGCAATAAAATTTTAGGGGATTAGTTTTCAACTGGATGAACTTCCTGAGCTGGCTCAGTGTGTGATTTCTAATTCCCAGTGCCACCTCTGCCCCTCTGGGAGGGATCTGAATGCATGGGAATGCAGAGGGGCTTGAGTGCCGAAAGACATCTTCATCTGTAGACCAGTTCCTTGGGATGTGGCTTAGGATGATGCTCTTCAATAGGGTTTTATTTGAATGAATGGAAGATGCATAGTCAGGGCTCTGCTAGTTTTGCTGTCAGATGAGAAGTGTCGTCCAGAGATCACTGATGTGCTCTCCTTCCTTGTTCACTCGCTATTTTGCCCTTTGATATTCCAGCAATCTTGTTGTTTCTGAGGCTGCTGCACTGTCCCTCCACATGTCACCAACAGAGATCCTGGGCTTGTTGAGGTCAGATACAGCTGAGGGCAGCAGTGTCATCTGGTGCTCCTGCTGCCTCCTGGTCAGAAATGCTAGTTAGTACTTTCTCCGATAAATCCACAATCTAATGGCACAGTATACAAATTAGCCTTGTATTGTAAGTGGTCTGAAGCACTTGCACATTTGAGAGCCAAGGGAAACTCCTTTGGAAGTCTGGAAGGAAAACTGCTCAGATGTAAAATCGAGCTACAGGAGCACCTGAGCCATATTGAGAAATATGTCCAGCTGCCTATGGATTCATGCTCCGGTTCTCTGCTCCGCAGTCTCTACCACAGGAGGCAGGACCACTGTCAGGACCATGTTTTCACATGCATCAAATGCATGTCTATTTACTTTGGGTATCAATAAAAAGAAACATGTTGAGGACATGAGGCATCTCCCACAGCCAGGTATTGGGGACCAAGGGAAAAAGGCAGGGGATATTAGGGAATACTCTGTGCACTCAGCAGTCAGATGGCATTCACACAATCTTGTTTCACCAGTGGTTTTAAAGTGATGTGGCACTATGAAAAAGGCAGGGTTTGCCATTCATTGGACTGGTCCCAGACCAGTGATGGGCGAGTCCTCTTGGCCTGTGTTTTTTGGAAGTTGCTGGATCAGCTGGAGATGCAAGCAGTTGCTGAATCGGAATACTACTGGCTTCTCAGGAAGCAGGTTGATAACAGATTGTAGAAAACTTCTCTCCTTAAACTTTTCTACTTTTCTATTCTGTGGGTGTGTCTTTCTTGAGAGATTTGTAAGTTTTTATAGAAGTTTTTTACAAACTGATTTTTCTCCTACTGCCGCTCTAGGCAGGCACAAGCTGAACCACCATCTGGTCTGCCCCACCTCCCTGCCTGCCCCTCACGTGCAGGGATTTCTTCCTTGCTGGTTGGGATTTTTTGTTGTTGTTGTTGTTTTTCTTCTTTCCATTCTCTGTCAGCAGCTGTTGGGAGAACAAGCCCCAAGATCCATCTGGTCCTTCGAGCTTATCGGGCTGTGTCTTTTCTCAACAAAGCAGCAGTGGCTGCGCTTTCATACAAGAGTTACATCATATAACAGCAACTTGCTCAAAAAGCAAACCTCCTTTTATTCGCTTGTGCTGTCTTTCTCCCTTTAGAATTGCAGCCACAGCCAAACCACAATGTAGCCTCAGATCTGAGTCAGTCTAGAGGGCTGCTTTTCTCTTTTTCTTTTCTTTTCGTTTCTTTCTTTTTTTTTCCCTCATTTTTTTTGTTTCCCTCCTCTGCTTTCTGGAGGAGTTGGCACAATCCTGTGTTGTTAGGACATAAGCTAGCTTGTTCTAGTGGAATTTCCTGTCTGATTTTAATTTCCCCCTCATTTTTTTCCTCCCCTCAAAGTGAGGCAGAAAAGCTTTTTAATTGCACTGCCGTAGGTTGGCCTTTCGGGATATTATTATTCTTATTAAGTACTTCCTGTTGGGAGGTGGCACATGAGTAGAAATAACAAGGATCTCAGTGCAGTCGGGGCTTGTGGCCTCTTTGTTTGTTAATAACTGTCAGATTGGCAGCGTCCTCAAAACACATCTTGGCCTGACAGCCTGGCAATTAAGTGATTTTCAAGACTCTCAGCATTTGCGGCTCACCTGTGGAATTAATAAGCTGCATTAAGCTTTTGGGGTTTCTTTTCTGCCATTCAGTGGTCATATCTGCTTGTCCAGCTAATAGAAAAGCGAGCACTAATGGGGAAGTCTCGCTCTGGAAATGCTCAGCATGGAGATAGAAACTCCTGATCAGGTATGGTGAGGTATTTTCCAGGCTTCCATCTGCCATTGCATGGCTGATGTTTCAGATTTCGTTGTGGTCCAAAGAAGAATTCAACACTTATTTAGCAGAAAAAAGGCAATTTTGTTTTCTTTTTAATTTCCTGAGAAACAAAAACTCTCAGCAATCTCTTTCAGAGACTTCACATATTGGCAGATACTGTTGCAATAAAGTCAAGGCATTTCAAAGTCATCTCTTCCATTTCTTCTAGTACACTCTAATAGATTTAAACCATATTAATCTCTTCTGTGCTGCTTCTGATGGCAGCTGCAGGTACCTGGAAAATGTTTTCTGGTGGAAAACTGTTCTTCCCTAAACGTTCCTCCAACTCTGGCTGTTTGGGATTGGAGAAGATGGCTGGTGACAGCAAGGCTGATCAAGAGACTTTTCTAATTACTGCTCTTCGAAAAGCCATCAGAACTTCGGTGTTTGGGCACCCCACTGTGGGACTTCCTTGTGCTTGTGTGGTTCCCTCTGGCTGCAGGAGAGCTCTGTTTTCATGTTATTTACCCTTCCCAGAGTTACATAGAAATAATGATTTGTCTCCCTAAGGCCACTACGTATCAGTAGTCTGAAGACCCCAGGAATTCTTGTAGAAAAATAGATAATGCATTCATTCACAGATGCCCATATGAATGTTTGAAAATACTTCTATAGACACACACACTGCTTTTTAGTTTTTGATAGTCTTGGTTACAACCTGTTTTACAAGAGCAAACCCAGAACTTTCCATGTGGGCTGTCAGCAGGCTTTAGAAAATTTTTAGAAATTTTTAGAAAATTTCTGTGTTCTCACCAAGAAGCAAAGTGCTTCTTGTTCACATATGAAGGATGTTGTAAAGCCAGAAGCCGCATGGGAGTGCATTGAAGAGTTTCCTGTTGTCCCTGTGTCTCTACCGGCAGCAGCTGTCCCTGCCCCTTTGGTGAATGAGGCAAAGCCCCTCATGCCGCGTTTTGGAGATGGTAGATAGCAACTGAAGAATTTCAGGGTTTGATTTCTTAACGATATTTCTGTGTTCTTATAGAAAATGTCAATGAACTCTTAAATTTTTAATCTAAATTTTCCATGTAGAGGGAAAGGCCATTTTTAGCCTCACTGTAATTGTTCCATCTCCTTTGCCGAGGAGAAGACTGACAGGTTTAATGCCCTTACCAAAGGTCAGGCGGTGCACAGGAGAAAACTGAGCAGAGCTGCCAGGAGCTTTAGGATGGGTTAAACATTGAGGCGAACAAGAATATCCTACTTCCATTGCGGCCTGAGTTCATTTAAGTGCGCTGCCTCCTTCTAGGGGTGGGGAGGAAATTTACGGGCAAATTCCTTCAGTGTTGCCTTGAGTTGGCCACAGGGCCCCGGGGGGAGATCACTGATCTAATCTCATCCCATCCCAGCTGCAAGAGCCAGCTTGCTCCGCAAATGCCTGCCTGCCCTGCTTTTGGACACAGCCTGCGGCTCAGCAGCATTGCCCAAATGCAAAAACAGTGGCCAGGCTGAAGCGTGTTTCCTGCCTGCATGGACACCAGGACCACATTTCTGCCTGCCATGTGCCAGCAGTGCCTGTGTCCTAGGCGAGGACTACGTAAGGGCAGCCCTCAGCATTTTCAAAACACTTCTTTTTGTTCTTCCTCCTGAGCTGAAACAGTGGAATAAACTGTAAGAGGATAAACTACTCTGGGCCATCCCCAAGAGGATGGATGGTTGTTGTGATCACATCCAAGGAGGTTTCCTCTGGGATGCCAAAGAGGGGCAGCCTTTCATTTGCAGTGTCTGATGAAGATGTTTGCTGTGTCTCATGGCTTTTGTAATGGTGTTTATTATGCAGGTAACCCCAGAAAAAGGCTTTATTCTGCATAAAGTATTGCATCCACAATACTTTGGGCATCCAAAGTCTGTGTCCTCACAGGGAGTTGAGCAAGGAGACCAACACCTCCTGGGTCTTCCTGTGGTAGTGGAGTACAGGGGGTTCCAACAGTACTAGAATGAAGAGGCAAGCCTACTCTTGTTCTTTGCTCTTCATTGCACCTCAGTTTCTCTGAATATGAGGTCACACGGTATGAGGTCTGTCCTGCAGGTACTTTGAGGTGTTAGTAAAATAAAGCTTTTTCAAGGCTTTTTTTTTTGTGATTTTATAGCTGAAGGGCAGAGTATTTTTTATTATTTCTTGTTTGCTTTTCACATACCTGCATCCCAGCAAGGTCCTTCTTCTTCCAACTCTCTCTACAGGATATTTACTACTACTTGAGCTGTTTCCCCAACAAAAGTTAGCTGTGTGATCTTCATTACCTGTATGGGAAGCTGGGTTTGCTGTACCCAACTCACAGTTTAACTAAGCATGTTGCCTTCTCCAATATCCTGACATACATTGTCTGAAAAAAATTGTTTTCTGAATCAGGCTACCACCATCTTTTCACATTAGTTTTTGTTAGAAGATTGGTTCTGCACCCCTCTGGATGGAAACTGCTGGCTGGATATATTTCAAAATGGCCTGTAGTGCTTGGGGCAGGAGAGAGGTCTCCTGCAGGTGAGCTGGTGGGAGCCTGTCTCTCATTTCTCCTTGGTATGATGTTCACAGTGGGCCAAAATGAATATTTCCTGCTATTCTACCTGTGTAGTTCCTGTTTTATTTTTGTCAAAGCCACTGAGCAGGTAATAAAACAACACAACAATTAACCACTAATAATTGAAATATGCTGTACGAAAACCAAACCAAGCGCTAACAAGCTGAACAAAAGAAAAGCAGGCATGGTGCAGCCCTGTTTATAGTACTGTCTGCTGGAGTTATTATACACGTTGATACAATAATACTGAGCACTTAATTACCACATCATTTTTAAAGCGTTGTATAAACATTAACCAAACCTCTGAGGTAGGGAGGTATTATTGTCTCCATTTTAAAGGGAAATTCTGACAAAGCGAGGTTAGTCGGTAATTTAGTGTCGTGAAGACAGACAGCTGATGGGGCAGGAAAGAAGGGGTTGAAGCTCCATGGCTCGTCTGCCACAATTTTGGAGAGAGAAAAGCAAAGCTGCTGAAGCACCTCAGATAGCTTTTTGTGAAACACACGGTGATGCCATTCAGGGAAGGCAGATACTCCCCCAGACTCATCTCTCTGCAACCACATAAGTATCCCTTTGTGAGTGAGGTGTGCAGTTGGTGTATTTTGCAAAGTATCTAAACAACATGAAAGTGAATGTCTCAAAGGGAGACTCATGTGGGACTATGAGGCAACTACTGTAGCCTTGTGTGTCTGCTCCCTCTCCTCCCCATATCGATCTGAGTGGTGGTTCTGAGAATGACTGTCCCTGCAAAGCCCTTAATATTCTGCATGGTGGTACATGACTTCATCCAAGGAGAATCCCACAGACGCATCAGCGTGATCTGCTCTGTCATGTTTCTGTGACCCAGTTTTCCCTGTTCTTTGTCTCAGACCTTCCCTGACCCCAGACCTATTATCCCTTCCAATAATTCACCCAGACCATTATTAATGGTGCATTAACTTTGGCTGTGCTTTCAGTGAAGATGTTTTTCTTGTGCTCATTCATTCGCTCAGCTCACTTAAACAGCTAGATCATTATTCTGGGGACGTCACACAAACACAAAAAGATCTCCCTTGCTGACACCTACAGTCCTGCAGCACTTTGCCAGAGGGGCGGCCATCCAAATACAACACTGAAACGCCCAGGAGGGACTATCAAAGAGAGTCAAGTAGCCACACACACACTCAGTCGCTGGAGGCCGGGTTTGTCTCCCCTGCTTGCACGTCGATGCTCAGAACCCACCAACCCCAGGAGAGCTCTGACATGAGGAAAATCACACTGGAAGGCTAGGGAGCAAAGCATGGACCTGTCTTTGCTGTTTCACATCCACTACACTTGTTGAATGTCAAAATACATCCCTTTAAATGTATGCTGTGGATGAGTAAAATTGGAATAAGAAAAACAAATGCTGCCTAAAATTTCTTTCTCACTTGATGCTTTGAGCTTCTCCGTGGGATGACTGAGTGAAGGAAACTTCATGTTTGCTGTACTTTAACTTTGTTGTTGAGAAGAGAGTGAGGTTTGAACATCCAGGAGAAAATGTGGGCGGTGAAAAGGGCCTTTGCTCTGGAGATGGACAAAACTTGGAAATGCTTCCTCTCATGTTTCCTTGTCATGTCTAGTGCAGACAGCAGTTATTTTCCTATTATGCTTTTCAAACAAGCTGGACCTGGGAGAAAAAAAAAGAAACAAAAGCTGTTGTAAGCTGCTGTGTCACACCAAGCTGCATCCCACCTTCCCCAAGGGATGTGGCCCATGACAGCATAGTGCTGCTTCTGTGGAACGTCTGGTGGTCTCTCAGCAGCATCTTTCAGGACATCCCTTTCCATTTTTTTTCCTGTGTCAGTTGCTTATGCACAGTTGCTAATGACACTGCAGTGACAGGAGTGTGTGAGCTGTTGTCTGGAAGTTTTTCTCCCACTAACACAAATCATTCCAGTACCCTGGGGCTCTGAAGCCTTTTAGAGGTAAAGTTACAGTTTCTGCCTGCTGTGATTGAGATTCACTGGGTAACCTGCTCTTGTCTGACTGTGTAGACTTGTGCAAGTTATTCTGTGTTATCCTGTTTCAGCCCCTCTGGAGTAAAAAAACAGGGCTGTGTTTCGAACGTGTATTTGCTTCCCTTCCTGAGGAGAAGTGAAGCTCTGTTAGTCTTTGCAAGGTGGCTTGTGATCCCTTTATGAGAGCTGTGTCCCATGCACCACTAATACCATAGGAAATCAAGCCAAAAGGCATCTCAAGAAGTCAGTATTTGTGTTTCCTGTTTCATAAGATATTAATTTTTTAGGGGTGTTTTTGTAAATTTGTTGAGAAAAGCACTACATGTACTGAATTATCCAGTCAGTGATATTTTACTTTTTTCCTCAACAAATTATTTTCCTTGTTGATTGCAAAAACATTTATGCACTATTTCTGATGGCAAAGAAAACCACTTACAGGCTGAACTACTTGTTCCCACAGAAGACTCTTGGACATTGATAAGAAAAACATATTTTTTTTAGCCCATGTGGTGGTCTGTACAATTCTCATGTGTTTCATGTAAAGCAGGGGGAGCCTAGAACATATTTGGTGGTATCAGGGATGTGTGTGGGGCTTCTCAGGGTTTCCTTCCAAACAGTCTTGCTGCAGCACCCCAGTTGCAAGTGGGAACAGAGGACGTTCTTTAAGTCCTTCCGCAAAGGCTTTCCGAATTTTTTTTGTCAAAGCAAACTGCAGAAGAAATCCATTTCAGTGCCGTGGGATCTGATTTCTTATTTCTTTTTTTCTGCTGCTGTTCTCTTTTTTTGTTTTGGTTTTTCTTAGCAATCACGTGTGTAAGCTGAAGTATTTGGAATAGAAAAAGCTTACTTCACCTCTCCTAATACTCATTTTTGGACTCAAAAAGAGCTGCTGCTGTGAGTGATGTCAAAACAGCTCCTTTGCTTGCTGTACAAACCCATACGTGCAGTCTGTGTTTCTCTTGAAGTACAGGTTTATCTGTGGAGATAATCAAAAGCCTGCATCATCCTCAAAAAACGCCTGTTTCTGGTGCGTCCCTCCCCGATTCCTGGAATTTTCGGCAAAGGGACATCCCCTTTAAATCTACCCTTCTGCCTCATATCTTTTCTCTTGGAAGCCAGAGGGTTGGCTGGCCTTTGAATAGACAAGGATGAGAATACAGCAGTGGGAGGTCTGTGTCTTGCTCAGAAACCTTGGCCAGAAATTCAGCTCCAACAAGTGGGGACAGGTAGCAGCGTCTTTCCCCTTATCAAATGGCGCAGTGGAGCAGACACATTCCTGCAGGAGCTGAGGCGGGGTGGAAGGTGGGGCCTGCTGCCTGGGCCTTGCCGCGCTGCCGCCGTGCTTCACTGGGAGATGCGTGCCACCGCCTTGATGTAGAACTGTGTTGCTTCTGTACAAAACACTCTGTTCTCTCATTGTCCCTGCCCCTTGCGTGCTGCTTTTGGTGTGTTCTTTGGTTCTCCATTCAGCAGGAACCAGAGAAAATGTTTATCTGTGATTCCAGTGCTTGGGGACTTTTGGGGGTGCCATGTTGTGCTTTTGAGCCTCAGTGTATTGTACTGCGTGGTTTGGCGTGGCCCAATGTTTTCCTGGGGAAAAGCTTTCCCCAGGCTTCCTGCTAAAACCTTCCTCCCTCTTGTGTAAAACAATTATCGTTAGCGCTAATTGGGCAGCTTTGGGGTTAAATCTGCAAAGATTGCTTGGGTTTGGTAAATCCGCTGCCACTGCAAAGCAGATAATGCTAAACAAAAGATTGTCTTGATTAGATTAGAGTTGGCAAATTCATTGCCCTAATCATCATGTTGCCCTTCTTGTGGCTATTCAGGAATACATCACCGTAACTTACTTGAAGTAATTGAATATAATTGTCTTTTTAACTCGTATGTGTAAAATATCCATCTTTGTTAACGATGTGTGTTGCTGTCCTGCTGCCAGCTGCCAGTCCTCTTCTAGAGGGGTGGGAACAAGAAGCAGAGCCAGGCTGACGTTTATGAATTGGTAGTTGATTGCCTATAAAACCATTCATTATTTCTGACCAAGCACCTGGAAGAGAATAAAAAGGAACAGCACCAGCCACTGGATCCTGAAGGCTTGGCTGGTGCTCCCAGGCAGGGAGGCAGAAGGGAAGTTATAAACTGAAATGTTGTAAAGGGACACCACAAAAAACAACCCTTCCCCTCACCATTAGTGGCAGCAAAGCACAGGGTGCATGGTGGGGTTGGAAATGGAAGTGTGAAACAGGTGCCCAAGGTGGAGGCATTACTGACCCTCCCGTGGGCCAAATAGGTTGAAATGCTAAAAACAAACCCACAGTGCCAGTGGGAGGGAGGAAGTTCATGGAAATTTTTCTCCCATTAATAATCAGAGGTGTAAGGAGGGAGAAATTCTCTTCAGATGTCATTTTTATGCCAATAGATAGCTAGGAAAGGAGGCCAGGCAGCAAACAGCCTGTGTTTTTTAGTTCCCAACTCTCCTGAGTGACAGGAAAAGACACTTTTAGCACAGAAATTTCCAATATTATCTCAGCAATCAATCATGTAGAAACACACGGTTACAAAATATAATATAACAGGCCTGGCTTTTAAGATACTGAATTTGGCCTGGTTTTAGTAGTTTTATCATTTTTAATAAACTAAACTGCTCTAAGGAATGGGCCAAAGGATTAGGATATGACTCTCCATATCATTAAAACTCAACTATGATGGCAAATACAATTTCAGCTCATGTCAGTTCACACTTTCCTGTGACTTTGGGGGTTAACTCAGCCCTAGACCTGTCCATTACTGACAGAGTGACCACTCTGTTTTGGGGAGTTGCTAAATTTCACCCATAGGGATGCCACCAGCAGGGCTGTGGATTGATCTCAGGACCATAGAAGTGTTCTTGCTCCTTGGGTTTATTAGTATGGCATAAATATGGGGTAAGCACTCCAGGAAGCCCAACCTAGGGGCTCAGACTGGAAGAGATGTTTGTGTTGTCTGTTGTTTGATGTCTCTGCAGGGACAGTTGATTTTTTTACTATGCTTTGTATGTGATTATGTAAAAACTCCTGGGGACAGCAATGTCCTCAGGCAGGAGGATAGTAGCTTTAGGTGTCTGACAGCCTGGGCAGCAGTTTTTGCTGAGCATGGTTTGAGGAGACCAGAGGCTTTACTGGGCAGAGGATGGGGTGTGACAGCTAAACTCAGGTGCATTTTTGACCTGGAAAAATCACTGCTTACCTCTTAAAATGAGGACTCCTTACAAGTGTCCTTATGTAACAGATCATCCCTACTCAGGACAGTTAAAGGGTGACTCTTCCTCCTGCCAAAGCAAATCCTAAAGGATGCAAGTTCATTCTCTCCCTGAGCTGCTTTTGGAAGAGAAGGGGAGGGGAGCAGAAGCGGGGGAGGTGGTTAACAGTTACTCTACTGTGTCCTGACATTAGGCGGGCTGCAAAAATGCTCCCAGTGTATCAGGTAGTGTGAGGTGCCAGCCCTTTGCTGGAGCACTGAGAGCAAGTCTGCTGTGGAGCCTTAAATACTTTCCACCCCGACTACCTTAGCTTAACGCCTTTCAGCAGAGTTGGCAGAAGGGTTGTTTTTGTGTAGTCTCTCACCTCTCCCGGCAGCCTGGCTGACGCGCCTGTGCCGCGCTGTGCTCAGGGATTGTACATTGCAATGGGAGTAGGAGCCTCAGATCCTCTTGCTGATATGCTGGGAAAGACATATATGAGGATTACACGCAGGCTTTGCGCAACGGCAGACCCGAGAGGAGCACAGCCCCACCGGACAGGGTCGGCATAGCTCTGTTGCAGCTGGAGTCGCAGATACAAAGGGCTGAATTTTAAGTCTTTCATAGAAAAAGACTTTGGCGTGACTGGAGTTTGCTGAGCATCAGCGAGAGATTTGGCCCAAGCCTTGACACTTGGGTTTTGGATGGTGCTTCCTCACTCTACAGAAAGATGGTACCTGTCGCAGAGGCAAGTCACAGTGAAATACTGAGCACAGACTGGGTTTTGAAATGCTCCCTTAGGAGGGTGGTCTTGTTTTGCTTTTAGTCTCCAGCTAGACAGAAAGGCCAAGAAGCCAGAGAAGGAATGGGAAAACTTGCAACAACATTAAGTAATTTTTAATGGAGAACTATAGACTGTTTGTAAAGGAAGAGCAAAACCAGCCTTCTATCTTTAAGCCAATCACTGCCAGAAATCCAGGAAGGGGCATCTTCACAGATGGTGATTGTACGGTATCGCTATTGCGATTGTATGGTATTGCTATCGAGGCTCTGCTAATTGTATTTCTTTAGCTTCTGTAAGTATAGCAGAAAAGGCCCAGGCATCCAGGCAGCATTGTCGGGGGTGGCGAGGAGAAATAACCTGATGAATTTTCCATCAGCTCAACTCGCTCAAATATTCTCGCCGTTAACTTTTGGGGTCAATAATAAATATTAAAACCTGTAGATTTAATAAGTCAATGTAGGTGTTCGCTGCCTTTTGAGACCACTTTATCTTTCCATCAAAGATGAAACAAGCTTCTCAAATGAATAAAAAATAGGGCCTCAAGTGATTACAAGTGAGAGCAATTTGGGCTTCTCTCTCAGAATCTGGCAGTAGCACTTTTGAGCCTCTTCTGACTGCCTAGACATTCTGCATTAGCGCCGCTCTTGCTGTTATATTTTTAGGTAAATATTTCCAGCTTGTGTGTACAGACCTTCAGGAACAGTGTTTGCTGCCACTCCAGGCTTGAGGGACGATGCAGGTCTGGATCCCACCAGGCTCTGTTGAGTCTGATTTGCGTTGCAAGTCTAGTTTTCCTTGGTGCTTGCTATAATCTCCTCAAGTTCAAAGAGCGCTTAGCTGCTTGTCTTTGTCAAAAACCCTGTTGGAGATCTTTTATGTCGAAGATGTAGGATTTCTCCGCATGACTTTGATTATTTATTCATTCCACTTCTCTGGTGTATGATAGCGCTGATATCATGAAGACCCCTTGTCTTGCACTGCTCTTGCTCTGAAATTCATGGAGATTTAGTGCCTTTGAAATTGTTTTAAAAGAGAAGGAAAAGTTTTTGAAGTCCCGTTTTTTTTCTTCTATTCCCCATAACAGTGCCGCAGCACATTTTTCCGGCCTTCCACGCTCCTTTGCCAATTGACATGCGCCACCAGGAAGGACGATACCATTACGAACCTCACTCTATCCACGCTATCCACGGGTAAGTCTTTCACCTCCACTCCCGTGCCTTGCTAAAATGTCAGCCACCTGCAGTATGCCAAATCCCACTGCTGAAGTCTCAGGGAGTTACTGCCCTTCTGGCAAGCTATCCCTACTGGCCACCCTGCACTTCATTGTGCTCATACTGACCTGCCTGGTAGGAATGCTTTACAGCTCTGTTAAGCCTATAGAAGTGCCCTATAGCAGCAGGGTGGGAGTACAGAGCTTCTTTGTCGTTATCCAGCTCAGGTCTCAGGAACAGGCTTGACTTGTGTTTTTGCACCCGCCGTGTTTCTCACATCATGGCTTGCCTGGGTCATTTCTGTCACCATCTTGGCAAAGACCCAGCACTACTCCCTCCCTTTGGAGACCTTGTGTACCATTCCTCCTTGCCTGCCAGTTGTGAGGATGGTGGCAAAAGGCTGCCAGGAATGCCATAATTCAGTTTGATTTCACTGGACAACAGTCTGAATGGGCTGGGCAGCATTTTCTAAAATGTGGTAATAAGTCAGGTCCTCATGTGGGTATCCATGTCCACTCTGGAGGGGCAGGGCTCTGGGTTTCGGCAGTGACCTTCTCATGAAAGCCTCCCCTCCCCAAGGCAGCTGATGAGCAGCGAGCACAGGCACCGGTCAGGGGCTATACCCTGAGAGGGGGGGTTCGTGGTTCATCTCCTCGTCCAGGACATGACAGCTCAATAGGCCTTGACATCTTGAAGGAGGTGTTTATAGGAAGATCTGGGTTCACTTCCTCTAAGCTTTGATCAGGGCAAGGAAAATGGAGCCAGCAGGGATGTAAGCAGAGGTTGTAATGACCATGTGGCTGGAAGGATTTCTTCTTGTCACTGAAATGCATCATCCCTGTGGGAGGTGAAGAGCAGTGTGATGGAGTTGGTGGTCCCATAGCTGTTGCAAAATTCTTCAACCTGCAGCTGTAACACAGGGCTCAAACATTGTCTGAGGGACAGGTCGCAGAGCATTTGTTGTAGGGGAACCAGTAAGGGCCAAAAATATTTTGTAATAGAACAAAGGAAGAACAACTAGGGCTCATCACCTAAAAAACTCTCTTTTGATCCCCTGGAGTCCCACTGCAGCCTGTCTGTCTGATCAGGGTCAGTGTTCACCCAGCTTTGCAGGGGCTACTTGTGGAGCTGTGCTTTCTCTGGATAGGTGTGAGCAAGGGAACAGTCCCTGGGAGGCAAGTAATACAGACGGCAGCAGCGAGCAAATCTGTGAGTACCACAGCTACCAGGACTTTATTCCGCTTCCAAAATACTGCGGGCAATAAATGATAGAGCATTCCCCTGGATCCTACCAGAGACAAGTCATTGTCTTTTTGGCTGGCAGTCAGTTTGACTGGATGTTTAAAGGGGCAGAGCTGCTCCTTATATGCAGTATGCAAAAGGGAAATGACAAAGCAAGTTGCTAACATGACAGTTGGGAGCATAAGTGGGACTGAATGAAATAGCTCTGGTCTTGCATGAAAGCACATGCAAAAACTTCAGAAAAAGAATAATGAAACGACATACTGGGAGATAGTTAATAAGCCACAGCTCTGGCTATTAAATCACATATTGACTTCTGAAAATGGTAATACTCAAAACAGTGGTTAGTAGAGAGGATGGCAGATGTTCTGACGTTTGTCACACGTTATTTGTGTGCCCCACTCAGTGCTCACCTTCAGTCCTCACGAGAAGGACTGGGTGCACTGCATCTACCCTGGGGCTCGACAGCAGTTTCTTTGGTGGTGTCATGAAGCAAGATCGTCCTCAAAATGCAACTGAAAGGTCGCCATATGATGCTATGTACCTGTGAATCGTATTGCCAGTAATAGAAGCCAGTATTTTATTTTATCTTTTTGGGATTGTCCAGCTGATCAACCCTGGCCAAGTGTATAGTGCTGGCAGATCAGGCTTTAGTTCATCTCCACCAATATTAATAATCTGCTGCATTAGCAGTGCTCACATTTGTTTGTCACTGGACCAGAGTCCTACTTAGTATTTGGGTAGGGTTGTGGGCAAATATCTATTATTACTTTTCTTCTTTGGGATTCTTCACCTTTCCAGCAGCTCCTCTCGCAAAACCAACTTGCAAGGTATTGAAGAGAAAACTTGGTTGCAGGTCTTAGAAAAGGAAACATAGTGTTCTTTGAAGATACCTGGGTACTGCACTGAAAGGTGCCTTTGTGGCTGGTGAAGCATGAAAGCTGATCAGCCAAGTGCTTCTTGGCTATGGCGGTTTTTTAGGGTCAGGGGAATGCCACTTCTGTTTGGCTGTTTTCGAAGTGCCCTGCACTATGGCACAACCACATTGGGAAAATTCTCAGCAGCTGTGGAGTTAGTCTCTCGATCATTTTTCCTCTTTAAATTTTATCTGCAAACATCTTTAACATCATGTCCTGCCCTTAACTCTGCTAGTTTTTATTCTACTTTTATTTTGTCTTTCTTCTCTCTCCTCCAGTCGCTGCCGTGAGAGTCATCACATAGCACTCACCCTCCTCACTGGAGGATGTCCAATGTGAAATGTTTCAGAACATGGTGGTAGAGCTGGAGTAGAACATGCTTAGTGGTTGCGTGGCTCTTGTTCAATACACTGGGTGGACTCTGTGGGCACAGTTGAGCCTCTAGAAATTTTTATTCCATCCTGGTGCTGCAGAAATCAATCCTTCTTGTTTTAAAAGTAAACAGTACATTAAAAAAAAAAAAAGAAAGAAAGAGCATGTGCATATTTTCACTCTAGAAAATTGTGGCAAATGTTTGGAAGAAAAATTGTGTCACTGAGTTTTGGCTTTATGATTAATGTGATCCGTGCCTGACAGAGAGCCCCCAATTCATCAAGTCCATATTCTAGCCGTCTGCTGTCTTGACGGTACCAAATTTATCTAATTATGTGAGCATTGCACAGCAAATTAAGTGCAGACTCATTTGTTGCTAACTATGGGGTCTTATTATCTGCCTGCTGCATTATGTCAAAGGTTTGTTCCCTGATTGCTCGATGTGACATGGCAGTACATTCCCCTTCATCACTGTTTGCATTTGGTCTAATGAGAACATACGTTATTTTATCTTAACTGGAGGGAACTCCAATTGCAAGGCCCTCTTGAGCAGGACCACCTGTGGGACCCTTTTCTTTGGAATGTGAAAAACTCAAATAATGAAAGATCTCTGTTCCTACATGAGCCTGAAAGACTTGCTGCATTTCTCTTCAGTGTTGTCATTCCTTCTGTCTCAGTGATGTCCTTGTTAAGTAGCATGACAAATAATTTTCAGGACTTGAGTCTTCTTCCAAATCACTGAGGATTTATTATGTATGTCCAAAAGCAGATTATGTTGGTGCTTCCTTGAAGTATAGTTCTTGAGATTTTTTTCAGGGCGTTGCAGTGTTTCTCTAGTTATTAGGACAACCCACTTTTCTGTACAACCTCTGTTGTTTTCACTTATTTGATGATGCATTTTTTGGACATCTTTCATTTAAGGACTTTTTTTTTTTTGCATTAAGAACATCTTGACAGAATTATGGTGCTTGCTTAGCTTGTCTAGAAAAATAAACTATTTAATTCGGATGATCCTTGAGCTCTCTGCAGTGCAAACCAACAGGAATATTGTGGATTGAAGGCATTGTCCTGGATTCTAATGCTTATGAGCTTGTGGTAACATGGAGGATGGGAGAGACGCAGGATTGGAGCCCAGTGGACACTATAAAGGATATAAGGCAGAATTGGTTAAACTGAATATGGAATGAAACCTATTCCAGGAGTGTAGAATTAGAGCAGAGTGAATAAACGAAGTTGTATTGGTACGTACAGATTGTATGAGGCAACACTTCCACAAAGTAACATTCATTTAATAGTAAGTATTACTACAAGACTGAAAAGCTAAGAAAAAAGAAAACTAAATTTGGAAATTCTGCGTTATTCTAGAGACATTGCGTCAAATTACAGAGCCATGCACCATTTTTCCCTGGCATCCTCTCTTCTGTAGTATGAGATGGCCGAGACTCTGTGGAAGAGCAGTGGAGGGTGTTAAATGTGTTTTCTGCATGCAGCTTTTATTGATTTGTCAGAATTTCACTCTTTACTATTGGTTACAGGCAGAACATGGGTCAGCACTTTGGAATGGAAGTCATCAGCTAGGGTGTGTCTGCAGGTTCAAAGCTGAACCAGAGAAATTCACTTCATAAGATAGAACAGGTCCTTTTCTAATAAAAGGGGAATTTTGTATTTTAGCAAACTTCTTCAGAAAGAGCTAATTTCACAGGGGCCTAGTCTCTGCAATAACTCCCATCTCCTTTAAACTGAGGGCACTCGGTGTCAGCTTTGCAAGACCAAGGCCTTGACTCCAGAGGAAAGCTGCTGGCAGATATGGGAGGTGATTACTGATAGTTCCCTTCTACTCCCCACTATTTGGTGTGCTTAGCTGCACTCAACGTTTTTTTTTAAAGCACAACAAAAATAACTAAAAACTCCTTAGCTCAGCTTAAAAGTCTCTGCCAATGCAAGAGCCTTCAGGGCTAACCCTTGTAAACAGCATGCCTAGGCTTGACTCAGCAAGAAGCTTTTTAACAGTAGCTCCTAAACTGTGGTTAAAACCCATCAGGCATTACACAGTGTAACAAACAAAAGCAGTCTTGTTTTTCTACCAACATCCTGGTGGTGTTTGACATTATTTATTAACTAAATATTGTTGTTGCTCTTCTGTCCATAAATCAAAATAGTAAAAAATACCCCTGAGCTGATAATCACAAATTCTGTGGCTTTCATGAGGACTGAATTGTCCCAAAGACCTAAACATTATCCATCTCCATGATAATGTGGAGTTGCCCTTAATTTCCCTCTGGGAGGGATTTTATCTCATTTAATCAGGGATCTTCCTCCATTTCCCTGAGATCTTAATATTACAGATTTTCCCTGATATCCAACCTACACTTTTTTTCTTTATCTGATCCTATTACCCCTCCTCCCTGAAGTTTGTTTTGTTTTTAGTATGTTAAAAATTACAGAATACCTTTTCAGGGCCAGTTCCAATGTTCCCAAGCTGTTTAGGCAGAGTAATTCACAGGCAGGCAAGATGACTGTTAAACTTTTTATTACAACAAAACTGTGTCTCGAGTGTTTACAAATTTGCCAAATTTAATGTCAAACCCAAGATTTTCCATGTTGAATATCTGTTTCAGGCTGCTTTTCCCTTTCCTTTGTTGTTTTTTGTGAGATTCAGCCAAGGGAGGCCAAGTGGGGTTAAGGGAAAATATGTTGTTTAGCCATACAAAAAATAATCGCCGTCATCTTATAACTGGTTTTAGAAACACAAGTGTCTCTTGCTTCAGAGTTGGACTTTGTTATTGTCACAGATGTGCCTTTTGCTGTTCCTGTTCTACAAAAACACACACAAACCCCCATCAATTTTACCGGATAGAAATCCTTTGAAAAATCTAACTTCCAATACACACAGTGAAGGAATGTTGGAGTTTGGCGGTGAAATTTTCTGAGTGCCCTGTGGCCCTGACCACACTTCAGATGAGCCTTGTCAGGGCTTACGTGATGGTGCTGTTGGGGCCTCTCCATCATCCCCTCCACACAGGGAGATTCACGACTCCATGGCAGAGAGGAGCTTTTTGCACCTCGTGCTCTTGGAGCCGCCTTTGTGCATTATTAGGTGTGCATGAAGTGCCTTCAGTTAACCTCCTTGGGACACCGCTCCCACAAGGCTGCAGCTGGGATCCCATCAGGTGGTTTGGGATGGGACCCCTGGTAATGGTTGTTCTGCAGCAAGGATGCCTCTCGGCTGAGCCACAGAACGTACACACCAATAAAACCTGTGTGTTTTCATATTTACTTTGCTACTGGAGTAGAAAATCTTTGGCAGGCCATGATTGATGGCACTGTGCTGCTTAGGAGACAGAGTGAGCTCCCTCTGGAGTCAAAGCAAACAGCTGCTCAGAGAGGCTTTCTTATGTGTTTTGCAAAGTTTTACGACTTTCACCAAATAGATACATTGCTCATTTGGGAAACAGGTTTGGGGGCTCCCACATCCAATTTATTCTGTACCCTTCTTTACCACATGCTTCTTTTATTTATTTAAGAAAACAAGAATATGTGAGTTTTCAATGGTTTGCAGAGGCTGGTCTCCTCCAGAAGGCTGGTTCAAACCTCTCCCTGGTCTGTAATTAGCAGAAGTGTGTTGCTTTTAGGTGGCTCTTCAGTAACCTACAGGAGGTGATTTGAGGGACTGTCAATACCAGGATTAATACTTGATGGTCACTTGATCCATCTCCTGGAGACCACAGCTTAAATACTGGGCTGCTGCTGTCATGTTTTGGGAGCTGGAAAAATTACTTTAATTCCATCCGGGCTTTATTTTTTTCATCTCTAAAATGCCATTGCAGTAATAATTGCCCTTCTGATGTCTTGAGAGCTAGAAAAGCCAAGTGGTCTGTGACTCCCTTGGCTTCCCAGATTGGGTTTGTAGCATGTTTTCAAACATCAGGAAAGAAGTACACAGTGCTACCTACCTGTGCAGAAACTGAGAAGGTACACACTTAGCATCTTCTGGCCTCACTGGGAGGACAGGCTGATCAAGTCTTTTGAAAATGGGGCAGGCATAATCCAAAACACTCATCAGGGCTAGAATGTTTCTGTAGGCTTTTCCAATCTGATAAACTATTCTATAAAAAAACGAAAAAAACAAAAACAAACAAACCAAACACAACATCCCACAGCACTCTCTTTTGAATCTTGTTAACAGCTTTCAAGCATACTCTGTTATGAGGGAGATTTGCACATCTATGCCATTCCTTAAATTCAGGATATTTTCGTCATGTGTTTTTAGTTAAATAGCCTTCAGAACGCTTTGGATAACTCAAACCTGAATCAGGAGGGACCTGGAGGGGCATGGTTCAGAGTCACTAAACTGTGCAATGTAATGCAGATTAGACTTAGAAACATTTGGGCTGGATCTTCAGTTGTTGAATGCTGGTGACATTTTGCTGGAGTGAGGAGACTCAGTGAGCTGAGATGGAGTCGTGCCCATTAGCACTTAGTGAAGATCTGGGCCACCAAGTTGCTGGGGCTGTGAAAAACCGCAGCTCTAATTTAGCCTAATCACCACCAGAAGTGTAAAAATGGCTAAGAGGTTTTAGTATGGAGAACAAAAGCATGATCTTTGAGGTCTTTTATGTAAACCTCTGGCATGTGTTCATTTAATATGATGTCACTCTGTAATCCACCATTGCTTTTAAATGTCATTCTCAGAGCTTCATGTCAGCAAGTCTTAAGTGATAATCCCTTTGCTTACCTCACTTTATAGTAGATTAAAAGTGACTTCATGCTTCCACCTTATCCACTGTTAAGCTTGTGCTTTAGAAAAAAAATTTATTTGAACTCTCTTCTCCTGCTGCTTTCTAAAGAGTTTCTAAACAGAGAGTGCATGTCTTTCAGAAGTTATCTCGATAGGATTGCCCATTCTCCATTGCTTTCAGTGTCTGTGAAAGAGGATAAATGTTCAGTGCCAACTTCCTGCCCTTTTAAACTCCAGTGTTATGAATTTGTTTCTCAGATTTTCTCTCAGCTAAATGGGGAGCACTGCCCTTCGTGGCCCCTTCTTTTTCTTAATACTAAGTAAATCCTCTCCCTGGGTGGTGTTTCACCTCTCACCAGCTTCTTCTGGTCATGAAGACATGAGATCGTGAGACCTGTTGCAGTGTTTTGATTCTGTAGCACTTTCTCTTCTACGGCACAGGGCTGTGTGGGTTCCCCCTTTCTGCTCTTGTATTTCTTGGTTGAGCTTTTGCTCTATCCTGTAGCAAATCCTTTGTCAGTATTTAAAGCTCTCCATGAATTTCACTCTCCAGCTCCTAGCACACCTCCTTGTGTAACACCTCCCACCAGATATTTGCTGCATGTTGTCATATCCTTCCTCCCTACTCTGGCCAGGCTGCAGCCTGAGTATAGTCGAATATCAATCTGCTCAGCCTCCTCATTTTCACTGTGTTTCTTTGAAATTCTTCCCAGTGTGTGTGAAGATAAATGGACAAACACCATCAAGCCTGTGGCACATCGCTTTTCAGATGCTGGTTAATCTGACTTCCCAGCTCTCAGTGGCCATGGGGAGCAAATCACACAAGGTGCTGAGAGATAAAAACTAATGGCAGGAATACTTGTTATACTGAAAGAAAAATGTAGGATTTTTAATGTCCATACAGAGTGGAAATTTTCAAATCTCATCCAAAAATTCCCCCTACGCAGCAAAGAGCAGAGAAGTCAATTTACCCTGGATGGATGAAGGACTGAGTCAAGTCTTCTGGGATTAGAACATGTGGTTCGAGGGATCCTAGGTATTTCAGATCTGATTCTCGGACCACCCAGGTGGCTAGGGGCAAGTTAAAAAAAATCATGCTAATAAAAAAAGGATCCTATTTGGCAGAACTGTGGATCTGGATACCCTGCATGCAGTTCACGCTGTGCAGACACATCTGCACAAACCAAAGGGCAGAACTGGGTGCTATTGCTCTGGCAAATCTCAGATTTGAACAGCACTCCTGTGGGAGTGTGTGCACATTTAAGTGGGCTTTCTAGATCCCTGGCTTTGACTATAAACCACATATGTATGTTTTTCTTCTGTGTGCCAGACCATTTTGAGAATTTGTGATTTTATACCATTTTCTGCCTTGGAGGCTTTTCATTCCTGTTCCTTTTTGTTTCACCATTGATATTAAATAGACAACTAACAGCTAAAATCTAGAGCATTTCTCAAGGGTCAAATTTTTACAAGTGTCTGTGTTATTTCAGATCATAAATCCCACTGTATTGGGTCTGGCTAACAACGTTTGAAAGTAGGTGTTGTGGGTTTCCAAATAGTGTTGACTATTAGGACTGGCTTGTCAAGTGCTGGTAATGCAAAGGCTCAGTGTGTTTTTCAAATGTGCCGGATCACAGTTAATGTCAAACTCCTCCAATCTCCATTGAAACTCAGGACACTTAAGTCAACCCTAGTAAAGGAGTTAAGTACCTAAAAATTAATAGAATGGATGAAGTCGAGTTAGGAAACACAAACATGTTAATGAGGTGACTTGTGCATGCTTGGAGCCCAGCACGCATGTTCAGATCATGCAGCTCCTGTAGGACCGATGGGGATGTTTTCTGCCTTGTCTCCTCTCTGTTGTCAGAGCGTGCACAAGGCAAATCTTGTGGGAGGATGTGCTATGGAAAAAAACATATTCAGGGTTTAGATGATATCAGTTGGCCAGGCTCCACTTCAAGAGCAAGCTTACTGCATTCCTTGCACTCACTTTGGGGTGGGGGGAATTGGTTTTTGATAGAATTGGTTGTGGTAGCTGATAGTGAACCAGGAGAATGTGAGCCTCTTGATGATTTTTTTAAGCTGATACTTGGCAGGGGACACCTTAGAGCATGGTGAGAGCTATCCTTTTCCACACCCTGGGCAGCAGAAGGACCTGCACCACGGTCTCCCTGCTGCTGAGCACATGCTGTTAGATTAAATGTGAGAGAGAGGCTCCAAACCACCTCCTGCCCTTTCTGTGAATGCAGTGGTATGCCAATGTTTCTTTTGTACAGGTGGAGCCTCCTCACAGCAGAGGTATTTCTTCCTGACACAACTCATTTTTTTTATCTCTCTCCTACACTCCCTACCCTGCACACATGAACCCAAGTCACTTATAACAGCACCTGGGTGCAGTCAGGTATGACTGAAAAAATATGTGAGGGCTGTATAAAATGCAATCACATTCAGCTTTCGGAGCTTAAGTCTCTCAGAGAAATAAACGTGTGTTCTTAAATCTTGTAAGGGCCTTTGAAATATTTTCCTTTTGATCCTGTAAAAGCATCTGGGAGAAGAATTTGTCTTACTCCTCCTCTTGCCCCTTCACAGGAGGCTTTCCTAGCTTGGTTATGGAGCTACTTACATGGCTATTGATTTGCAAACCAGCTGCCAGACATGGTACCTGCTGGTTGAATGCTTCATCTGAAAGCTTCTTAAGATCCCTCAGAGTAACCACACATCCCAAAGTACCATGGATAGAGGGAAGTCTACTAGAGTATGATTCATACATTAAAAAATAGGAAAGTTTAAAACTGCATTAAGGTGATGTTCTTACATACGCATTCTTGTTTGAGACTATTTGTCTTCACTGTGAGATAAAACACTTGATTTTATGTGATGTCTTTAATCCTAACTCAAGTACAGTATGATATTTTACAAGAGAAAACTGCATTGTAGATGAGAGAAAGCAGAGTGTAGAATGATAGGATGGTGAAGGAATTAACACATTCAGTCATCACGTCAGTAAATTAAAGGAAGATCCATCTAATGAAGATGAGCAAAAAGGAGATTTGTAGAAGATATTTGAAAAGAAATGATGAGCTGGTGATACAGAGGGTCACACAGAAAGTTGTCTAGGCTACAAAACTGTTTTTAATTGTCTTACTATTCAGGAAAACATGTAAGTATATGCTTAATTAGACATGCCTGTTTATGTCTGTTGACTTCAGAGGAACTTAAATGCGTGTTCATAATACTGTCCTGGAGAGAGATGTTCTTCTGAAGATACCATAGAATAGAAATGTTTACTACATCCTGCTTGTGTACATTTCTGCTGTAAAAATAGTTCCTATTAGCGATTTTTCTTGTGCCAATATGGACTTGGCTGTTGACTTCAGACGTTACAGTAGTGGATTATTTAATGGTATTCTCATGAAAGGCTTCACTTCAGTTATGTCTCTTCAGATAATTTTTGCAAAGTAGAAGTCAAGGTCTAATGAAGAGGGACTCTGGAGCTGTGGTGGTTGCTTACACATAATATTGCTGCGAGTCCAACATCATCACAGAGATCCCAGAACTGGTGTCAAACAGGCCAGTTTGGAGGAGCCTAGCCACCAAGTTACCATGTGGACAAAATGTCTTTGTGTTTGCTTCCTAGGTAGAGCGAATTTTCAAGGAATTAACGATTTTTGAGATCCTTATTTGAGTAGCAGATCACCAGTCAGGTCAGACTGTGTTGATCCTGCTTGTTTGAAAAGACCCTGAAGGAGCCAATGATGTTTTCAGTTCTTTGGGAATAACCAAAATGAGATCTTTGCTGATCCTGAGGCATTCATTTTGTGATAACATCTTTTGAGGATCAGGGTACAGCATGAAAGTATATTGTAGAGACTAGGTCAGGGTGAATAATTCTATAATCTGTAGACCAGTGGGAAGGATTTTGCAATTGGTTCCCAGGGGAGAAATTATATAAAAGTTATTTATGGCTTTTTCCCTTTTTTCCTAGTCCTCCAGTCCAATTTATTCTCTTTAGGAAGTATTGCTAGGAACTGATGAACAGCGGGCTATCTACAAAATTTTATCCAGTACATTTTGGTACTTAAATAGTTATTACCTGTTTGTATATTATTTCCAGCAGAAGTCTCCAAACAGAGAAATAGTCATAATGCAATCTATGTCATCAGACCCCAGACCATAGTAAAGTTCCAAAGTCCAAATAGATTTCTGTCCATCTTTGGAAAAGAAGTTGTACACACACACACAGCCTAACCATTTTTCAGGCTAGGTCAGAGAAATTCAAACCCTCCCTCAGGGCATGAGATGACCACAATGTGAGAGACTAAAATGGAATTGAGCCAGGTTATATATTTTACAACCCATGTCTTTTAAGAGTTTCACAGGACCTTTACAGAGGATAAATACACTGGACTTTTGGGCTTCAGCGGATAGCAATGAAAACCACTTATTCCTCACCAGAGCATCATCACGTGGTGTTGCCTAATGAGCTAGAGGGAAAGGCACTCTCCCACCAACACCACTTCCTCTGTGTCCTTGGGTTTTCTTTGCAAGTCATCAATTCAAGGCTTGGCTAGGTCCTGACCTTTCTTGGCATGTGAGATCTAAACCTGGTGTGACTCCAGACTTCCCTCAACCGCGTCTGGTTTGAATCCTGTCAGTGCCCAGACGAGTGTTACCACAAGAATAAGAAACTCTTCAAAGAGTTGTTTGTTTATTTGTTTTTCTAAGAGCTGGCTTCTGCCAAATGTGAAGAAGGTGGGAGCTCTGTGAGCTGCAACTTTTTTCCTGTCAAGTCCTGAGGTCCATCAGCACATCCTATCAGCCTGGTTTCTCCTTGCTTGATATCTGCAGAGCAGGGCTTGCACTTCTGGTGAATTGTGTGACGGTTTACGATAAGAATGGATGGTGAGCAGAGACTTGGGCTTGATTTCTGCACAGATGTCACATTGCTTCAGGTATGTCGCTCTGGTGCAGCGTATTGAGTGAGTGACCTTTCCCAGGGTGACTTAGTGAGTAAATGGCACAAACTGAGGGAAGATTCCTTGAGTTGCCTTGCACTGAAGGGTAGATTGTGCTTCCTCCCAAAATCTTGCACTAGATGCAGTGGTTTCCTATCCCTTCATTTTGTTTTTGACTGTGTTGCCAAACTGGCCTTTTTCCAGGATATGGTTGCTGTGATTGACTTCATTGCTCTGAGTTCCATAAACCCACGCCAAGCCCTTCCAGCTCAGTGTTCATTGGTGGCTTTTCTCCCAAGCAGGGTAATTTTGTGGTTCACATGTTCACCAGTGAAATTGCTGTGATCTGTGAACTTCCAGTGCAGTAAGGATTTGTGTGTACATGTGTGTGTGTAATCTTCCTTACCTACCAGTGCAAAGTCTCAATCTAATCTCCTCCTCCTGTTATCATCCTCACGGGTTGAAAGCTAGGCTGAAAGTTAATCTGCTTGCCTACAGTGCATCATGGTCTGCACTCCCCGATCACATTTGAGTTTCAGTTGAAAGAGCCACTGGCATCCAGGAGCAAATCTTTGATTAAAATGGAACTATAGACTTTTAGAAGCTGTTTTTGAAGGCTGAAGGTAGAAGATGGAGATCGTGCAGCCAGGGAACCTGGCATATTTGGAGGTGTGACACAAAATTAACAAACACGCCAGTAAAAATCCATAGGTACAATAGCACAGGCTGCATTTGTTGATAATTTTTGGCTCATTGAACTTTCCTGCCTCATCAACCAGCAGAGTGAGAGCTTTCAAGTGGGACTTCTGTAATTAAAAGTTTATCTCCAACCAATAGGTCCTTATAACTCTTTTTGCACTTGCTGTGTCCCTTAGATACTCTGTGACTGATCTTAGAAAATGGCCTGTGCATTCTTGTACCTTTTTTTAATTTGCTAGAAGCTCTTTTATAACAGACATGAATGGTTGATTAATCCTTACAGCTTTCGTGAGTACCAAATGTGTGCTGCATGCTGGGTAACAGAAATTATTTTCCTATTAGATTATGAACAGCTTTAAAACTTGTGCTGTAATGTGACGTCCACAAAGGGAATTGTGAATATTAGCAGTTCAGATCTGGATAGTTGAATTTCCTTGGTTACTAAGAACATTATGGATTATTTAAACAGTAAAATATTTTAGAAATTCACATTATTTTCACCTTTTACATCCTTTGCTTATTTTAACAAATCAAGAAGCAGATATAACTAAATAAAAAAACTCCCAAACATGCAAAGTACAGGACCTTAAGTCCTGTTTTCAAAGTAAACTCTGAGACAGAAGTATTTGATATGAAAATCCCATCAGCAGCCTACTCCTACAATGAATTTATGTAGCAGTTTACACCCCACTGAAATCAACTTGGCCTGCAAAAGATACTTGAAGGTGCAAAAAAGATGACTGATGGGACTTTCAAAAGCTGCTGCCACATGGAAAACCTCACTGCTGGGATTTCAGCATAGCTTTAATTTCCAGGCTTGGTTTGTTTGCCACTGTGTTGTCTAAGGTAAAGCACCCACTGCACCTGCGCAGTTGTGATTTCTCATTTCCAGACCACAGCACAATAGCCCTGTGTTTGCCTTATCAAAAACCAGAGAGAAATGTTTAAATAACATTTTGTGCTGAATTATTAAAACTGCTGCGAATGTTTTCATTAAAATTTGAGAATGTTTAATATCCCTTCTTTTGAATTTTAAATAGAACCAATACTTGGTGACTTAATTACGCAGCAATATCTCTCTTTTTTTAGTTTTTTGCCTTATATTAATAAAATTACTGTATTTACATAGTTCCAACCTAAGCACATCTGGTTTTACTGACTAAGTGCATCATTTAAAGGCCACATAATGTTAACACCTTTTGGTTCGCCTGAGACTTTACATCATGCTACATGCTGAATCCTGTAGTGAACTTTATCCTATGCAAAAAATAAATCATGTTCTCTATGCTACTTATGAAATGTTCAAAAAAACCCAAAACTCCACAACTCTCTGATCATTCTAAACTGCCCCCATTGCATTGAAGTTGTGTTCAGACTACCTCGATTACTGTCTAAGACAGGCTCTGGCTGCTGTTGTGGAAAGTAATGGCTATAACCTGTGAATTGAGCACCTACAGTTGACCATGCAAAGACAGCAGCTGTCTCTTCCTTGGCTGTGGATAGTTTGAGAGCGTGCAGAAATGAGGCTGGAGGTTTCATCCTACTCACCACTTAAATGCCACAACATGGAGCACAAACTGGTGTTTGGTGAGATGCAAGAAGGGTGATTTTTGAGGTTGTGGAGTGATGAGGATCCTCCTGTTTCTGCTTCTGGATTAGCAGTATGGACAATCACCAGAACTGTGAGCGTGGGGAGGATGTCTGGGGGCCTTTGCCAGCTCTGACACTGTAAAAAGCCCCGCGTTTTTCAGGCAGCATCCCAAACCCAGCTGCAATTCCCCAGAAAGGGGAGGGTAAAGAGTGGCTGTGCCTCTGCCATTGCAGCCTTTTGGAGAGAAACAGCTTCAGGGACTTGGCATCAACCTGGTGTTTTTGGGAATTAGATGTGACATTTAAGGGGGGGATAATTTAATGGTCAGCTAAGGTCTGGAGATACTGAATGTCCTACTTTTACCCAGCTGAGCCTAGTGTCCAGTCTTAACCTAGGCTGAAGGAAGGTCTGGGCTATCTAATACATATGAGACTACATACTAATGATGTGAGACCCCATACAGGCAGAGAGGCAAGTGAGAGCAGTGGCCAAGGCAAACTTCAGCCCTAAGGGCAGAAGCCGCTGGAGGGTGGTGCTGTGGTGATGAGCTATCTGTGCTCAGACCTCCTCTGCTGTCAGGCTGGTGAGCACTAGACCCACTGGACACCAGCGCAGCCATGCGGATGTACAAGGGTGGGTTCTTTGGCCTCGAAAGGCCATGTGTATGTGTACATCACTCTCCAGCTACGATGACAACTGGCTCTTTGAAATGCTTTTCTGCATTTGCATTTACAAAAGCTGGATAAGCCTTTTTTTAAAAAATCTGATAAGTAGCAGGCAATTGAATTAACCACTGTTGACTGTATTGCTGTCTCTTAACAAACTCCATCTGTATGGTCTCCCTTTGTAGACACAATTTTATAACTTAATTTCCCTACCAAAACATCAGTGTTTACTTAGTAAGAAATCTGTTCTTTGTCAGCTTAAAACAGTGATTTCTTTATTACCACTCTGCACAGGGAATGACAGCACAGAGTTGGCACTGGAGCAAGTCTGGTTGAGTCTACAGCGTTGTAATGGAAACAGGGTGAACTGGGGGTCAAGTATAATGGGATTTGTATACAGAAATGTGTCTGCATAAGGAATAGCTGCATGAGATAAGAGAATGAAAGATGAGGCCTGCAGGTCTCCCATTGCATGGTGTTGGGAAGGAGGTATCAGGGTTACCTCTGCGCCGGCGCAGCAAAGTTGCCTAAATCACGCATGCATCCAGCACTAGCTGACATCAGTGGATGTTGGATGTATTGGGGCGGTGGTCAGGGATTACTCTAAGAGTGTTTTGTATGTTGTTTTTATTGATTTTGGAAAGCATGGGGTCGATGAGGGGTTTTCAAGCTATTACAGTCTGTGGCCTCCCTAAAAATTTCTAGCAGTTGTTAAATGTGGTATAGTGAATTTGACCTGAATAACAAGAGGCCTGCAGGGGTTTTTTGCTGTATTTCACAGCCCCTGAAGGAGTTCTTAGTGATTCCCAAGGGTTTTGCAAACCACAGGTTGAAAAGCACTAGTGTAAACTTCCAGCAGTAAACAGCTGGGGAACATCAGATCCCTATTCCTTCCTTGATAAATGTGTTATATTTTCCTGTGCCATTGAAAAATTGGAAGAATAGAAGAGCAGCTGTAGTCAGTGACACCAATGGATCTGGGAGCAAAGGAGTATTGGAAGGAAGGCTTTTTGGTTGGTTACGTGGCAGATGAGATATAAAACACCTCATCTTTTTTTACCATGAGATGATGATTTGGCTCCTTTGAAGTATGTTGAAGTTGTATAGTGCACCGAGTAGTGCTGAGGTTTTGCTATAGGGTTGGGCTTCTGTTTATTGCATTTACTTTCTCCTGCTCTAGAGCCGTTCTCAGTCTTACATTGCAGGCTACAGCTGGTAGAGAAATGCCAGTTTTTTATTGTAGTCAGTTGGAGAGAAACTCTGCTTTCTGTGAATTATTTGTATTCAACTTTTCTCTATGGAAAATTGAATCCTAATTGAATGTTGTCCACACTTTAAAAACATCTATGTTTCATTCATATGTACTTTATTTCTAATGATAAAAAGAAAAAATAGAAAAGAAAAAAAGAGTGATAGGTTAAAATTAGAAGAAATGAAAGTTGAAGTGCTGATTTATTGTTATTTTTCTTATTTTGTACAGAAAACTTCAGACACTTTCAAGAGAAAAGCTTGTTTGGAATAAAAAGGGTTTATTCCCTGCAGTCATATCAGTGAAAAACTTTTACCTAGTTCTGCTCTTCACTGTATAATTGCTTGCTTTTCAGCATACTCGTAGCAAAGGAAAGACTGGTTAGATCAGCCAGGCTGCTGGATCAGATCTTACATTACATCTTGAGCTCTTTGAGTGCCATTAGCATTTCCTTTTAGAAGTGAAGAAATATTGACAGTTTGGTAGGTTATCTTGCATTTTACTGCACGTTAGGGCACTTCAAAGTCTTTATGTAGTGATGGGAACTGTCATGAAGTAGATGTGAAAGGGGCCTTTGGTCCAACTAAACCTGTCAGCAAAAAGATTTAGGGCAGATGGTTATTATTAGAAATCAATGTATTTATTATATATTGTTCAGGAATATTTCCCTTTGGAGGTTACTGTGAGTGCTGTTGCTGTTTAAAATGTGTCAAATGCCAGTAAAATTAATTCCTGCAGAAAATCCAGGGAGCCCCAACCAAAAGCTTTGTTATTATGAGAATGCACATCTTTTACTCCTTTGTGCTGTGATGCACCAGAGGCAGATACCTGGCGTGCGTGTGTGTGTGTGTGTGTAACATGGATTTCTGTGCTGCTTTCACAATCACCTCTGTACACAGACAGAGCTCCTCCGACTGCTGTGTCTGGAAACATTTTGTAGAGATCTGTGCTGTACCTGTTCCCATTTTGTTTTATTCCTCTTTGTAAACTATGGCTTTTTGGTTACAACAACTTACTGCTGCTTAGAGGAAGCACATCTTCTGTCTAAAGCTTGAACACCAATGGTTTTCCCCTGTACTTTAGAACAGAGATGCAGGACATTTCAGGTTTTTGTAGTTAATTGGGTATAGGTTTTGCTTCCTTGGTGTCTTGTTTAGATATAGGATTTAAGTTATAGGACCTTGGTTTATGGGAAGAGGGCATTCCCAATAGAAAAGGAGCATATTAGCAGAAACATTAATGCTGGAAGTCGCTGTCCTGGAACAAAGATTCATTTTCCATTCACCCTGTGATTTACAGCACATTCCAACCAAGTGATTTGGCTATGGTCTTCTGGCATAACATTGTTTGCCCTTTCCCTGACATTTTGCATATAAAGAAAAGTTATGAGCTTCTTGGGCATTCGAGGTACCAGGAAATGCAGGACTCTACCTAATTTGTTAACATGAAATTATAGATGTCAGACACAGACTCTGTTAGTTAACGTTGGTTAGAGTAATGCTGCAGCCAGTTGATTGTATTACAGTCATGATGAAGAGGAATGGTCTTTTTTTGCTTTTCTGGGATATGACAGGTATGGAGCCAAGGCAGATTTAAAGTGTAATGAATGAATAAGCATTTTCTATGGTTTGCCTGACTCTTCCATGAGCTCCATTGCTGTGGTGCTGCTGCCACTGCCTTACTCTCTCCTCAATGGGTTATTGGTGGCATAACATGAAAAGAGACTTTTCAGAAGTACTATGGGAATAGTCTTTTAAATGTTAAACCCTTCTGTAGCACTTGGATGTTACTACCTTTTAAGGAAGAGAAGCCCCCACCCAAAAGTAGCAAAGGAAGAAGACACTGGGCAGGGATCAAAAATTCGGATTTCTTCTCCACAAATGTGCACTTCCCATTTGTTTTCCCAAGCCCAGTGTCTTCACAGCTACAAGCAAAGTATTCACTTGAAAGTGCTAATATCCTCAACATGTGTCCCAAGGGAAGACAATCAGATGCAGAGAAATGGCTGTCACATCCGACACATCTCTCCCAGCACCCATTTCCCACATCTCCACACCAGTATTCAGTGCTCTCAGATCTCCCTCAGCTCTGCCCTCAATATTTGGTCCATGTCTACACCTCTCCACATCTCCTTCCCCACCGTTTCCCACCTTGTTTGCTCCTCCAACCCACCATGCCACTGGCCAGCCTTCATCCCCTCCCCGCTCAGAGCCTGCAGTGTTTTCATACCCCAGCTCTCAAATTTAATGACTACTGGAATCAAGATCTCATGCCTGGTAGTTTCAACCTGAAGCTCATATGTCTCCAGGTTTGCACTGCTCCTTATGTTTGTCACTGGACTCCTTTCACTGTCTGCTGCACTTCTATCCATCTTTCCTTCATGCCTTTTCTCTCACTTTCCTTCTTTCTCTCCCCCACAGCTACCTTCCTTGAAGTTCCCCTTCTTAAAATATGCTTCTTCTCTGAAGGCTTTCATCATTAATATCTCAAGAAACTTATCTTAGAGACTCATCTGCTGTGCTTTGATTTATTTGTTGTGTGTTTTTTTTGTGAGTGTCTCACAAGAATTGAGCTGGTCATCCTTCTACTTCCATTGCTAAAGGAAAGCTTGTGTGAAAAGGTGGGCTTTCAGAACCTAAATTAAAAGATCATGTAAGTAAGATAATTGGATAAAAAAGGATATTAGGATCTGAAACAGAATGTTTACTTGCTTTGATGTGCTTTGGGAACATATGTCTGCACAGTGGGTTGTGTGGCTGATTAAGTATAAAACAATCCGAGAAAAAATCACCACTATTAAGCTTAAATCAAAGATCTCTCCCCAAGACACTAATTTGATTTGGGTTTGAAGGTCCCATATCAACTCTAATTTCTACCTTTGATGTCTTGCTTCTTTGTATGTTCTATAATGGAGGGCAACCTTAGTTATAAAAATTTGCATTTTTCTTCTATTTTAAAAGCAAATATTGATATTGTTGTTGTGTTGCAGTTGTGGCTACAAATGTCAGCCAAAACTAGACCTGTGTTGTGGTAAAAGCACCATAAAGGCAATAAGAAACCATATGTGGTTAGGATAGTTTTTAATCTGAAAACCAATTCCTGTACTCACACTCCCAACTTTGCGCCCTCCGAAAGTTGCCCTTGTTGCCCGAGGCTGCCAACAACCTATGATTTAAAAACATTGTTAATTTATGGTAGAACTTAGATGAAAAAAACTTTAAAGCTTAAAACTTTGATTTAATTTAATAAAAAAAATAATACTCATATATCATGTGAAATTAAATCTTTGGTTTGGTTGGCTCTTGAGTTTAGGTATTTCAGACTTAGGACTGAAGTCAGGTGTGTTTGAAAATGGAATGATTTTTCCAAAGGAAAAATGAAAGATGTTTACCTTCTTTTTTTCCACTTCTGATAAAAAAATTATTCTTCTTACCTGAAGCAAATATTTTAAATTTTCTTCCTACACTAGAAGTTTCATTAAATCTTGAATATGTTTTTCTAAGGGGTGGAAAAAAATTATGCTGAGAAATTGTACCTGCCTTAGATTATGACACTGTGTAGATGAAAAGCAGAGGAATTGCACTTGAGACCTGTTCTTGTTGCTCCTCTCATCGGTGGCAGAGTTTCCTTTGACTTCAGTGATACAAGATTAGAGTTTAAGTCATGACAACTATGATTGCCAGTGGATGCTGAGTGGGATTTTTCACAGTGTCTACGTAAATCCTTCTCAAAGCACTGCTCGAACCACAAATTCACAAATAAAGGATTCCATATTCAGAGATCTGTGTCTATTAAGGCTCAATGGCATCACCAAAGTTATGTGGTCTGACATTTGTGACACTGGCCATAGGATTCCTGTCTTTAATTTCTACAGTGAGAGAAATTACTATTTTGTACTATTAAAACTCCAAACCTTGCAGTGCACTTCGAGCATTTTAGAAGAACATCCAGTTTCGTCATACAGTCTTGCTGAATTTACCAATTCCATACATAAACCCATCCAGTGGGAACTTACACTTGCTGTTAAAAAAAGTCTTTTAAAATAAATTTTTTATTGTTAAAAATATTTTTTAATTGTTTTTCATGGTTCCTGTGCCTCAAAGACATGCTTGAGGGGGAATGAGAAAATAGGAACTGCATGAAACATGCCCGTTAAATTCTGCACAGAAGCTGTGACAATTTTTGTCCAGGTTCACAGTCTCTGTAAGAGCTTCTTGTAAGTGAGAGCATTAATTGCTGAATTAACAAAGGTAGCTCTGGTTTGCTGTATATTCGTCTTTGAAAGTATGAAAAGAACAACAATTATTAAGCTTATTTTAGAGCCAAGAAGATACAGGATAAAAAATAAAATTACTTGTTCTGAGCATCCCGATGGGGGCAGGGGCTGGGAGTTATCAGTGATGTCTCCTGAGTCCCCCTCCCAATGTCTTTGTATTGGGACACATAAGGTGGCATCTTCAATTTGATAGCATCAGGTCACTTTACTGAATAATTTTCAGCTTGTTGCAGTGCTGGGAGAGCTGGGAAGCATGACTGATTCCCCATTGCCTCATTACCAGGCTGCCCTGCACTCGCTGGCAGTGGCGGCTGCAAGGCAGTTCTGTGCTGCTCCTTCGGCACATCCTCTGCTCTCCGAGCTGAAAAAATGGGAGGGAGGGAAACCTTTGTGAATGATCAAATGCCATGTGAATTTGATAGTTGTGGCCCACATTTGACCTCTGAAAGGTACCTTGTTTTGAGGGACCTCGCGGGGTTTGATTCTGAGGGTACTGCACAACTGTTGTGACCTCTCGCCCTTCCTGTTGTAAGGGACTTTAAATCAGAAATAAACAGATGTGAAGTTGAGGGACTGGTGAGAGCTGTTTAGACTGAATCATTTAGCGTGAATCCTGGGGCACTTTAGGTTTCCTGTTGAATACAGCTTTGGTATCCCATACATACAGTGTCTGCCATGAGAGCAGTCCATTTTTGGGGCATCTGCATGGCTGTCCTCCATCTCCTTCAGATGTTAGGTGGTGTTATGGATCCACAGAAAATAAAAGCAAGGATATTTATGTGGGGTTTAGATAGGGCTGTTGGCTTGAAAAGCTTTTTTTCTTATAGCAAAACTCTACCAGGCTATGATACCCCTCCCCATGAGTAGCTCTGTTCCTCACTTCCATGTCTGTTAAGCAGTTATGCATATTTTTATTGTACAGCAAAACAATTGCCTCAAGTGTCCATATTTGATTAAGCATATGGAAAAGTATTCAGCCCTTTGTTTTCAGCTGAATAAATTTATTTGTCACATTATTAATTTAGACTAGTCATGGGACATTAGTGCTGGTTAATTGTCCTCATTTTTCTGGGGTTTATTTAACTGATAGAGATTGTTTCAGAAATGCACAACTTTAACTGTTACATTCATTGCGCAGTGCCCCATGCAGAGGCTCCAAACTTGCAGCAGCAGCAAGAAGTTACCACATCTCTGCCACACAAGATTTTGGGATTGCTGGTGCATGGCTACAGAGGGAGAGCAGGATGAGAAAAAGTTATCCCAAGGCCCTGTTCATAGCAGCCTGCACTTGCCAGTCCCTGAGGTTTTCCCTTCCCTGGAGCCCAGCCCAGTTCCTCAGAGATGATGCTGCTCCTCTGCATCTATGAGGATTCTTTCTCACACACACCCCTCCTGTGAGTAGCAGCATTGCAGAAGAGCACCTGCTGGCACATACAGGGACACGGTGGTCTGCCTGACTGAAAACCACAGGCTGAGGATTCTTTGCCTTGATTTTCAAGGGAAAACTACCAGCTCCTTCCTCCAGACTTTGAGATGAGACTGTGGAGCTTCAGACAAGCTGTCACTCTTTTTAGCAAACCCCAAATGGCAGGAAAATTAAGCAGATTCCTTTTCCCCAGTGAAGGACCAATTAAGGAGTGACCAGCTCCTGGGAAACCACTAAACGTCTCCCAGTGTCCCAGCAGCAGTGTGTGACATGTCTTGGATGCTGTTATCTCTCCTTTTGCTTGTTGTGCTCCTCCACTGTCACATGTTACCACTCCCCTACACTTCTGCTCTGCAGGCAGCTGGAGCCAGGTGAATAGTGCAAGGATTTCTGCTCTCCAAGGGGAGTCATCCAGTGCACTAGTAAAGACCTGCTCTTTAAAGCCTTCAACAGCTTGCATTCCCCCAGCATCACCATAAGGCCCTGCACCCCTTAGATGGGATCAGGTAGTGTCTCCCACACCTCAGTGTCTCCCTCTGTTAGACAGCAGAGAAGGAAAGGCCTCTCCTGGATGGGGGAGGAAATGAATCCAGGCTCACGTGCTTCGTCAGAGATGCAAATTGCTCTACAAGTCCTGAGCATTAATTATAGAGCCTGGGCTTCTTGCTGGAGCCTCAGGGAAAACAGGCCTCTGGCTCACGTTAAATTTAATGGCGTTTGGACACCCAATTCCCTTAGCCTATTTTGAAAACCAGAATCCCACTTTCTCCAGAAATATATGTGGTCAGGTGAAATCCCTCATCCTACTGCAGACGGCAACATTTTTACAGCATCGTCTTCAGCAAAGTCAGGAGCTCTCCCTCAGGTGCTGGGATGTTTTCCTTATGCCATCCATGGGATCTAGGAAGGAAGCAGAGAGTGATATGGATAGTGGAAGTCTGGACAGGGAGCTCCGTGGACAGCTTGAGAAATGCAGCTCTGGCACCATGACTTCATTGCATGGGCATTGCATACACCAAGCTGAAGATTGTTCCTTTACAGGGTCTGAGGCATACGGGTGGAGAGTCCCACTTGCCCTGTATGTGAGCCGGGCATGGGGACAGAGCTGCCTTCCCTCAGCACTGCTTCATCTCTCATGCAGTGCCTCTAAAGAATAGGATCTGATGGTTCTCCTCTGCCAGGAGCAGACCTATTAGGCTACAGCTGCCTCTCACTGTGTAGTTGCAATGCCAATGCAATGGCTTAGTGTGGGACTTAGGTATTAGTTAAGAAGTAATGCAACTGGGGAAAAAACAGGGAAAAAAAACAGACTTTTGGAGATTTAGGAGTATAAGATCCCTCTGGCTGAGTGAGTTGTTCCTGGTAGGCATCTACTGGAAGCCACATTATTTTGAGACGTGATGCACCATGGTATGGTGTTTTGCTAGACTTGTGGGTGTACAACAATAAGAGGTGATCCTTGCCTGGGATCACCAGACCTGGAACCAGACCTGGATGAGAGTATGGCTGTCATAGGCCACAGATGGAACAATGAGCAAGGACAGGCTTTAGGCAGAGACATAAGGAGCCCAGTCTTCATGCACAGGGCCAACCTCATGTTCAAACACCAGCTACATGCATTTTGGAGGGATTCTTGATCCTTTTCCCAGTGTTGCCTCTTTGGAAAGGGTGGGGTTTTCCTGTTCTGGGGGACTCCAGCATTTCTGCCCAATTTAGCACAGAGAAAAAGAACAGCAAACCCTTCATATTGTTATACACATTTTAGATGTTGGCCTCACAGTTTGATCAACAGAGGCTCCGAAGGCTCGTAAACCTGGTAATACATAGTTCCAAGACTGCATCAAAGAAGTTCACAACCCTTTTGGGAGAAGCTGTGAGTACTGATGAAAGAGGGAACTTATTGTGTATGTAAGAAAACTTCTTTCATGGCTTATGTATTAAGGCAGGCTCTGTGGCCCAGGGAAGATTGGGGCTGCTTTTAATTTACATCGCCCCTCACTTATATTAAGTCTTCGTCAGAAGAAAAATTAGTCAGATGTTTTCTTAATGACATCATTTTTTTTAATCCTTTTTCATTTTTTCCAGATGAGGCGGTGGAGATTATTAGAAATGAATTGAAACTAAATCTGGAACAGAGACTTTGATTCACTTCTCCCTCCTCCCTGGTAGAAATAAATTGGTCGGCTCCGTGCTCGGCTGCCTTTATTAGCAGCCTCGACAGAAACCAGCCCTGGCAGCCTCGGCTGCAGCTTTCCGAGCATGCTGCCGCCATGGCTGACGTCATGGCGAGAGGCACCGGAGAGTGACTTTGGTCACCCTATAATTTTGGTAACCGAAGGCCATGGCAACACAGGTGGGGAAGTTATGAGGTCTGAAATAGCCATGCCATCATCAGTTTGTCTTTCAGTGTCATAAAAGAAAACAGGGTTGATGCTAGTGGGTGTTCTTCTAGCAAAACCCTGGCCTGGGTGCAATGAGTGCCTGTGTTGGTGGCTGTGCATCTCGTCAAGTCCTTTGTATCTCATAGGTTTCCACTGCCTGGTATTTCACACCAGCAAACCACAGAGTGTATTGCTACAGGAAAGTACTTTGAACTATAAATATTTCAGAAGGCATTTAATTTACTACTCCTCAGCAGAAAGTGTTCAAAAAGCCACAAGGTTTACTAATTTATCAGAAGACAGAGAAACACACGGAAGATCAAACAAAGACAAACATGCTCGTTAAACTGCTGAATAAGTCGGCAAAGCTTATATTACATTTCTGTGTGGTTTTGTTGATATGCAAGAATTACAAATAAATTAAAATGCACCTGAACTGTTGATAAGGCAGGGTGGGACTGTGATCCTGAGGTGCATGTGGCATGTCTAAACAGCTCAGATCTTCATGTTTGTGGTTGTCTGTGCATGGAGAGACAAATCTTACATGCACTCACTAATGGCATATTTGGATACTCTTAAGGAAGGATCTTTGTAATACCCTCCCTTAGATCAGCCCACGTTCCAGATCCCTGACCTCCAAATTCCCATTGTCTCCTTTGCCTGGGGTGTAGCCCCATGGGGTACACATCCATCTCTCTCTGCTTTGCCAGAGCAGCCAGCCAGGGACGAATGCTGTCCCTACTGTGACCTGTATGTCAACAACAGCTCTGCTTCCAGCAGTCTGTGAGTACAGAGAGAGCTAATACAAAGCAGATTGTGCTCTTTTGTTTTGCCTAATGACAGCTCTACCCCTTTTGGTGTCTAGCTCAGATTTTCTGCTTCTCAGGTCAGGGCAAGGAACTTTTGCTTTCATCCATGCACCCTCTGTGGTTTGTCTAAGAGGCTGGAGGGTACAGTAGGACACGTGTCTGGGAGAAGTCCAATGACTTTCTCTTCCATCCTTGTTCACTCTTCAAAAAACTGCTTAAGCACTGAAACATGCATGTGACTTTTTTTTTGTTACCTGCTGAATCATTCAGCATTTACTGACTTCTTTCTCAGGTAGCATTTGGCCTAAGGAAGATCTGAGGGATTTAAGAGAGGTGGCCCCCAGAAAGCATGCAGTAAAACCTCTCATGAACTTTTGCCCTCTGAACCATACTGCCGGCCTGTCAGGGAGGTTTGTGCTAGCCATGATGGACGCAGGAGGGGAGGGCTGCTTTGCTGGCACTGGCCAAGCCACACGTGCTGGGCCGAGCAAAGTGCAGCTCAAGATCACATGAATTCTCCTTTGTGCCATTTGCATCCTTGCACAGGCAACCCTGTTTTGGGGCTTTGTCTGTACATGGCAGCACTAAACTTCTAGATACCCAGCAGCAGCGAGGAGCTCGCTAACCTCCGGTTTGCCTTGAATATCTTTGTGTAGCCAGCCTCCCCATGCAAGGAGATGGAGTGGGATCTGTAGCACAGGGTATGTTCCATGCCACCTGTATGTGTGGGCACTGCCTAAAGCTCACGCTGGCTTTCGTAACAGCCCAGTTAGGGTGAGCCACCTTGCACAAATACATGTTTAGTACAGTATGGGTGCCTGTCCATGGGAAGCTTCAGGCTCTACACTTCAGGCTCTACATATTTCTGGAAGGGAGGTTTTTCCCTCTATGTGCTTGAACTCCTCTCTCATGGGCGAAGGTGGTGGGACAGGACAGAGAAGGGTGGAAGGCGCTGTGTCCACTCCAGTGGCTGTGAGTGACAGTGTGTCTCCATTTCCTTCCCAGGCCTCCTCCTCTGAGCGGCAGCCCCGTCATCTCCGACATCTCCCTCATCCGTCTGTCTCCACACCCAGCTGGGCCTGGCGAGTCGCCCTTCAGCCCACCACACCCCTACGTGGCACCCCACATGGAGCATTACCTCCGCTCTGTCCACAGCAGCCCCACACTCTCCGTCATCTCCGCTGCCAGGGGCCTCAGCCCTGCCGACGGTAAGATACTGTGCTACTGGTACTGCAGCAATTTTGTAGCTCACCAGTACTGAAATTTCCTGAAACGGAGGGATTTACAGCTGCAAAGGCTCCTCAGCTGCTCTCTGAAGTGGGAGAGCTGTCTCTTTTTCTTTTGCGTTTTTTTTTTTCCCCTTTAACTACACATTTGTTTTGCATCATCGCACTGAGAAAGCAGACCGTGAGAATAGCTATTACTGCTGGATCATATTATAAATATTTTGCTTAAAGTACGTTCCTTTCTGCAGTGCTCTTGTCTCTCTTACAAGCTTCCCTGATCTTACATTTGTACTGGGAGCTCTGCTTCTCCCAAAGAGGGTCACAGTTGCTCTGGCTAGCTAGCCTGTCTGGGACTGATGTTGCAGAGGAGGCAACTGGGTTAGCCCTGTTGGCTTTATGTCTGTGGTCAGGGTGGCTCCCAAGAGAAGGAGAGGGACCACTCTTTCTTCCTCCTTACTCGTGAGTTGCCCTGCAGCAGATTTTGGGGAAGGCAGGGGCGTGTGGGGAACTGGCGCTGGGTGCAGGCAGAGGTGATCGTGCTCTCTGAGCCTAATCAGACCCTGTATTGGGGACCTGGGGACAAAAATGTCCAGGCAGGGAAAGGGGAAAATGCACGACACTTTCACTTAACAAGATGTAAGTCATGCCTTACTTCATCATAAGAGTTCCATTACGTGGGTACAGGTGGCTGGTTCCATGCCCAGGGAGCAGCTGGAGTGTGGAGACCTGATCTCTGTGCACCCAGCAAACCCCAACATGTCCCAGCTCCCAAGCTGCTGCAGGGGTGGCTGGCCCTTTGCTGCTGCAAAGCAAAGTGCACCAGAGAGCAGCAAGGCCCTGGGTCTGGCAGCATTAAACCATCTTCTGTGGCTGAAAAAACATCACTAGAGTGATGGGGACATGCATGTGTCTTCTTCTCTCCCCTAAAACATATCTGAACTCTTAGCCACCTGCCACAGAGAGGTCTGATGGCTGGTGTGCATGTGCTCTGCCTCGTCCACTCCTTCCAAAGCCAGTTTCATTGTTTGCTGTGGAATAAAGGCATTGTGTTTTGAGTTGTTTTTCTTTTCCTCTGTTGTTTTTTTTTTGTTTAAGGCAGTGGTAAATAAGTTAATGGGGCAAGCGGGTGGGGAGGCAGGTTTGAAAAATTGCAGCTGGGAGAAAGTGAGTGTAATTGGCTTTGGCAGCCAAAATGGTTTTATGCTGCCAGACACTAAACCTAGCTCTATGCATTAGACCTTGGCTTTAATTTCCTCACGCTGCTATCGGGAACTGGGCTGCATTTGTCTTTCCTTCCTAATAGGCAGGGATGTTAATGCTGACAGGGTTACTGCTGCCGGCAGGCTGGGCCTTCTCCCCCCTCCCTGGGGTGCTGGCTGCGTCCGAACCGGAGGATTATTAGAAGGGGGAACGAGAGATTGTTTATAAATTTGCGGAAATAGAGGAATGCAGAGGCCCCAGCTTGGTCTCTTTTGTCCGCAGAAGCACGCCCAAGCACACGTCACAAGAGTCCTACACGGAGCCGTGTGGCTGGGGCTGGCGGGGGGCGTAGGGGGGAGACGGGGCCTCCAACGTCAGCACTGAAGTCTAACATAGCGGTGGGAACCTTCTCCCCATGTTTTTCTCCTCACCCACGGCTCCAACAGTGGCTCATGAGCACCTGAAGGAACGAGGTCTCTTCGGATTGCCCCCGCCACCACCAGGAGCCAACCCCACTGACTACTACCACCAAATGACGCTGATGGCCGGCCACCCAAACCCCTATGGGGACCTCCTCATGCAGGGCGGGGGAGCAGCCAACACAGCACACCTCCACGATTACCTCAGCCCCGTTGACGGTGAGTAGCAGTTTGGGTCCTACCTGGTGTGGCTGAAGTTTTGGGGTAGGTGGACGGGGCTACTCTCCAAGTGGAGGTTGCTATATGTGATCACTCTGCCCTACTGAAACTCATGGGTGCTGCACTATAATTTTTGGCTTAAAAGGTCACCTCCTCCTCAAATATGCATAATTTAAACTACATACATCGTGGTCTCTTAAGGAGGATGGCATGGATGCTGCATGGTTGCTGGTCCAGTGAGCTGGACATTGCTGCTGTCCTGCTGCATTGACCATGGGTGACCACAGCATGCCTTGAGGCAAGCTCCAGCTCCTCATACTACCCCAACCCAGCCTGGTTGGTACCTGGGGAAAAGGTGAGCCATTTCCATGCATAGCTGTGCTAGGCACATTGGATCTGTCATCTTTTTTGGGACCTCTCAGGTCCCTAAGGATTAAAAATATGTTAACGGGGAGCCACAGTGGAGAGAATATATTAGTACTTTGTGGGAGGAAAAAGAAGTGTGGGAATGTGGTATTTGTGCTAGTTGGGTGATACTAAACCCAGAAAGTTTTTGCTTCTGGCTAAATGAAGAAGAAATAGAATCATGTTAGGCACTGTGGTGCTGAGTCACCCCTGCGGCCTGAGTGCTGCCCTGATGAGATGCATAAAGTCTATCTAGAAGCATATCTGAGGTCCAGATGATTTTTAGAGCTGTTAGAAAGGTATTTGCTTTCTTTTTATGCTACAACTTGTGAGATCTGGGGTGTATAGAAATTACAGAAGGCAGTTTGGGGATTATTTCTGCTGCAAGAAAGAGAAGTCTCAGCTCAACTTTCAGATCCAGCTTCTGTTTCCTGGGATGCCTTTGGATTTGTCTGTGGACCATTATAATTTTTGGAGTGGAGATCTGCATCATTTCATTACCGCTTCAAAGTTTCTGTTGTTGAGCTTTTAAGATGAAAGACTTTGTGGTCTTGCTGTTTCGTAAAATGACTGGTTTAGAATGATAAAAGCTGTTCTGGCTGTTCAGTGATGGGGGCTTACAGATATTTCTAATGAAAAAACAGTTTCTTGTCTGCAGCTGCTGCGGAAGTTTTACTTGAATAGTCATTTTCTGCTGCCAATTCTTAGATAAATTGAGAACCCGAATTCCAGTCTGAAAAGGAGAGCACATGCTCCTTGGTACCATCCTGCCCTCTAACACCCAAAATATATCCTGGGCTTCTCTTCCACAAAGCAGCTGGTCAGTAAGACTGCTCTGTCTTCCCTTCAAAGGGTTAATGCCTGTGGTTATAGCAGATGGGTGCAAACCAGCCCTGCCAAGTTCTCCTCAGGCTTATGAAGAAGACTCCTTCCTCATTGCCTCCTTATTAGTCCATCTCTGACCAGCAGTGCCTCACTGAAGTGCCCGATAAACAACCAGGAAGGGAAGCAAACACAACTGTTTTCGTGGCAGTGCAGATTGGCTCTCAGCACACCAAGATGCTCGTCCTCTGGTTTGCAGAAGATCAGCCTTTATCTGAGGTACTGGGATACTCCCCTTGGCAGAAGACTCTCATGCTGTTTGCCTTATCCTGAAAACAACTCTAGAGTGAATCATGTATCAAAGGTCTCGGTTTCATGCAGCCAAGCTCATAACTATGATTCACTGCAGAGCCAGAGCTCACCAAGAGTTTATTATGATCTTTTGGTAAAGCTTTGTTGATGAGTAATGGGAAAGCATTTTTCTGGGCCTTCACATGTTCTGCCTGAGATGAAAACTTTTAAAACATCATGAGAATGTGATGTGAGACACCAGAAGGTTACTTTTTAAGAATGTGTAAAGGAGCAGCAGCCCAGTGCCAGTCTCTGGTCTATGTGTTTGGGTTTATCCATCAGCCGGGCAAAAGAGAGAATTGTGTGTTATTTAGGCAGAGAGTAAAATGGATGGTTCTGAGATGCTGGCTGAGGCACCAGAGTCTCCTCTTTTTAGAAAGTTATTTCAAAAATTTAAATCAGCAGGGCCTAAGTAAATAGTCGAACAGATAATTTAATAAACCATCCTCTTAGGGTGTTTTTCTGAGACAAGAATATCAGTAGCATGCATAAAACACCAGTGAATCACCACCTCACTGAGTCTGTCATTCAGAGTGCTCTTTTCTTCTCAGGGAGCCCCAGAACAGAGAAACTTTGCAAGCATTAGTTTGCTGAATATGTAGGTAGCTCCTGTTAAACCACATGCAGCACCATCACACATCTGTGATAACACCGGCACCTGCAAAACAAAAAGCAGCAGATAAGCATATATTAAACCTGGCCTATTTAGTGTCACATCACCTCCAAGTATCTGCAGGTCCATGGGAGCCCTAAACACTGGGAATGGTAGTTCTTCCCCTGATACAGTCTCTCTGGTTGCTGTAATTGTGTTTCTTGGAGAATTTCTCAATGCCTTTGTGGTTTTTATCAGGTGTTTTTCATTCCATCACATGTCTAGGGTCAGGAAAAGTAATAGGATATAAATGTCAACTGGAGCTTGTTGGTGCCAACCCTGTGCCAGGTCTTCTGAATGTTCAAATACCGAGTGGGCTAGGGTGACCAGAGTTGCATCTCTGCAGGTTTTCAGTGTGCAGCTAGAAGTAGTTAAACCACTAAAGTAGACCAGATTTAAGTTTTACGCAGCAGGCTGCTGGAGTATTCAGGCTAGTTCCAGAGGAGAATAAACAACCCTTCAGTTAGTTCTCCTGTTTCATTTCATCATCCAAACAGGGATTCGAAATCCAAATGTGGAGTTTGAATCCAAGCTTTTCTGGAAAACCTACGCTTTCAAATCAGAAGTTAATCACTTTGCAATGTCACAATATTGCTGATGGGATAAGTTTGAGACTAATTTACAGGCTCTATTCACCAGATCAAACCAGTCTTTCACATTTCTATTCTAGAAGTGGTGCTACATGGTGGATTATTCCAGGTGATGGAGTGTTTGCACAAGAGCACCCCTGGGGCAGTAAAAACTGGTGAGGGGCATGGATGACCCTGGATATGACTACAACTTTTAAGCATGTTTAGCACCTCCAACTGTTTTTTTTCCCCTAAGCACAGAGGATCCTGTGATTGCCCTCAGCCCTTCAGGAGGTGCCATTTTCTCTCAAGAGGAGTCTATCCAAACTGACTCTGTGGATGTACTGCTATAGCCCTCTACATCAGAAGATCTCAAAGTGCTGTACAAAGCAAAGCCATTTCATCACTGGAGACCCCAAAGAGAAAGAAGATCGAATGATCGGTGAGCAGAGCAGTGACAGCTTTAGGAAAAAGATCCAGATCTTTGGAATAAGACTTATGTCCAGGGTGGAGAGTAGAGATTATCTTTAAATTCATTGCTTTGTACAGCATTGAAAATGTGATTGGATTGTCTGTGCTGAGTCAGGGAATGGTGAACAACTTGAGTTCAACTTAGATCTAAGTGATGCTAGACAGAGGTGTTTGTGCAACCTTACAGTTAGCAATAGCAAGCATGACCCTGCTGTGCTATCATTGTATTTTGTCCAGTTCTGGAGCTAGAGGGGGGATCCCTGCCCTGTTTCTTGCTGCCTGGTGCCAGGCAGTCACAAATGTCTTGATTCACAACCAGCATTTTAACTGGGAAGAGGCTTTGCTCAGCCCAGCATAGCCAGCAAGCCAGCAGCTGGCACAGTTGCCTGGGATGTGGGCAAATCATCAAGCAGGACTTTATTTCCCCAATTCAAACAGTGAATCAGCTTCACCAGTCTCTTTCAGTCAGTGTTGTTGGAGCCTTTCTACTTGAAGGAAATGATTTAATATTCAGCAGGGTAAGGAGCAGGGCTGGCAGTGCAGCCCGGTGGCGACTGCAGTTGGCAGGCACATGTCCCTGAGGTGAGCTCAGGACTCTCTTCAGCAGGTTCATGTGAAGCAACTGCTCCATCAGGAGGAATGGAGAGAGCCCAGCCTCATGGTGACCGAGGAAGGAAATTCCTTGCCTGGGGCTGGAGGGACCAACAGCTCTGGGTTTGCAGGCTGGATGTGCTGAATTGAAGAAGACTTCCCAAACAAGCCAGCTGGGCAGACGGCGCGCCCTGTAGTCGCTTCCTTAAAAACTCTCAAAGACCTATTTTCTTGTTGTTTTCTTTGTCCCAGCATAGAATGGAAACTTGCTGAAATCTCAGAAAAGGTTCAGAGAATGGGAAACAATTTCCCACCCATTTCTAGCCAGCAATGCTATTTTTCTCCCCAGAAAAATATGTACAGAAGAGAGAAGAAGTCCCAGAGCATCCCATAAGTGCTGTGTCTGGAATCCTGCTGCACTCTGGTTTCTGAAGAATTCAATTTACATATGCAAGTTGGGTCGACTAAACAGTTACCTTGTGGATTGGGAGTAGAAGAATGCAGCCTTGTCTTTCAGCAAGGATTTGAGGGAAACATTAGTATTCCTTGAACTGCAAAGTTGATCAGCCTGGGGAGGGAAGAAAGAAGGGTCCCAGGACAGTGTCTGGTGCCAGAACAAATGTCCAGCATCTGTTGAAGTCTGAAAAAGAGGTGTGTTGCCTCCGGAGAAGGGGAGAGGGGAATAAGAAACTGGTTGTGTGAAGAGTGTTTGTAGTTTATTGCTGCTGCTTATTGATTAAGGAACCATTCTGTGTTTTTATGCTGCCCATGGATTTAATTTGATGATGGGAGGAGGGGGATATTTCTGTACGCTTTGGATGGAGTTTTCTTGGTGAGTAGTCAGGAAGAGGGACCATTTTGATAACACTATTTATCCTGGGGCTTGTCCAGGGGATGCAGGGAAAGCAGTGGCTCTGGACACGTTTCAGTAAGGCAGAGTTGGGGGCAGGAGAGGGTGTGAAGGGGAGAGGGTGATGAGCCATCTGCAGTCCATGTGCCTTACAGGCTTATCCCTTTTGGGCGCAGATTCCTGCAATGACCCTCTGCAGTCGAGATCATGGCAACATACTTGTCTGTAAAGATTTGCCCAAGATTTCCTTACCCTGAAGGAGCCTCGGAGGGGCTCCCCATTGAGGGCCTGGTGTTTCCTTTCAGGAGGGCTTTGTTGCCACTATTTGTAGTGTGACACGAAGTCTGAAATCTCCCTCCAGAAAAACCATCTCTTGTAATGTCCCTCTTATGGCTCATGGCCCATGGCCACAGTAAGTGGTCAGAGTGGGAGCTTGCACCTCCCATATGAGTCAGGCTCTGATCCTGCCCTTGGGCAAAACAGCACTGGGATCAGCCATGGGAGTCAGTCCACAAAGCTGCCACATGTGTAAAAACTGACCATTGGGTCATCACTGACCTGTTGTGGATTAATATAAATTTGGGAAGAATATCCCGGTTTCTGATGTGATTATTGTGGATGTGATTATTCATAGACACCATAGGAAATTGCCAAGGATACTTTTACCTGCTAAGAGATCTGGACTTTCTCCCCAACTTTAGGCTGGCTGGAGAACCAGTCTGGGACATTTGACAGACACAGCCAGTGTGACTTGAAAATTCAGCCTGGAATCCTTGCTAGTTTAGAAATGAGATATTTAAACACACACATCCCAGGAGAGAAACAGCTTTTGGTTGTGAGCTGTGGCATTTACATTTACCTGGCAAAGATAGTGCTGCTGTAAAGTCAAGTTTTTTCCTACTGAAAGAGTACTCCAGGCAGTTTTAAAATATTTCTTAAAATATGTGGGTTGTATTTATTCTCTAACGTGTAGACTTGAGCCTGTGACAGTCAGCATGTCTGGGTTTGTGTATGAAATAGAAAGGAAAGGCCAGCGTACAACAGTTAAAACACTGTAAAATGTATCTAGAATTGACTTTTTGTAAAGAGAGGCAGCAGGGTCAAAAGCCTATGGTAAATCTTTTATAGTCCTTCATGGACTTCCATCTACAGTGCAATGAGCCCAGTGCTCAGAGCTTTGGGCTCAACCTTCACTGCACCCTTCCATTCACCAGTTTTCTTCTCCTGACTGTGAGGATGAAGGGGATAATCCTTTGGCTTAAAAGTTCCTGTGTCCTACTGATATCTTTTTGATATTTTTGTTGTTTCTTGAAATCTGAAAGTTTGAATTCTGAGAAGGAATCTTTAGCTTTTGCAAAAACAAGACGAAAATCAGATTTCTTCCGTTGAGAGCTAATTTGTTTAAAACCTAATAAATAAAACCCAAGATGTCAGTATGCCCAAAAAAATGAGAGCATGAACATCCCATGTTTTCAAAGTGGAAAAGAATTAATTAAGATGAGATATCTCAGACAGGGGTGTCTCTAGGTCAACTTCTAAAGTCAGTTATTCCGTGTTCTGAAGTCCATGGAAAACATCTGCTGGCTTTAGTAAGTGTTCTTTCAAGGTAGAAGTAGCAGAGCAAATTGTTACAGTAACAGCCACCACCCACCCTGGGGATGTTGTAAATGTACTTGGCTGGAAATACTATCCGGCGCCAGAGGAGGCAGCGATACAGAGATTTCATGGAGTTGTCTTTTTTATTTTGCTGCGTGGGCTTTGGCACATCACTTCTTTGTGGACCTGGGTGAGAAAAAAGAGGTTTTCCCATCTTTCAGTAGTCGAGGGAAAGAAACTGAAGGTAAGAAACATCTCCATCTTAGGTAGAGAGGCACAGAGAAACTAATTTTAAAACTGAAGCACTGGTAGAAGAGTGCGATTAATTTTGAAATAATTTCCTACTTTTATTTAAATTTGTGGCTGTTTAAAATTCATGTTAACCTATGATGATTTTAGATTTTTTGAACAAAACATCTTTTAGAAAAACAGAAAAAATATCTTTTTTTTTTTCCCTTTCAAGAGTGTTGAAGGCAGTACTCTGACACTTTGGGAACTTCTACCAACATATTTTCCCAACATCAAAAATTCTTGAAACTAACTCTGTTCATTTGGAGAAGTCAGCATCTTTGAAGGGGAGAGGAGAAGAGGAAGTGTTAGTGATAAATGTTTCTGAAGTTCTCCATCTCTGTGTCTGAAAAATAGATCCCGCCTTCATTTATTTCTCTGGGCACAGTCCCTGCTGAAGAAGTTGTGTGTGGTTCTTCCTTTGAAATGTCACTGGACTTCAGGCAGCAGAGGATTTGGGCTTATGTGCCCAACTGGCTGTCAGTCAGCCCATATTGAACACCTTGCACATGTGTACAGCTACAGTAGTGTTTACCACTGCTGCTGCAGTTAAATGTTATCATTTAACACTCCTGCTCAGTGTCCTCGGATCAGGAGATTGGGTCAGGCCAACTTTATTATTAAGAATGATCCTAGTGCTGCTAATCTGCTTTTGAATAATGATTTTGAAAATGATTCTCTTCTTAAATGCACTAGTGAGCATTTCTTCATATGTTTAAACTCCTTTTTCATTTCCGAGATGCTTCCCTTCCCAGGCACCTTGGGCAGGCTGTCATTAAGAGGAGAGAAATTGTTCATCCATAGCACGATTTTAGGTCACAGCTTTCCCTGGAAGCCTGCAAGACCTAAGAGGCTTTTGTGTAAAGCCTAAGCCCAACCTATTGGATCTGCTATCAAACATTTCAGATAGCCCACGGTACTTGCAAGATCTAAATTAGAGTAGACATTAACGCAATGCATATTACTGGTTTTGAGCTGGAGAATTCCCAGGCCAGCTTGAAAATCTGACAGCTTCCTGCAGAGTTTTACATGGGGAAAAAACACCATACCTGTGTGCAGTGGGGAGGGGTGCCCACGTTGGCTGCACTGCCAAAACCCAGGTTTCTGTTGGACATCAGGACTTCTTCCCTCTGCAAATTAATGGCAACCAATGGCTGAACCAGCACTATAGACATAAATCATGTGAAGGAACAGCGAGAAATGAGTACAAGGCTTTTCTTTCTATTTAGTAATTTATCAAGGGAAGTGGCACATTAATAAACAGATCTCCCTTGAGGTGTGGGAGTAACAGAGATAAATATGACTGTCAAATCTGGCCTGCTTCCTTCTGTTAGAGAAGGAGGAGACTGTGGGAATGCAAATGTAGGAAACAATATCTATATCTGGAAAGACACATATTATTTGTAGGACAGAAACACTGACAACTCATCTGAGATGGGGCCCCATCACACCTGGTGCAGTATGTACAGAATAAAACACAAACCCTTTATAAAGGAGCTCATCTAAATAGACGATACTGGAAAATAGGGGGACAGAAAGAAGCAGCAATTTGCTCAAGGAAGTATGGCTGGGGAGGACTGGGAACGGCACCCAGGTCTTTCCGGGTTGTGATGCATGTATAGAATCAAAATGGCTTATGGCCAGAGGAGAGAAAAACAGAAAGTCTAATTAGTTCAAACCAGTTACATTAATACGCTGCAGACAGAGCACAGTTTTTACCATTATGATCTAGACCCAAGGAACCTTCATGTTGCTTGGCCTAGGGCTCTGTCAGGGCTCAGATTTCATGAACCAGATGTGAAGGTTGAAAATTCTCCAGTCCAGCCTTTAGGGACAGCTTTCAGAGAAGTGCCACTCACCATGGCATATGGGGCTGGAGTCCTCCAGCTGCAAGCATTAGGAAAATTTGAGCTTAGTCCCTCCACATCTTTAACATTCAAGAGGTGGTTTTTATAGGCTGCTGCTCTTTCTGTTTGCTACTTGATCTTTGAGTCATGTTTTCTAGCATGTTCCTGCCCCGTGAGGCCACAAAATGTAGTTATACACAATATTATAAGAATATGTTCAACATGTATGCAACAGTCTTATTTTTTAGAAGTTCCCAATATTGTCAGTATGTCAGTAAAGGTATTGCATCTAGCAGCTCTTGGAACTTCTTAGTGTAGAACAAAAGTCACAAGAGTGCTTGGTTTAAGTACCAACTTGGCCTTTGGCTTCCAGTGGGACCAAGGGACCATTTATCTTGTGCAGTGAGGGACATTATGGGTAACAAGAGGATGGTGGTACTAAACCCCATCGATTACACAGCACCCAGGCATGTTAATGACAGAGCCACTTAGGTGCACGTGTGAGTCATGTGGAGACTGGGAGACTGCAACTCAGCCACTGGTCTCAGGGAAATGTTGACACAAACTTCTGTGAGCCAACACAAATCAGGGAACTGTTTGATCGCACTGGCAGGATATATTTTTCCTTCTTGTATATCTCATTCACCCTCTCACATACCAGCACTGTCATCAGGATGGAAAGTTTATGGTCTTGCGAAGTGTTTGGCTTGTATTTGGTGATATGCAACCAAATAAGTGCCTCCAACCAGGTAGAGGGCTCCTATTGCCTGTCTGGGAAATTTAGTGTTCTATACACAGTGCTTAGTAGAATATACCCATTGGAAGTTCTCTGTGGATACATCCACTGGAGAAGTCAGGTGGCAATGCAGTGCTGTGCTTATCAAGGGAAAGAGATGGAGTGGCTGAACCCTCCTGCACTGCTGGGTGGATGGCAGGGATTACTGGCCAGGCCCTGTGGCCAAGCGCTGTATTTTACCCTTAGAAACTTTTTTTTTAAATAGACAACCTAAACAGTGCTCACTTTGGAGGTATGACTCATTCCAGGCAAGGCTGAGGTTCAGGCAGGTTTTGGATCTGGTACCCTGGTATTGAGGAATGTTGTTATATTGGCCCATCCACAACTCCATGCCACCCCAGAGATTTGAAGGTGGGTCAGGCCTGGGCAGAGTTTCCTCTGGATGAAATCAGTCGTTCCAGTTACAAGTGCTGATGCACTGAGGGATGCCAAACTTGTACAGTAGTAACTCGTCATGTATTGCAGATCCACAAACAGGACTGGCAGGGTTGGAAATGACTTCATGCCTGAATGATTGACAATTGCTAATAGGGTCCAGGCACTGGCAGGTCCCCTCGGAGGGGGAGCGCTTGAACTTTGTGCCTGAGCTGCCAAATTGGTTTTCTTAAAACTCTTTAATTTACTTTCGGGGTTTCTGAAGCCTCGCCTCCTTCATTAATTGGATGGTCAGCATTGTGCTGGTGCTTGTTTGGTTTCCGTTCCCTCCGCGCACAAGCACACACACCATTTGCAATGGTTGCCCCGGCTTGGATGTGCAGCTCTTCTGGCCCGCTGCTCCTGACACCAAGTCAACAGGGACGGCTGTGCTCATGGAAACCGTTCAGGGCCTTTTCCTTTTTAATTTTAAGTTAATTTAGTGCCTGTGAAAGGGAATGATGGACAGGCTTCTGTATCCTCCGAGGACAGTGAAGCAAGCGGGTGTTCATGGCACTGCCTGACCCCTGTCATTCAGCACCCAGAAGAGAAGAAACCTCCCATCAAAGTGCAGCTGGTCCCTGTGCTGCTCCTGGCTCCTGAACATCCCACAGCAGTCATGTGTGCAGCAGTTCTCAGCACTTCCAGCCCATCTGCAGGAAGGGAGCAGCCCACTGGTTTTGTCTGACAAAGTCTATCTTTCCTACAGTGTCCCGGTTCTCGAGCCCACGGGTGACTCCAAGGTTAAGCCGAAAACGAGCCCTGTCTATCTCCCCACTGTCTGATGCCAGCATTGATCTCCAGACAATGATCAGGACCTCCCCAAACTCTCTCGTGGCGTATATCAACAACTCCAGAAGCAGTTCAGCAGCAAGTGGCTCCTACGGCCATTTATCTGCCGGCACAATCAGGTAAAGCTCTGGGATCAGCTCTGTTCAGCTGAGGAACCATCCCCATAAAAGAAGAGATGATCCTTCAGGAAAGGGAGATCTTCTCTTCCTCTCAACCTCTGCTTTTGTGCATTGGGGCACTGTAGTGTAGTAAATCAAACCCTATCTGGTTTTGCATGTGGAAGGGTATTTTGTGGCATATGGGGTGGGGTTTTTTGGCTGGATTGGGGTTATTGGTTACCATGTTTCCAGTAATTACAGTATGATCATGCCTTCCTGCAAGCAGAAACAGATAATAAATCTGTCTAACAAAATGTTCATTGTGAGCAGTTGGACTGGTTAAGAAACACTCTGATTTAAGAGATTGCCCCAAAGTATTCTCCAAATTATTGGCCCACATTCTTAGAAAAAATGTTGTCTGGGTGGATTGAAGAGCCTAATTCTAAATACATATTTAAAACAAATCTAAACCCTTGAGTAAAGTTTTGTTCAAATGGTAATTAAAAAGCACTTCCATTAGGCAGCTGACTGTTGTCAATTCTTGCCATGATTGCTTCACCCAAGTTTCACAATGTTACTATTCTTTTTATTACTTAACTGTTAAAAATGTTAGCTTTAATTAACACTGATGTTGCTAAGATTATGCACTCCTAAAACTTGTGGGGGAAAAGAAAGGTATTGCTATTAGTAACTGTAATGTTAATTTTGTAAGTTAATTTATCCAGCAGCATCGTTTAGAAATTGACTGTAAAATCAAAGGTAATGCTGATTTAAACAAATTGCAACTCCTTGTCTGGTAATCATATTTTTTCTAATCTTTTTACCTGCTGTCATTAGCTGGACATACCTATAGCATCTCAGTTTATACTCAGATTTTAAGGGTAATGTGTGATATTTTTAAGAAATCAGTAGAGTGCAGAGACTGACCCAGTGGTCATTTGTTGGCCTCTGAGGGAATAATCAACTAATAATAATAAAAAATTTGAAACTCTTCTCAGTGTTCTTGACGTATATCCCAAATGCCAGGAATTGTAAAGTGGGTTACAATAACAGGATAACTACTAGAAATTTGGGATGAAGAGACTTTTTTATTATTATTTTAACAATATCTTAGTGGCTGAATGAAATTGTCTCTCTAAAAGCAAAATTAGAAATTAAGCATGTTGCTAATTATGGCCCCGTTCTCTGAACATTCACACCTTGGGCAGTTTTAGTGGTGTGAGAGAAAATACCATGAGGGTTAAGGTTCAGGGCACTCACTTCTTAAAGGTGGCAAATAATCAGTTTTTGGGCTGAGAATATGGTTCATGAATCATCCATAGAGTATCCACAGAGCATCTCCTGTGCTTCTCTGTCTGCCATGGGGACTTGCCCCTGGAAGTGAACCCCTTTTTTCCTAAAGCAGAGCTTTGTTTGTCTCAGACCTGTTGCCCCAGTTAATGCCCAAACAGCCAGGAGCTAGTGTTGTTTCTGGTCACCGCTGACCTAGATTGGAGATGAACCAGTGACCTACATAGGAAGGGTGACATACTTCAGCTGTCCCCTGAGCCAGCAGTACCCTCACCTGAATGCAGAGTAAATTGCATGGGTTTGGGCTGTGTTAAGGGGATACTTATTCATCCCTGCCGTAATCTGTGCCAGGTGAGCCAGGTGATGCTGGTTTTTCATATCCAGGTTAGCATAACCCCAAGGTTGCGAGTCTGCAAAATAGGTCTGCCTGGGAAAACCCTGGAGCCTCGGGGGCTGCAAAGCCAGATGTGTCCAAGTCCCATCCTCTTCTGCACTCCCTGACAGGGGCTTTTGTTGTTTCTTTTACAACAAAGAAAGCAAGCAAAGAAATTAGAAGTCTCAATTGTGTTAGTTCAAAATGATTGACCAGTTTGTTGAGGTACACACGAGACAAATCATGTCTTTGCAGTAAAGCAGGCTGTCAGGCTTATCATGGCATAGAAGGTATCTAACTGGAGCATTGCAACCTGTCTCCTGGAGTCTCCAGGAAGCCAAACTTGAACCAATTGCTAGCTAATGTGACAAATATTGTTTAAAATAACTCCTCATCATTCTTCTTTCTCCTATTGTACAGTCCGGCATTCAGCTTCCCCCACCCCCTTAACCCCGTGACGTACCAGCAGATCCTGACCCAGCAAAGAGGCCTGAGCTCAGCCTTTGGACACACTCCTCCCCTGATCCAGCCATCCCCGACCTTCCCCCCGAGGCAGCACATGGCAGTGATCTCTGTCAACCCACCGCAGACACAGATCAGCAGCAACAGCAACTGCATCTCTGACTCCAGCCAGGTAGGGACAGCCATCCTGTGTGGTGGATGAACACTGCCCTTCATGGCAGCTGTGGGAGTTTTACCCATTCTCTTTTTACTCACATTATCCCTTTACATTGCTATTTCTTCTTCCTGGCGAGTGTTTCTGAAGTAGTCACAGCCAAACTTTGCATCCTCCTTCCTTCCTTGCACACATGTGTACCTACCCATGCAGAAACTAAAGGCCTTGATCCATCAAAGTATTGAACATGATATGCAAGGTCATCTCCGGCAGAAAATCTCCTTGAACACATGTCCTATTGAAATTGAGCGAATTCAGCACATGCTATAGTGTTTTGCAAGATAAGTACTTGAGCACTGTGAACTAAGCTTCATCAGTACCTTCACGAAACCCTCCTTCCTTTTTTGTGAACCATGTTGATGGTCTTAATCTTTAACAAGTAAGTTAAGACAAGTAAGTGCATCCTACATAGGACCTCTTCACATTTTACTTACTGTTCCTTCTTTTTCAGTAGCTTCTCTCCCAATGTATCCCTGCCGTTGATTTTTTACTGTTAAGTTTTGCAAAACCAGGGGCCAGATTTTTAAAACTAGGAATGCCATGATGTGTGTGAAATCCCACGCTTCACATGCATCCTTACAAATACCTCTGAGCTCACACAGGCATATATATGTGTGTGCACAAGCCCTCCACATGTGTGGAGTTAGTGAATATGTCTAACACATTCTTAATCATTTTTCTTTTCCACTTACATTCCTTCAAAATTTAAATTGCAGTTGCTTTTCTCCCCAAAGACTTATTTCACCTTATTTCACACCCATTTCAAATTGTTGTTTCAGTTGTATCATACTGAGCTTTTAAGACTAGTTTATTGTTTTAGGGTTTCTCATGGTTGCTGCACTGCAAACTCTGTTTGTTATTGCAGGTTATTTGATTGATTGGTTTTGTTTTCCTCTTACAAACTGACTACCAAAATAATGTGGCTGGCAGCAGTTCTGCCTCTGTTTAATAATTTGCAGGACCAATCTTGAGCAATTAGCAAGAATACTTAAAATGTTAATGTTCCAATTTTATGCACATACAATGGGATGTTTTTTCTCCTGAAGTTGTTCTTATTTTTTAAGAGCTTAGCAAAATACACGCATAGTCTTTCATGTCCCCAGCACGCCAGAGCCCTCACACATAACCAGAGCCCTCTTACTCCCCCCAGGAATTCATTTTCTCAACAAATCATGCCATTGTATTGAGAAATAAAATTGGGTGGGGGTTGTATAAGGCTTGGTTTGCTTTGACGTAGAGTGGATTGCTCTGAAACAGAGCAGCAGTGGCGAGGCCATGCTCACTGGTGAGCCTGCAGGACCTGGGGCTGCCCTTGACTCCCCTGCCTCCGCCTTGCACAAACCCACATGGGCTGGTTTTCCTATGAAACACAGGCCAACAGGCCAATATCCTGCTGTCCCCTGCCACTCCTGAAGTTCAACCTTGACTGATTTTTAAGTTAATTTTTAATGAGGCTGCTGCCTGTCTCTCATCCCAAACCCCAGCGCCATATCTTGCCCGTTTTTCTTTCCTAGAGCAAGCAAAGCAGCGAGTCGGCCGTGAGCAGCACCGTCAATCCAGTAATTAACAAGCGCAGCAAAGTCAAGACTGAAGTCGAGGGCTTGCCCCCAGTGTCCCCAAACACACAGGTAACCTCCCTGGTGTGACACGCTGTGAGACCGAGGCAGGGAGCTGCTGGGTCTCGTCTTTGGGAATGGTATACTTGGCACCTTGCGTTGCAGCTAGGAGCAAGGCAGCAAAGCCTGCCAGGGTGTCTCCTGAAGCTTGAAGCCCAGGAAGGTGCAGGGCAGAGCTGCAGTGACTGAGTGAAACCTTTGATGGGTACCTGGGACTCAGCTTGCAGTTGCTGTGCTTGGAGAAAAAAAAAAAGATGAGAGAAAATATACCAAGTGTGATAATTTAAAAATTATGTCCAAGTTTTCTGTGCTGCAAAGCAAGCAGTGTTAGTGTCTCAGAGCAAACATAGATTATGAAGGAAACTTGCATGTAGGTATTGCTTGCAAAAAAGGACAACTTCTTGATTCAACAAGGAATTGCTCCTAGAAACATCCTTTACACTGGTGACACAACATTTGACACCAAGAAGGGCCCAGAGGCCTTTGCTTTCTTTCTGGAGCTCTGTGATTGCAAACTGTTTAATGGCTGACAGTATCCATCTGACCGTCCTTTATCACAACTGTAAACTATCAGGAGTGCTCTGGGCACTTCATTTTCATGAAATATTAGACTGTGTTATTGTCAAGTGAATGGAAGAGTTGATGACAAATTTCTCCTTCTGCCCTGGTTCAGGAGCAGGTCTCAGCATGATGCATGGGGACAGCAACGTGTGCAGTCATCAGGGGGCTGGTAAAATTGATGAAGATAGCATATCAGGGAAAGATAAACATGCTGTAGTCAGCACGATCAGGGCAAAGAGGCACCTCTCTAGAGCTTTGAGTTTAGGAGTGCATCTACACACTGCTGCAAAAGCACATGCCCTGAAAAACCAATCTGGCCACCACCCGGGCTAATAGGGCAACATGTTTATTTCTGGCAGCAAATGAAAAAATATTTGAAAGCTATTACCTGCTTTGCCAAAGCATCTGTAGCAGAGGGGCTGTGGGACAGACAGCTGCTTGCTCAGTGGAGATCATCCTCTGTTCTCTGCTCCGGTGCGAAGCGGTGCACACTCAGCCTCAGGGAGTGCTTGGATAGCATCAGCCTGGCTCTCCCCTGCAATCCTGCCCTGGAGTTTCATCCACTGGGTCTTATAACCACTGAAATTAGCACTGAAAGAAGCAGGGGAGTAGTTTAAAGTGGTGCAAGGAGATTTGATTAGAATAGCAAGGTGAAATTAAGAGTAGGAAAATGCATGTTGATTATCTAGTAGTTCCTAATGAGGTGATATGTGAAGTAATACCCCAAGGGAGAAATGTAGGCTCCACATCTTGCAGCATTTCAATATTGACTGGGAAATCACTAGAAAGTACCATGTAAGAGACAGCCCATTCTTGGCAAGGACAGGTTAAAAAGCTGAATGTGGTGGGTGTCTCCTCTTTAGTTGGTCTTAGCAATAGCAATTCATTAAATCTGGGAATTCTTTTTCTGCAGAAGACTGTGCTGAAAAGTTGTGTTACAGTCAGTATTTACTGATTCATTCTTTGCAGACTATAAAACTCATCTATCCCAAAAAAGAAGCATGTATGTGTATGTTTTGTTTTGGAAATGCTGCACTGGAAACGCCTCATGTGAATTGTGGTTTGGGTGTTCAAAATCCTTGGCCAGACATTATCTCCCATAATGGCTTGTGCTATAAAAAGTGCAATCCAGACAAGATTTGTAGGACACAGTGGATCACCAGGCATGAGGGACCTGAGTTACTGATCTCTCAGAATGCCACAAGAGCTCCAGTACAGATTCAGGTTAGCATTGAGCTGGCCAGAAATGAAACAAGTTGATCCTCTTCAACAAATAACATGGTTTCAATTCCTTTTTTCCAACGGAAGGTATAAAAATTTTGCCAAAATAGGATTTTTAGTAGAAAATTAGTTTTCCGGGGACCATGCTTTGCATGAAGACAAACATTTCAACAAAAAATAATGATTACAGCTCAACCAAATAGGAATTGCAGGAAAATGAAGCTGCCGTTACAACTTTCTCAGACTATTGCTCTGGGCTTTCATATAATTTGAATCTCCAGAAATCTTTATGTAAATTACTGCAGTTTCCTGTCCCAAGACTCACCATACAATATTTTTTCTTTAAATTAAGAGCTTATTAAAGCAAATCTCTTCCTTTCCATATCTAAAGTTTTGAATTGAAGAGTCATAGCTGGCAAGTACATCATGAGCTGATTAATGAAAATTGTTGAACTTTAGTACAGTATGTCTCACTTTCCGACCCATATAAGGCCATTAAGTCATTAATCATTGCAGCTGCCCAGTAGGCATTGGGAAGGTGTTGGTGGGGAAGGAGATGGCAGCCAGATAGGTCTGTTTGGGCAGGCCAGAGATGGTTTGAGATGGATCTGGCTGTGTCTATACACATGGCTCTGACTGGAGCATCAGGTCATGATGAACAGTGTCTGCTGTGATCAGTCACCCCAGATGCTCCTGTGTAAAGCTGTCCTGGATGTGGGAAGTTTTGTGCTTGAAAGGGGACAAAACCTGCAGAGTTTTGTCTTGCTAAATTCTCAAGCCAATACTGGCTGCTGATTGCCTTGTCTGTAGTGCAAGTGTCTGACATGTATAGAGCTGACAGTTGTCCTTACTCTGAATTGTACTAATTATCTTGTACGTTACACTGTTGTGTAGTTGCCCATGCTTTAATCCTCATAGCAGCTGTAATAAAAATATTCCATGCTTCATTTAGCACTGAGGAGCTGGCTAGACAGGGAAGTTAAGGAGAGAGCTCACAGTGTCCCCAGCATTGAAGTAACTCATTTATGAGTCCAGAGTCCCTGAAGCTTTGTTCTGTAACCCCACTTTTCACGGAGTCTTGTTCAAGCTTCCCAAATTTCCCTCTCAGAGAAGTGCTTTGAGAGCTCATCACTTGTCTCTGTGGAGCATCCTGCAGGCATAAATCTTTGGGTAAGGGCTATGTATCGTTTTCTTATCTACTGAAAGATGCAGAAAACAGGAACCCCCTCCCCAGGCCATGTCAGGTGAGTGTGATAACCACTACACTCTGACTGTTCTGTGGTTTTGTCATGCTCATATTTCCCCATTCTGTCCAGATCAGAAGTTTTGCCCCAGCAAAGAATACAACTAAAGGTCAAAAGCCAGCTTCTTCCTTTCTCCAGCCTTTCCTGGGACTACCCACGACCTGGCTGAAGCCAGGCATTGCTGTGATGGTGGCTGTGGGGTGTTTCATGCCTTGTCATTAACTCTGATCCACTTCTACGAAAACTCTGTAACTCTTTATTTCCCAGTATTCATGGATATTATGTAGCCATGAGGAGCATGGGTTTGTGATCAGTTGATACCTGTCCTGTAATCTATGAGTGATGGAGGAACTTAGATGAAAGAAGTCACCTTATACGAAGCAATGTTGTGTGTTGCAGGAGCATCTGACAGACCTGAAAGAAGATCTAGATAAAGACGAATGTAAACAGGAGCCTGAGGTTATTTATGAGACTAACTGTCACTGGGAAGGGTGCACAAAGGAATATGACACTCAAGAGCAGCTCGTCCATGTGAGTAATGGTTGGGAGGAAACCCCAGCGATAAATTTGGGTTTCTGTGCACTTGTCCTCATTTTTTATCACTAGCTGCTGTACAGCCGGAGCTCACCCTGGGAGCTACTAAAGGTGCAAATCAGAGATATGGTGTGTAAACACTGCCAAAGCAGGTCGCTGCTCCCTGAGGAGTTCAGCTGAAAGAAGCCTCTCATAGATTATGTGATATTGCTCCCTTCTCAGCTGCTGAGGCTGCAGTTTCAGTCTCCCTTGTGCATGGCCCAGCAACAGAAGGCTCTGTGCAGAGGACCTGATCAGAAAATGGGGAAGGGGGCTGAGGTCTTCCCTTTTCTCTGGCTATATTCACTGAGCTTTCCCATGCAGCTGCCCCAGCTATGGGTCAGGAATCGTCCATGCTGTCCTCATCCTACTCCAGTCCATGAAAGCCTTGAGTACTTCTGTGACATGAGCTGTGAGGCCATATCACTTAGAGGCTGTTGACTTGCTCACCTCATCCCTCTCACAAAAATAGAGCATTTCCAGAATTTGGAGACATGCTCCGGTGTCTCCATCAGAGTCTGAAATACAGAAAGTGGGTTGATTTTCTAAAACTTAGGAAACAGCACTTCCATAATCACAATGATGTCCCCAAACAGTGTCAAAACTGCTCTCTGAAGGATCCCCAAACTAAGTCATTAATCAGATTTTCAGTTCTAATTAATTCCAAGAACCTTTTGTATGCTTTGTTTCATCTGGGAATCCACCATTTGGTTTCCTTTGGCTTCTGGGGTCAACAAATCCCTCATACTCAGGGCAAGTGCCTGTGAAATCAGACATGATCTGTATCTAAGCCCCATCCTGCCCTCAGCCCAACACTCTCCCAGTCCTTATTTTGGGCTGGTGTGAACCCCATTTGTTTGAAGCTAGCCTGTATCTACTGGAAATTCTCCAGCCCAGCAACCCTGTTGCTTGCAGCAGAGTGTTGGATTGAGCAAATTTTGCAACAGGAGCTGCTACCTTCTGCTTTTCCTTCAGCTTTTTACTGCTTGTCTCAGCTGGGCTCCCAGTCTGCCAGGGGCTGCCAATGTGCAATTCACATGTACCCCTCTTCCTGAGGACTTGTGTCTGCTCTCACTCTTTTTTATATGTTTTCATTTTAGATATGTTTAGATGCCACAAACATCAGTCACCATTTGCCCAAGTTCTGCCCAGAGGGACCACACTCTAAATTATAATTTTGTGCACATGCCCTTCTACCATCTAAGGCCTGCCTGCCTCTGCCAGAAGTCACTGGTTCAGTGCAACAAGTCCTTGAGTACAGACGGATTTGGAAATGGTTTTCAAGGCCAAATGAGTGATAAGGTGCACATTGTGTTCAATGGGGCATTGCTTTTCTGCAGTTAAACCACAGCAGCCCTGTTGGATGGGCTGGGGTCACATTTGTCCAGCAGTTTTTGTGTGTTTCTCCATCAGATGTAAGAAAAACTAATTCAAAGTGCGGGGCACCAGGCAGCCCAGCACAATTTATTTCCAGAAAAAAAAACCAAGAAAAACATTTGATGAAATATCCAAGATTTTCCTAAACTTGGAAGGTTATAAAAATGGAGGCTTCTGTACTACGATGACTAGCAACACGAGATGTGGATTTGGGATGCCCAAAATACACATGCAGATGAAATACAGATGTCATGGGCTAACTTCTGAGAAGGTGGCATCTCACCATGCATGGAAAAGCTCTAGTCTGTGTACAAAGCAAAATACCTGGGCAAGCAGGGGCTGTTCCTCATAGACAGTGCAGAGTGTGCTTGTGGGAGAAGTGCATGTCAACAGGGAGTAGCAGGAGTGAGGACATATTTTTGCAAGAACCACTACTGCTCCCCAACACTCAGTTTGAGAGAAGCCCAGGCAGAGCCTCTAGACAAGTGGGAGCTATGGAGCTGTAGCTGAAGTGGAGTGAGTTGTGAAACTTCTCCTCCACCATGTGATGGGAAGCAGATGTTGCCCAGATAGTGAGTGAATAGTCCTGAATGGGGGCTACAGTTCTCCTTCTATAAATGTTCTTCCTCTGGTCCAAGTAAGACCAGATGGTCAAGCCTGTGCTCTCCCTCACTCATAGCACTGCCATGTGTAGTCTTGGTTGCAAGTCAGATTCCCACACAAACAGAGCCTGGAGACATATCTTCCAAGTCTGGTCTGGGCATGGTTTAGCATGTCCATGGGTCTCCTGGGAGGTTCACTAGATTTCCACTGTCTGAGGCTAAAATCTTGCACTGATGCCACATAATAAAACCAGAACCATAGGCAGCAGAACTCTAAACCCCTATGAAACCTCTCCAAAAAGGACGCTCCCCTGACTCTCCCAACATGCAGCTTTGGCTCTCAGTGTTACCTGTGGAGCCCAAGAGACCAGCTGAGCTATACACATCTCCTCTTGTCCCTGGGTAGAGCTGGTCCATGACCCCAAAACTGGACCATAGTACACAAAACACAGGCTGGATTTGGCTTGGTCTGTGAAGGCTGATGATTCTGTTTTAATGTACTTCTATGTCCTCATGCTGCCTCACCGCCCTGAGAAAGTCTCATCCCAAGCTGCAAATTGTGTTCCTGGCCTTGGCCAGGGGGATGAAGGCGAGGGCTGGAAAAAATCTCAGCACAAAAAAAGCCAAAACCCAAACCCAAAGTGGTTTATTTTAGGATTTCCTGTCAGTGAATGTCTACTGAAAACACAGGAGCGAGGACAGGCATTATTTTTGGCAGCGAGACCCCATTCAGAGAGACAAGGCCGCCACGGGAACAGCGCTGCCGACAGACTGGTTTCTGGCTCTGTTTATTTTCAGCAGAGCTTCATCTGCCCTGCACTGGGAAAAAGCGACTCTTCCTCCCAGGGTGGATGAAGGCACCATTCTGGATCTGGCTTTTCAACACCCCAGCACAGGATTTCATGGACCAGAGTAATTAGCAGTAATTGATGCAGCCGAGCTTTCATTGGCGCATAGTTCACAGATGCTGTCATTTCCTGCCAGCCACCAACACTGGACAGCAGGTGGATGTCTTGGGGCCAGCATGTGGGCTGGTGTGCAAGCAGGCTTAGAAACAGAATCATTTAGGTTGGAAAAGACCTTTAAGATCACTAAATCCAACCGAGACTTGTCTCCTCCTGTCCACCATCCTCCAGCAGCATCCCAGGAAAGGATCCCAGCTGCATACATGCAGCACAAAAGAGTTCAGCAAAAGCAAAAACTACTCTTGTCACCCTCTCAGGAGTGGCATCAAGCAGCTGGGAGGACACTTGAGAGGGCTCCTCTCTCCCCAGCACCATGGGTCCCCATTGCTTTTGCAAACCTCCCATTTATAGCTGCTTTGGAGCCAGTGTGCTGGGTGCTGTGCACCTTCACCTACTGGACACACCAGACCACAGTGTTTGGTCCTGTGTCCCTGGTGTTACCTGTGCACCTGGCACACAGGTGCAATGCCTGATCACAAGCACTGGGGAGGGAACATCTGGCTTTTGAAGCACTGTGAGTGCTTTGCTGGCATCAGCTCTTCCAGGAGTGACCTGCTTTTCCTTTCTCTCCTACCAGCACATCAACAATGATCACATCCATGGGGAGAAGAAGGAGTTTGTCTGCCGCTGGCAGGACTGCACACGGGAGCAGAAGCCCTTCAAGGCTCAGTATATGTTGGTGGTGCACATGCGAAGGCACACAGGAGAGAAGCCACACAAGTGCACGGTGAGCTGACAGGGACACATGGTGCTAAGTATGCACTAGCATACTTCTAGCAAAGTATGCACTGGCAGCCAGCTCAGAGCCAGTCCAGCTGTCTGTGTCTGGGTTATGGGTTAGACCCTGGGGACAGAACAAGAGGTCAAGAAGAATGGTTCAGGTGTTAGTGGGAAAAACTGCATTTCCTTGGGAAAAATTATTTCACATCTACCACAGAGATCCAAAGCAACTCAGGACAAGTCACTTCAGGTGGAAATCCAGCCAATTTAGTTGCCTACATCCAAGAAATAAATCCAGGAATGGCACACTGGGGAACCACCTAACCTTGGTCATGTTTAACTTCACATCACCCACTGCTGCTGCTGGGACCGTTTCCCCCACCTATGTACCCAACCATACACACACGCCTCCTTCCAGCCTGGGAATCTAGGCCAACACCTCCTGCCTCTGCTGTCTTAATCCAGAGGTGAGATCAAGCCCTGCATACTTAAATCCCAAGAGGAGCCCAGTCCCCAGACTTTCTGCATACCAGCAGCGTTGTCTAGTGTCGAACACAGTCTGAGGAGGAGCATAGGGTGCTATTTTGTATCTTAGCCCTGTGGGTACAGCCTTGTCTACCACATGGGATAACTGGGCTCTTGTCCTCCTCAACCTGAAGACATTAAAACCCATACCTGCCCTCACACCTGAAGTCTGCCATTGCACTGCTGGCTGACATGGGGCAGCCAAGGATGTCTGATGGGGGGCACAGGAGGGAAGTAAGGTATGGAGTTTAGTGGCTGTCGTAAACGGGTGGGAGAGGAGAGATGTTCACAATCTCCCTCCTCATATGCTTGAGCCTTTCTTCCTCCTGAAGGTCCATGCCTGTCTTTTGATATCCTCTGCTGTCTGCCTTTTCCTCCTGCCAGTTTTCCATATCTCCTCTGCTATCAGCATTACACTGTACCTCTCCCCAGAGTCTCAGAGATGAGTATCTTTCTGCTCAGCAGATGTCTGAGCTCTCCTCCCATATCTTCCTGCTCTTCTGCTCCATTAGCCACTTCCAGCCCTGCTCCCTCCCCAGCTCTGCCCCAGCTCCTGGTTACAAATATTAGGATATGTATGATTTGCTTGCTGCATGACTCCTTTATCAATCTTCTAGCCCTGTGTTCATTTAATTTAGAACATAAGCTCCCCCGGGACACAGGGCCATGTCCTTTGTTTTAATCTTCTAAAGCACTTTGCCCAGTCTAGTGCTTTACCAATCTTCCTGGAAAGTATCAAGAAATATTGATTGTTGGTGAGAAATGAGAACTGAAGGGAAAGTCTAGCCGTGCCTTTGCAGGTAGAGGGACTCAAAAGACAAAAAGCAGCAGTGACTGCATCCTCTTTGGTGCTGTGTTGGAGCAGGAAAAACACTGCTGCACAATCCTGCCTCTCTCGAGTCTCAGTTGTGTCTCACTGGAGCAATGGCAAGGCTCTGCGTGTTTGAGTATCAAGCCATCCTCTGCTTCCCGGAGAACTGCAGTCCCTCCGTGTGCAATATGTCACAGCAACTCTCCCCCAACTGGAGTACCACCTCTTTCCAATTGCCTGGGATACATGGCAGCTCTGCAGACGATGCCCTTCTGTGGCAGAGCATTCTTTATCCAAGTCTGGCAGTGATTTTTCAAAGCGCCATTTGTTTCAGACAAGAAGTTTGTGGTGTACATGGAGCTACAGATGAGCCCAATTGCAGCCTGGGATTTGATCAAGGATTATTTCAAGAGATGACAGCCAGAACTCCCACTGACATAATCAAATCCACACGTAAGAGTGGGAACAACTGCTTTGAACATGCACAGGCTGCTTTGTGGAGAAGCTCTTATTTAAAAATATGGCCTTAGAACTTTTGCTCTTAATAACTGCATTTTTGTGTCAGTATCCAGCAAAACCAGAATGGACATGAGTTGCTTCATGCTGAGTTCCCTTTGTTTTCCAGCAAGAGGAATGATGTATTTCAATAACTGTAAGCAACTTGAGTTATAAAGGATTGTTTGCAGAGGGCAAGAGAAGAAAGGGATATACAATGCTACCTCAAAGTTGTGGAATGTTCTATGGGACAAATGGACTAATGAAAGTTGTCTGAGGAATGGGAACTGGATCATCCCACCCTGACAAAGCCATGGAAGGAATCAGCTCTCGCAGGATGTTTCTACTGTCCTTGAAGAGATCTGGAATATCTCAAGAGCACAGCAAGTTTGCCTTATGTCCACCATCTCTATGCTAGGCCTTAAAGGGAAGCTTAAGTAACCCTCCTTATTTTCCAGCACAACAAAGTTATATGGGATCATCCTGTATCTCCATGCTTCAGTGGTGTCATGGGCTGCATGTTTGCCTCACTTCCTGCAGTGCAGGCAAGTCCTGTACCTGTGGAGCACAAGGAGACAGGGACTATTGCTACTGCATGCAGTTGCCATTGGCAAGACCTCTGGACATGTAGGATCACTCAGCTGCCCGTGGAGACATCAGACACTGAGCATGTCCTGTCCTGCTGTGGCACCAGATTCTTCACTGGCCAGGACTCAAACAGAGCAATGTGAAGTTCTGTCACATCTGAACTGAACTTGGTTGAGGTGAAATCCTGCCATGCTGAGACAGGGCAGGTGCAGGGAGAAGCCTCCAGCCAAGCCAGAGTGGAGAGTGGCAGGACTTACATCACCCAAAGCCTCACCACGTCTCCCAAGCTGCTCCTTCTCGTTGTGTGGGCAGCTGGTTTCCTTCCAGGAGGAAGGTTTCTGGCCAGTTTTTTCATCCAAAAATCCATCTGTCTTCAAGATTGAGAGTCTTGTTTTTTAAACTGGTAATGTCAGACAGCCTGACCACAGCATCCTCCGAGAGTAGACACAAGCTGTAATTTGGGAAACTTGAAAGCTTGCTAGATTTCTGCTTTTGTGTTAGGGAATGGTCTGCCCTTCCCAGTGCTCGTGCTAGTGAAGTTGCAAAGCTGGTCAAACTGCCGAGAAGTCGTCAGTTCCCTAGATGGGAAGGAGGGGGCCTCCATTTCTGAGCTTGTTAGCTGCAGAGGGGTGACAGGAGGGGCTAAGAGAGCTCTGGGAGGAATGGAGGGGTGTTTAACCCTGCAGGAAAAAAGAGACTCTTGTTGAAATGTCAGGTGGGTACCCAACAAGGAGCAGCACCTTAAATATGACTCACTGCTGAAACTCTCAGCCTGCCTAGGGAAGCAAATTTTCCCAACAAAGTCGATGTTGTTCCCTAAAACACAAGCTCTTTAAAGGGAAGGAAAAAAAGAAAGAATAAGAAACAGATGAGAAGGGTTTAGGCAGGGGGAAAATCAAATTTTTCTGGTTAATTAATCACTCCTCTTGTGTTTTTTTTATTTTAGTTTGAGGGCTGCTCTAAGGCCTATTCCCGCCTGGAGAACTTAAAGACACACCTGAGGTCCCACACTGGAGAAAAGCCCTATGTCTGTGAACACGAAGGCTGCAATAAAGCCTTTTCCAATGCCTCGGATAGAGCCAAGCACCAGAACAGGACACATTCCAATGAGGTAAGCCTGGGCTCACCACAACTCAACGGAGGGCTTTTTTTAAAATTTTGCTGACAATAAACATACACTTTACACACTGGACTCATGTAAAAAGAAACCTACTGTAATGAGAGTTTTTTCTTATTTTTTAATGGGATTTATTTTGCTGGAGAGCCAGACCACATGAGCTTTTATTTATGAAAGCCGTGTTTGAAATCATAAACAGATGTTAAAGTATGCAAACTTTTTAATTGAGTTTGGAAATTAAAACAAGCATTTTTCAAATTTATAATTTTTAATACCACAGATAGTATTGTAGAGTTGTGCATGTGGTGTTTAATATTAGTGTTACAGTAATATAACGGCTACCCTGGATCCTCATGCTCTAGAAATAATACTCCCACCATCGTTTGATGTACAATGATAGAGCACAATGCAATGCTTTGTTAACCTTGGATAATTAAGACCCACTATTAGTAGCTGGGGAGCAAAGGAAATTGCCTTTATTGTAACACATGTGATGGTCTGTTGCAATCAACCACGGCCGACGATTGAAATTTATATTACCTCTAATTAGCTGACAGGGGAAGAAAGAAACAACACTCTAAAGTTCTAATAGTGTTTTCAGCCATGAAGAATTCAGTCTGTAGCCTAATTTGCAACAGTTAAATATAGACTATTGGAGAATGGAATGCAGTTGCCACGGTTGACAGCTTTTTGAAGCAATGCTGTGTCTACAAAGAGCTTGTTGGGAGTATTTTTATCTCTGGCATATCAGTCAGTGATAACCAAAGCTCTGTAGGTTTCAGAGATTCTGTTGGAGTCGGAATAAGGACTCAAAGTCTAGGATGCTCTTCTGTGCTGTGTGATGCTGGAATGGACCCAATGAATGACCAGGTACCTGGAGGTGTTTGAATTGGTCAGGATTGTATGCCACCAGCAAGCCACTTCCCCAGCAGGACATGGGTTAAAAATAACCCATATACATGCTTACACTGGATAGTTTGGGGTTGTTTTAGGGCTACACTGACCTTGAGGCTAGGAGGGACCAAAAAGACATGTGACGTCTCATCTGCTCAGCAACCCGCATTTCCAGTAAGTGTTGTCTGTGACTACATCATTTGCTCTATGTTAAATCTTCTTCCCATGAAAGGTAGGCAGTTGTGATTCGATCTCACATTTCAGGTATTGGAAATTGCTTGTTCTGCAGTCCTGGATGCTTTCTCTGCCTTCCTCCAGAGCTGGATCCAGTGTCCTTTCATTGTTGCTATTTCCACCTCTTAACAGTGTTAGGCCACTCTCCCTATTCTTGCTGATAAGCTGAATAAATCAATCAAGCCATCACATTTCTGCAGTTTTTTTCCTGTGCTTAAAGGAGATTTGCATCTCTCTTCAATTCCTAAAGATTCTCATGTGAATGAATCAGGACCGCTGGTGCAGCTTTCAGTGCTGGGTACAGACTCACATAGCCCGATTTGTGCACACTGTAGGAGTATGTGAGCTACTTTTTGCCTGTAGATCACATGTGTTCAGGTCCTTAGAACTTTACTAGGATCCTTCCTGGACAAAGCAGAATTTCTCATCTGTTGAGCCAGCTAATGTCCCATGTCCCTACATGTGGAATTTTCATTTTGGCTGTGTTATTAAATGTAATTTCTCCAATGGGTTCAGTTTCCCAAGTGATGCAGATGAGGAGCTGCACTGAATCTAGGATGACTCCTCTCCACATCTAAGCAGAGCTTGGACACACTTGAAAGTCTGCTCATTTGGGTTCCTCTTGTGCAAGAAGGTGAAGCTGTAGAGTGGAAGCTCATTGCATTGGGCAGCAGGCCCAGGAGAGGGTCCTGCATCCAGCTGAGGCCGTGACCACTGGGTTAGCAAACTGCACTGAGACCTTGGCTCACAAAACCACACAAATGCAAAACAGAAGTTTGTGGCTATGAATATTTCCCATTACCCATTGGTAACTATTGTGGTTCCTAGCTACCTTCTAAATATTTTCCTCTGCTTGCAGTGTTTACTTGGAATACACCACAGTTTCATTGTTAGTCAGCCAAGTGTCCTCTAAGGGGGAAATTCCAGGTTCCCTGTATTTGTCACTATCGTTGTGTGATGGGATGTAGGTGTATAGTCCAAACATGCTGAAGTTCGAGGCTGGGAATATGTTACCACACTGGCTTTTGTTTGATTGTTGAAATGTCATACACATTATTTAATTTTAAACTTTCAGTGACTATTTTAATCTCTTCAGGGAATACCTTTAAAGTTAGTCCTGGGAAAAGGGCTTTCATCCTGTGACCACTCTGCAGTGCATACACAAGAGGAGCATGAGTTCGTGGCCAGCCAAAGGCATTTTCTGCAGCTCAAGCTGAACAAGGGTAAAAGGCAGAAAATCAGTTCTGCTTAGTACCTGGGGAGTTCTCCAGTTTTCCCACCCTAATGAGTATTGCCCGATATGTGCATGATAGTAGGAGGGAGGCATCTGAGATATCTAAACTGTTGACTTCATTAGGGCATACACTGTGTTAGATGTCAGAGTCTGGATAACCCAGGGAGTAGATGGAGGCACACTAACAAAACAGCAGTTATGCTCAGATCAGTTGCAGGGATAATGGCCTATGAAGAGGATGACTGAATCCCCTTAGGTGAACTGTCTGCTGTCCAAGGAATAGTGATCACGTTTCTCTGATTGCTGGGGTCCAAAAAATCAGAACTATTGAGACTAAAGGATCTTTATAAAAAAGTCTTGGAGCTGGTTATGTACAGAGTTGTTTTTAGCACATGTGGAGGTTCTGTTCTTTGGAATAGAGTTTAATAGCAGCAGTAATATTTCTGTAATGCTTGTCCAAAAGGCTGCATGAGATTTTTAAATAAACTATTTTACTTTTTGTGCCTTGGCTTACCCGGCTTTAAAATATATTAAATATTTACCTCAGTGGGGTGTGACGAGAATTTAAGTGGTTTGAGTGATGTACTGAGATGAGTCAGGAAGCATGCTTTTGAATAAAAAAGAGACTTTTAGCATTTTTTCATGTGATTATGCTGGCTTTCTGCAAAGAATGTATACTCCCTTGTATTTTTTCACTTAAATTCCAAAACAGATTAAAAAAAAAGGGAATGGTCATTTTGAATAGCCTTCAAACAACATCTGTCTGTTTTTTCTCATGGGTCTATCTGAGTGCATTGGCAGAAAAATACCTAGAGTAGTTGTGAGGCTGAAAGAGGAACTTGTGATGAATTCAGAGCTTTCAGTGCAGCAGCACCAGCTCAAACAACTGCAGCGCTAATACACCTTGGAATTGGAAACTCAATAAAATGAAAAAAGTTAAAAGAAGAAAGTATCTGTTTGCTGACTTCTGTTTTCAGAAGCATGGCTTCAGCCTTGTTTTCCTGTGGCAATCAATGATTCATGAATTCAGGACTAGAGTGCTATCGTCTGAAAAAAACATTGCATGCTTGTGGTTTGTTTTGCACAATAACAGATTTCAAGGTGACAGGTGCTGGAGCAGTATGATAGATTGAGTAGGGTGAATCCAGTCTGGCTTGGATTCACTGGAATTCCATCAGCCAGACGGGAAGGCTTCAGACATTTCTTGGTGTAGACCCCACCTTAGCAGAGAGAATGTGTTATACCCAGTCCCCTACATCACCTCCCTCCCATCCTTAATCAGGAAACATTCCTGTGGCCACCCAAGCAAATACACATGTAGGAAAGTAATATTAGGAAAGTATTTCATGATTTCTTAGCTGTCTTTTAATCCAGAAACTGAAAACAAGAAGTGTAGCCAACATGAAATGACTGGCCAGGTCTGTGTGGATCAGCAGCAGCCCATATATCACATCTTCGATATCTCAGTCCTACAGAATCCTGTGGAGCAGATGCTCCACATTTTGCTGCTGCCTGCTGCTGTGCTTATTGTATTTTCTTGGCCCATACACTGTACCTGGAATATTTGGGCTTATTCTAAATATAACCAAATATTTGCTTGTATTGACAGAAACCCTATGTGTGTAAAATCCCTGGCTGCACGAAGCGGTACACGGACCCCAGTTCCCTCAGGAAGCATGTCAAGACAGTGCACGGGCCTGACGCTCATGTCACGAAGAAGCAGCGCAACGATGTTCACCCAAGGCCACCTCCGCTCAAGGAAAATGGGGACAATGAGGCAAGCGCCAAGCAGAGCAGCAAGGTTTCAGAGGAGAGCCCCGAGGCCAACAGCACCACGAGGAGCATGGAGGATTGCTTACAAGTCAAAGCGATAAAAACGGAGAATTCTGTGGTAAGAGCAGTTGCTCTTGGCAGAAATGACGTGGCCCAAATCTCTGGTGCAATGGGGGCATGAAGCATTTGTATGCCATTTACTTCTCCTGGGGGGTGCCCTTCACCTGCCAACACCCTAGTGTTCAAGTCCAGAAATGAAACTGCAGGTCAGGGCACAGTCCGGTACATTTTGCACCTTCCTAACCCAGCATCACAAATTCCTGCCCTCATAGTCATGGGGGCCATGTGATGCCCAGTTCTGAGCTTGGCCTTCCTGTGCTGTGAAAGTGGGTAAAACTCAAGAGTGTTGTGGTCAAATGAGCTTTACCTACCTCACCAGTTTAAGTTGAGTAACAACCATAGGGCACAGATTGATAAACACTTCTTGAAGTCTCTTTTCTTCTCTTCCATGCACCCTACACTGTTTTTCTTTCCAGGATACTGGTGCTGCACAGCAGTTTTGCTGGTACAACTCTGTTGTGGGCTAATGAAACCAGTGGGGATAAAAGTAGCTGTTTTACTTTTGTTGGGTATCTTAAAGCAAGTTCAATTCCTTGGTCCTGTCCACCGTAAGCAGAAGCACAAAATCACTGGGGTTGGCAGGAACTTCTTGAGATCATCTAGTCCAATCTTCCTAATTAGTCAAGGTTGGCTGGAGCAGATTGCTCAGGAGTACACAAGTTCAGTACATGACACCCAGCTGCAACAAAAAATTGTAGTGGGATGATGGGGCAGGGGAGTGAAAGTAGAAATAAACATGGGAGCAATGCTGTGGCCCACTGAATACAGGCTTTCAGCCACCAATGATGATGTTTTGCAGCCCCTTGAGTGGCCATCAAAGGCCATTTATCAGCCTTCTGGCCATTACACCAGCTGCACAGTGGGCAGTAGTGTAGTCACTGGTACTAAGGAGCTGTGTATAGTGATAGGTTCAAACGCATTCAAGCGCCTTCCATCCCAGGGAGTCTAAGGCTGGTGAAGGAACACACAGATGATTTTTGGTGTTTCTTTTCACCTTTGTACCCGAAGTTCTGATCTGCTGCACCAGCTCAGAATGGAACAGGATATGAGCTGGATAAAGCAGAAAATACCTTCACCTGCAAAGGCGTGTTCACATATTCTCCAGACTTCTCACTAGAGATGAAAGGACTTTGAGCTCCAAAATATACTTTTTCTTGATATGAATCCAGGCTAAAAGATTGTTGTTTTTATGAAAAACATTCCCAGGAGCTACAAAGATTTTCTCAAAAGGATTAGGGGATGTGTTGTTGGACAAGTTACTAATGAGCAGCATTTTTAGGTTAGGAAAAAAATGAGTATTTTCACATCCAAAATGTCTCTAATTGACTAAAGGAACAGTTTCCTGTGATAACACCCTGTATTGTGTTACAAAATCTGAGTGTGAGAACCACTGGACAGAATGACCTCTCTGCAGTACTCTTCCTACATGTGTTTTGTTGGTTTTTTCCTATGAAAACTCAGACACAAGGATGGTTCCCCACTCTGTTTCTCTGAAAGTCTGGGGTTGTTTTCCTAGCTCTCTATGCTCCCAGGGTTCTAGCCAAGCGATCTTGCTGCCTGCAGGGCTGTGGATCACATGTTTCTCTTTGCTGTCCCTGTCCAACACTGCATACTTCACTTGTGCACGATTTCACTACCCCATCTGATCTGGTGGGCTCACATCCAACTCCTGTTTATTGGTTAAGGTCAGGATGGTGGAAGGACTGAGGTGCCTCACTGGTTCCCATCACTCTCAGGCCCCTTGTTTAGACCTATCTTTGAGTCTTACCCCAAACCCATGGAAACAGGTGGAAAGTCTCTTCTAGGGATTTTTATCTGGGCCCCCGAAGAGGGAGGCAGGGAAGATGGGGTAAGGGAGTGGGGAAAATGTTGGCAAGTTTTGCTGTATTCTGCATTTCCCTCTTCCTCCTTTTACTAATGTGATCCTTTTTGTTAATGATGTCTTTGTCCTAACAACCTGTTCTTTATTTCCACTTACCCTTCCTTACTCTACCTTCCTAAGGACAGTCGGTACTAAGGTGAGCAAAGAAATCCTTTGTATTACAATATCTGTATAAAGCATGGCCTCCTGGAGATCTCCTGTCTCCATTTAACCCCCGCAGGATGGAGGTAGAGGCATGTAGGGTGATGGGGAGGGATAGGGGATATTTTCTTTAGTACAGAAAAGGGAAGGATGCAGTGCCCAAGAATTGCCTTTGCTCCTTTCTTCCATGATCGCAACTTGACGTTAAATCCTGGGATTGCAATCTCTGTCATCTGGATTGATGGGCAATCAAAGCCAGTCAACCCTGCCCATGGAGTTTACTATGGAGCAAAGTAAAACACTGTAGCACCCTGCATTCCCAAATTGGGCTGGGGCAGAATATGTTGCCTTTTCAGCGCTCACATTTTTTGATGGAGGATGGGCCTGGAGTAGAGAAGCCAGGTATCCTGTTTGGTAGCAGCAGCAGCTATCTCAGAGCGAGTTCAGACCATATAGTGTCTCCTGCAAATAAACTACTCAATGAGAAATTCAATTCCTAATGTAAATAAAATAAATATTTATGGTGCTTATCTGCCTTATCTGCAAGTGGGAGTTTGCAAACAGTGAACCAGGTTTTATCTGTCTGGGAAGTCTGTCAGCCAACCTAATTATATGTTAAGGTGTTTTAAAAGACAGGAATATGTTGTGTCTGAAATACTTAGGCCTTGATCCCACGTTAGATAAGCCAATGTTTGCTGCAATATACCTTACACAACCTGGTAACATGCTGCTTTTCTTCGAGAAACATCTGTCCTTATTTTGGAGGAAGAGTGTTTAGTTTCTCTCCATCTCCCTGTTGAACTCACCATAGTTTTTCCAGCTGTGGGGTGCTGACCTGATCTCTGGTTGCAGGGAAGTGGTGCCTGCCTTCTTATAGAGCTGAGATCCTGCATAAGGGAAGGGTAACAAGAGGGGAGAGCCTGAGGTAGGAGCTCTCCTAGGCTCCAGGACTAACACTGGAGGTGTTGGGCTCCTGATACCTTTCCATCCGTATTTTCACCTGCCCAATTCTTTCTCCTCTTTTCCTTCTCCAAGATGTGTCAGTCCAGTCCTGGTGGCCAGTCGTCATGCAGCAGTGAGCCGTCACCCCTTGGCAGCACCAACAACAATGACAGTGGAGTAGAAATGAATGTACAAAGTGGGGGAAGTCTGGGAGATCTGACGGCGTTGGATGACAACACTCCTGTTGTGGACTCAACAGTCTCTTCTGGTAATTCAGCAGTCAGCCTGCACCTAAGGAAACACATGACGACAATGCAACGACTTGAACAGCTCAAGAAAGAGAAACTCAAGACAGTTAAGGATTCCTGCTCATGGGTGAACCCAGCTCCACAAGTCAGAAACACCAAGCTGCCTCCCATCTCAGGAAATGGTAAGCCCTGTGCCTTGACCATGTCCTGTAGGAATCCTCCAGAGTTTGACTCTGGTTTCATAACCAAGAGTGTGCCTTGGAGGAATGAGGATCATTTCTCGTTGCCTCTGAGTTAGCCCTTGCTAGATGAAGATGTCAGGTAAAATGGACAGCTTGGGTGTAAACACAGCGATCTGGTGATGTGCAACAGAAACCCAGATGCTCAGTTCTACAAAGCTGTGAAAGGAGGCAGAGGTGGTGGTGTCCCTGTTTCTGGGCTTGCCCAGGACCCAGACACAGCTGTCCTCATTGTCCCAGTGACAGCTGCAAGACTGCTTGTGTTTCTTTCGCCAGTAACAGTTCCCCAAGGGGTAATGTGCCTCCTGGAAGACCTGTGGAGCACATACAGTAGCAATCCACACAAGACGTCCTTCCCTAATCTTGCTCTGACAGGTCTTTAATCACTTGGAGAGCTTCTGGCTATTGTCTCCAGCTTCATATGCCAATTTCCCATGGCTGGCCATTCCTGATATGATCCTTTATGATCCCTACAGTGTTGCTCTTAACTTTTCCAAGAAGTCCCAAGGCGTAGTGCCTGGGTTGTCCTAGACCTCAGAGCTTAGTGTATTGGAGCTTTTTGAGTTATTCATGGCAGAGCCTTTGAATGTCAACTTTTGGGCTCTCGGCCTCCTATCCCTGACTGCATCTGTCCCAGAGAGCAGCTGTGGTTGTAGCTGTGTGCTGTCCCTATGGCAGTGTTCACAGCAGTCCTATTTTTCCCATGCTGAGGAGTGTACCTGTTACAAGGACTCTCCAGCAGGGACTTCTTAACTTCACAGCCTTCTTGCTCATTTTTGCCTGGATATAGAGCTGGAGATGAAGCTTTGAATTCACTAGTAGCAAATGAAATTCACTATCACTCCCATGAAATATTTGTGGGTGGCTTTCTGGGTCTGTGTTCTGCCAATTTCACTACCAAGTGAAATTTCTCAGCTAACTAAACCTTTTCCTTCTCTGCAACTTTCTTTCAGGGTCTGTTCTAGAAAACAGTGGTGGTTCTTCTGCTACGCTGCCTAATCCCAGAATAATGGAGCTGTCTGTCAATGAGGTTACAATGCTGAACCAACTCAATGAGCGCCGTGATAGTACAACAAGCACCGTCAGCTCTGCCTACACCGTCAGCCGCAGATCATCAGGAATCTCTCCATACTTCTCCAGCCGCCGTTCCAGTGAGGCTTCACATCTCGGCCACCGTCCCAATAACACAAGCTCTGCCGACTCCTATGACCCAATTTCGACGGACGCCTCCCGCCGGTCGAGCGAGGTGAGTCAGTGCAGTGGGATGCCAGGTCTGCTGAACCTCACACCAGCTCAGCATTACAGGCTGAAAGCCAAGTATGCTGCTGCCACAGGGGGCCCTCCTCCGACCCCCCTGCCAAACATGGAGAGGATGACACTGAAGAACAGGATCTCACTTATGGATGGACCAGATCCCACCTTGCCCTCCATCCGCCTCCCGCCAGGCCCAAGGCGTTGCAGCGATAGTAACACCTATGGCTACCCATCAGCTCCAGCATTTCCCCACGAGGTGCAGGGCAACTGTGTGAGACGGGCAAGTGACCCAGTGAGGAGACCTGGAGGAGACCCCCAGGCCCTCCCACGAGTTCACCGCTTCAACAGCACCAACAGCGTGAACCCCTTCCATCCTCCACACCCCACAGACAGGAGGAATTTTGGTCTCCAGAGCTACGGGCGCTCAGATGGGAGCCTCCCCCGGCACACCTACTCACCCCGACCGCTGAGCATCAGTGAAAACATCGCCATGGAATCCATGTCTGGGGAGACAGAGGCACCCATCGGAGATGATGACATTGTGCTGCCAGATGATGTGGTACAGTACATCAAATCCCAGAACAATGGGACAGCAGCAGAGAGCACTTCCATGGGGTACAGCAATGAGATGCAGAACTTCCAGGGAAGTGGGAAGCTGCAGCCTCCAGCTTTGCCTAGCCAGCGCAGGATGGCAGTGGCTGAGGCCAGCATGAGCCACTTGGGACCCATGATGGCAGAGTGTTCCATGAGTTTTGATACTTCCTCAGACATGAATAAAAATAACATGCCTGTCCAGTGGAATGAAGTCAGCTCGGGTACAGTTGATATCATGTCTAATCAGTCAAAGCAGCAGTTTGCACAAGGGAACTTAGCAGTGGTCCAGCAGAAGCAGAACTTCGGTCAGTACCAGAACTACAACCAGCAGCAGATGCAGCTGCCAGACAACAGTATGAATGTAACACAGCAGAGCTTTATGCAAAGAAATGTGGGCATGGACGGCCAGAGGCTAAACTGTATGCAGCTGAGGCAGCAACCGATGAGCCTAGGCCCCAGTATGAACCCTGATATGGGCTTGCACACAGGGTATAACCAGCCTCATCAGATGTTGAGCCCCAGTGCAATCAGTGGCAACCCAAATCAGATCTCTCCTAATTGCAGCAACATGGCAGTTAAGTCTGGACCCCACCTTCACCCTCAGCAAATGGACATGGCAACCGACCCTTCTTTGATGGTCAGGAGCAACAGTGAGCGCCCAGTGCTGGGACAGGTCATACCTGAACCGAGTCAGCAGAACTACTCATCTCAGCCAACCCACCTGAACTTCCCCATGGCTCAGGAGACCTTTCATCAGCCCATCATGGCCTCCAATCAGCCCAGCTTTGAGCCTCAGCAGAGTATGATGGGTTCAGCTGCACAGGTCTACCCTCCTGGCATGATCCAGCCTCGTCCTCCACCCGAACCAAACCCAGGCAGCAGACCCCGAGGCCTCCGCACTGTCCAGCAGCTGGGCTACATGAGAACTCCCCATCCTACAAACACCATCAGCCCGGGCCAGGAGACAACAGAGGCCATGCATAAAAGAACCAATGACATGTTGCTGGCTCCAGCCCAGCAGTGTGCAGACGGCACAAGGGAAAACAATTTGATGTACTATTACGGTCAAATCCACATGTACGAACAGAACAGCAGCTTTGATAATCACGTGGACTGCCGGGTGAGGCAGCAGCAGTGCACACTAAACAGCAAGCCAGCCACTCTGCCTTCCCCAGGCACAAACCAGGTATCCAGCACGGTGGACTCGCAAGGTCTTGAGCCGCCCCAGATAGATTTTGATGCCATCATGGATGATGGGGACCATTCAAGCCTGATGTCAGGAACCCTGAGCCCCAGCATCCTGCAGAACCTCTCCCAGAACTCTTCTCGCCTGACGACTCCACGAAATTCTCTGACGCTGCCCACCATACCTGCAGGGATAAGCAATATGGCAATAGGTGATATGAGCTCCATGCTAACCACGCTGGCAGAAGAGAGTAAATTTCTTAACATGATGTCATAACAGTAAAGCACAAGGCCTTAGTGCTATCCAAGGGGCTCTGTGTGAAACAGTTTTATGAATGTGCATTTCAAAAATAATCTGTTTCAATAGAATAGGTTTTTTTATACAATACATTAAAGGGATTCAAAACAAAAATTTTAAAAAGTCTTTGTACAGAATTATGTAAACTATATCAAGTTCAGCACCACAGAGGTGCACCTCTAGTATTTTTTTTTTGGCTTGGTTTCCCAGAGCACTGAACAGTATCACTACCAAGCTAGGAGACAGCACGAGGGTGGTTAGAGATGAAACCCACCTTCCCTGAAACCCTGTAAATAGCACTCCTCATCATTTTCCGTTAGTTACATTTGCAAAAAATTCCATTTTCAACTCACCCCAGAAAGAAATGGGAGGATGCAGTTTTGATTAGAGTAAAAGCCATACTGTGTATTCTGCTCTGATGAGAGTAGGGTTTAGTTACGTCTCCAAACAAGCCCTCTGCCAGCAGTATTGTTTTATACCATAAATACCTTCGTACCTTGCAAAGAGCAATGATTCCAAACAGCTTCTCAGCAAAGTGCCTTACCAAGCTTTCTTCTTAAGTAGCCAAGGCCTCTCGTCCTTTAAAAATCAAATATAGTGTATTGCCAGAAGCGTATATAAAATGTACATTTATAAAAACATCATGGTGTTTCTGAGAAAACATTGGAAAGACACATTGATGAGACACATAAAAGGTGAATGCACACTTTGATCAGATGTGTTTACAACGTGGTTTATATCATGTGCAGAGTGGAGCAGAGGCCTGGGAACAGCAATCACTGAGAAATAATCCCCCATGGCAGGAAGGCTATGGCATGCAGACTGACACACACGCATAACTTTTGCACCTTCTGAGCACAGTGACTTTCTGCGAGGGCCCCACATGCATCTTTAATGTCCTGGAGCACATATTACCATATCCCTGCACAGCTTTGCAATGACTTTGCTCTCTGTCGAGTTTTCCATGCTGGGGCGCTCACATAAACAAGTGATGGAGAGAGCTTTATGATCATGTCAGCCCGATGTGGCAGTATTGGAGGAGCTGGTTTATCTGGCCAGGGATTGTCTGTGTGATGTGCTCAGTGCAGGGCTCTGCCTGCACTCCATGCACACAACAGGCATGAGCTAATAAACCCTGCCCCACAAGCAGGCTTGTTGGCATGCACCCAGTGCTACATTAACATGTCCCACAGCATGAAAAGAGCTATTGTATCCAAAGAATATACCGTGGTTCATTTGACTAGTAGACTGCACCTGCAGCCTGCAATGTAGGCATGTATTGATAGTCTCAAAACAGGTATTAGAGTCAGAATAGTAGCTTGGTCAGTGAGAATCTCTTGAAAACACCATTGGGGAACAAATGGGAGGAGCAAGGCCTCCCAAAGCCAAATCCTCCACCAAAATATAACTGCTTATGATAACGATCAGCTGTTTCCAGGACGGTCCCACCTGGCACTGAAGTTAATCTTAGTTGCATTATTTATTTTTGCTGTCATTAAACAGAAGGGTAGATGCAGTGAGGTGCATGTACTTGGCAAGAGGCCTTGCTTAACTTCTCACTATGTTGGACAAGGACAAATCTTCCCATCCTGCTCTCATATCCTCAAATAATTTGTACCCCATGTGCTGAAGGGCAGGAAACAAGTGTGACATCCCCCCCAGGTTCTTACAGTTTGACTGGGTAAGCAATCTGCAGAGCTTCACTCTTTCCATCCCATCTCCCCATCCCATCAGCGTGATGTTCTCACTTAGATCTGACTCCGTCCCTTGCATGAGACCACGACAGCTCCATAAAGTTGCTTTCTGGTGTCTTTGCTTTCCTTTTGCACAAACCAATGTCAGGATCACTCTTCCCAGCATGACATGGGGCTGACATGAAAATGCCACGTTACTTTCAGGCAAGCTTTGTGATATCAGATACACAACAGTGTATCTGGCAGCTGTGCTTGGCAGTGGTAGATTGGGACAGCACTGCTGTCAGGTAGTCCTGGGTATGGCTGGTGCAGTGATGTGCTGCTCAGTTTCCTGCAGTCTCAACCCATCCTTATCCCAAATGCAGAGGGTGCACACAGGATGCTCTCACCCCTGCCCTTCACTCCTCAATGACTCCTGCTGATATTCAGGGTGCATGAGGACAGGAAAGCAAAGCAAGATGCCTGACTGTTGTGTCTCCAGTGAAAGTTGTGATTAAAGGGATTGTTTTATAGTCTGCTGTATATATTCTCCTGCGGTTACTGACCTTGCCCTTGCCTTTGCGTTTATGAAAAGAGGACAGTACATGTTTTAGGACATTGTATGTTGTCCTGGACGCTTGGAGTGCAACTGGGCATCCCTTGTGCTGAGATGGATCAGGCTTTCGTGTGTCCTTCAACTGCTAATCTGATTTTTTTTAACAGCTGCATAGGGCAACGATGGCTGCTGAGCCCCTTCTCACCGATATCTCATTAGTAAAAGTTCGCTATACAAAAGCAAAACCAAATCTCCAATGACTTGAGATTTTTCGGACTTCCCAGTGGTGGTCTTCCTTCATTTACAGAAAAAGTATTATAATAACCATTCCAACACTGTATATATTATGTATAGGAGACATCATTACTAAAAGTACTGTAGGTGAATTGTTCTGTCAAATTTATATCTTAAGAACATTTTTAGCTGTTTTCTACATCATAAAAATGGAGGTAACATGCTGAACCTGTATATAAACCTTTTGTACATTAAAAAGTAATTTTTTTCATAAATAATTTTGTCTGTTGTTATTTCTTTTTATTGGTAATGGTGGTTGGTCTTGGTATGTCATTGCCACACCAATACAATCAGTTGCACCCTGGTGGTTGTCTAGAAACAGCTGGTGAGGAACTGGATGGGCTGGTGTGTCACAGCACAGATGTCTTGCCTTGGAGAGCTTGCAGTCAACAGTGAAATGGAGGTGTCAGAAAGAGAGGCAGCAAGGCCAGGATGTGCTGCAAGCACAGTCCTGCTGCCCAGGTGTGTTTCACATGCCCCTTGGCAGAGGTGATTTGAAGGAAAATGTCAGTGCAGCAGGGACAGCACAGGAGAGGGGCTCAGAGCAAGGGCTGAAGAAATTTGGCAACCAGAATATTTACAGTAAAAATGGCTTGTTGACTGTTTTGGTCAGTGTCCAAAAGGAAACAGAAATAGGACAGATCAGCAGAGCTGTGATAGGCCATGACAGTGGTAAATTGAATATTGGGTTTGGAGAAAGGAGAAATTAATCTGTGCTTTTTGTATATGATAGAAGCAATGATATGGTGAGCAACAGATACATCGGTCAGGATCCAGTTAGAGCCTCGTCCATCCAACTGATGAGAAAGATTGATTTTGGCTGCAGCAAGAGCTAGCTCAGCTACTCAAGAGACTGATTTTTAACTTGATTTTGTAGAGGTGGGTTGGTATGGATAGGGGTAGAGTTTTAAGGGAGGGTGTGGAGGCTGTCCATGGGTGATCCTCATGGGCAAAGCAATCACTTTGGAATACAAGTCAGCTGTTGGGCAAAGCAGTTGATCAGTGAATCACATGTGTTTCAAATGAACCAGCAGTTTCATGTAGAAGCAACTGAAGGGGTTGCATTCCTTTTCCTCTATGCAGGATCCCTGCTGAGCTGATTGGTAGCTGATTGGGACAAATCCTCACCCTGTCATCAGGGTTCCTTCCAAGTCCACAACAAGAGATTGGCACATCTCTCTTAGGAAATTAATCTTTTCTGGTTTAGACACATAGGATGGGGAGGACTTTTCCTCTGGAAGACACCTGTTACTCTGATTGATTACAAAGAGACCCCAAGTAGCCAGCTTAGATACCTTATTCAGTGGGATGAGGTGAATCCCATAGTCCTGTGAATCTCTTGCACGGGTCTAGTCACCCTCAGCATGATCTGAGATTGAAACAATGAATATGTTAGTGATCCTGTTAGTTTGTCTATCCACTGGATAAATATCACACCCCTCTGTACTGTCCATAGTAATGCAGTAATATTATTAAAAGGAAATTGTTCAGAGCTTTTCTATTGACAGAAGGCTTTGGAGACTCAGATCAGCTCCCACTGCTTTTCTACTTCGAACACTTAAAGTGGGTTTCTAATCTAGACCAAATGCTGCTTTTAGCTGGTGTTTCACTTCAGAGTTCAATCAGGGCACACCTCTGCCTGTGTGAGAACATATTTATTACTTAAACTGGGCTAAGATTTCCTAGGAGCCCACCTGAGGTCATGTACCAGCATGTGCATTTTTACTGCTTTGCCATCCTCGAATAAACAAGGATCGAAAGGCTCATCACTCCAATTGTAAGCAGGTAATAACCCTCCTGCAACAAATGTTGTTTATAAGCCAGAAATTGGAGTTTATACTACTGTGGCAGCTGTATAATATTCAATTAACCTTCTTTTTAATCAATCATATCCCTTATGAAAACACACCCTCCTAACAGGCCTGTTTCTGACCTGTGTTAACCTGACTCAACTCCCAAAACCAGCGGGAGCATAGGAGGAGTAAGATCCCACTCTGGGTAAAACCATCACAGCTCTTTAATATTGCACTAATATCTCAGGTTTTCCTGGAGGGGAGAAAATCCTGTAAAAGCTACTGTTGCTGGATCTGATTGCACTTACTGAGTACAGAGTCATTCCAACGACTCTTTATTGCAGTGGTCTCAGTAGGGATGACATAGGAGCTCTTGTTCTTTACGAGCTGTTGGATCTACTTGGAAGAGCATACGTGTTGTAAATAAGTGGTGTGTTTTATATTATTGGAAGGACAATTTATGACCAACCAAGGCCTCTTGCAGACAGCTATTTAACTTCTAAGTAAAATGACCTAACACTTGAGAAATTTAGAAGCTACAAAATAACCTATGTTGTAGCCAATGCACTTATTTCTCTTTGATTTATGCTTCATGTAAAGCCTGAAATGGCTATATTAAATATGTTTGGTGCAAAAATAAAATTTAAAAAAACAACAAAGTGGTTTTCACATATGCTGAAGGTTTGTGAGTCCTGTAGCTTCCTCCATTTGCACCAGCACCTCTGATTCATTACACAGGTTCCTTTCCCTCCCTATTTCCATTTTCCCCACACTGACCTGTCAGGTGGATATGTAGGAGGGCATGGTGGCATGACTGTTGTCAGCTTTGAAAGAGCTGCTGCATTCAACTACAGTGCACTTGCTGGGAACATTTCTCCAAGTATTGATGGCTTCCCAAAAAGCAAACTCTGCAACTGCTATGTCTGTCTGTCAGAGGCTGTTTTGCATTCACACCTTTACCATCATTTGTAAGGTGGTATCAGCAAGGAGCAGCAAGCATGACAACACACCACAAAAGGCAGCTCCTGCACCAGGAAACTGGGACTGGGGCTACATCAATCTTTGGTCTACATTGCTCTGTCAAGCCTTAACCCAGGCTGGTCTTTAGAGAAAGGATGTTCAAGGAAGGACTTTGAAGCAGCAGCTTGGGCTGATGCTCTGAGTGTCTTCTAAGAAAGTCTCTCTTTGCTTTCCATTTCTCTCTCCACTTGCTATACAGATATCATACGGATAAAGACAACCTTCACAAATGCCCTCTCTCTCCCCTGTCACTATGTCTTTTCTGTTCCTCTTTGAGAAAGACCCTGGAGTGCTCTGCTCTTACAGACATTTTGTCTGCCAGGCTTTGACAGACAGTTGCATCTTTTGACTCAGGAGCATTAGGAACAGCTTTCCTGACACCTGCAGAGTGAATCATGCAGAAGAAGAGCACACATTTCACAGCTGGATTTTGGCCAAAGCACCAAGGTTTGTGCTACAGTGTGGTGGTAGTGGCTAAAATAGATCAAATTAAATGAGGAGAGCAACTGGGAAGGAAGCAAAAATCTGGACAGAGCAGGGCTAGTTTTCTTCATGGCTTTGTGTCTCCCAGTTTGCCTCCCACCTAGGATTTCCAGGGGCCATGATGAGTTGCTGTCCATGACAAACACAAAACAATGAAGTGGTGCTTATGAGGGCATAGGGGAGAGCTATTTTTGAAGAGTAGATTTGTAGAGCTTCACAGCTTTTGGAACAAAACCACCATTCTTATTTCTGTTGCCTCTTTTGCCCACTGCCTGGTTGACCAGTCATGCAAGCAGCCATCACCTGAAAGGGCAGTGTGCCTGGTGGCACAGAAGCCCTACGGCACTTGGAGGGCTTCAGCCACCTGCTAGGATGGAAACAACCGTGGCAGTGACAGCAACCAAGAAACACAGCTGGGATGGATTTGCAGCAGGCTTGGAAAGGCAAAGCAGCCCCAGGCCTGGAGTCTGTAGGTGGGCTGCCCCACCCTTTGGCAGCACCAACATCCTGCCCTTGGCTGCAGATGTCAGAGCAAAGGCGCTCCCAGGCTCTGCAGCTCAGCCAAGCTGCAAGAAACAAACGTACTTCTGCCTTTCTGCCCACTGTTACTGTATAGCAAGAACTTGGTAATCTCCAGGTGGCTTTATTGGGCCCAATTCCCAGCTGGCAAAGCAGCTCTCTGAAAAGGTACCTGCCTGCTGCACTTACCCATCTGATTGGCATGTGAGTAAAGTGTCTCCACTGACTGAAAACTGATATATTAATTTTTTTTTTTTTTTGAGCAAAATGTCTTGATGTGAATCGTTTAACCTCTGTGTCACTCATCAATAATGACGATAAGTGAAATTCGATGAAATGCACAGAGGATTAAACATCACTCCAGGCACACTGAAAGTGGGCGGTATTGCCGTATCTGGGATATCTTAAGGAAGGATGAGAAAATGGGTTTTGCTCTGCAGTCCAAGAGATTGAACCCCCTGTTGCACCAGCACCAGCTGAGGAGGGTGCTCCAAATGGTGATCCTAATCGCTTCCTGCAGGCCAGTGAATTTCTCTTGTTAGCAGCCATCCAAGAAACAAACAGGTCTCACCTTGCTCGAGGAGCTCTCAGGAAATGATCGCTTGTCTTAGCAATGTCAGGAGATTTGTCAGAGAATTTGAAAAATGTTTTCGGGGAATAGAAACTGGGGCTGAGCCAGGTGAAGGTTTCTACTTAATTGGGGAAAAAAAAAATTAGATGCCAGCATTTCCATCATTAACTGGAAAATAAGTGGGAGCACTTTGAACACATCAGCAGTGGTCTATGTGTTCAAAGCACCAATGACACCAGAGTATTTGAGAAAGCTTTTCTTAGAGATGAGAGCCAGCGTCGTGGTCATTAAACACTTCCAAAAAAATTGTCTATGATTCCCCAAATTACAAGGGAAATTTAAAATCTGAACCTATTCAAAAGCTTTCCCAAAATCTAACACATACTAACAACTTTATCCTAAAACTCCTCCAAATCTAAACCTTGAATTTATAAGAGCATGGGCTAAGACATGACTTCTCAAATAGTCTTGTAAAAAGTGACATCAAAAGGATTTTCAATCAAACTGTTACCTGCACATTTCTTCAATAATGTTTTAACTGTTATTTATGTTTAAAAGGAAAAAAAATTGTATGTAGAGAACTGGGCTGGTTTCATCATGGGTAAATCAGTACCAGAAGAAGTTAAGTCTCCAAGGAGCCTACAAGGAGCTGTTTTCTGTCCTTGCCCTTCCTATAAAGTTGTTCCACTTGTAAGAATTTGGGATTGAGCAAATCTCACAAAAGACAAAGGTGTTAAATAAAGCAAGGGCTGAGGGCCTTTTAGTTTAGCATCATCCCTCCTTGTAACAGGAAAACCCACATTGTTAGTGGTGTTTAAAATTATTCTGAGTAATGCACAAAATATTGTACTGTGTTGCAATTTGATTCGCTGAGGTTAAACCTCTTTCCCAGCCCTTATTTCAGTGCTAACACGAGGTCCTTTGGGCAAAATGCTAGTCCACAGATGTTTCAACAGATTCAGCAGGGCTTACAAGTGACTCATTTGGGAGCACAACTGGCAAACAAAGAGGGTCTTTTCTCCCCTCAGAACAAACCAAATCAATAGACGAGGAAGTTTATTTATTTTATTTCAAACACCTTTACTTTTCTGAAAAAAAATCAAAACCAAAACCAAAAACCAACAAAACTGTAGAACCACCAGGGAATTGCAGGGGTTTTTTCATCCCATAGTGTCTGCTAGGAGCATTTATCACACCTGGCCCATACAGTTCAGCCAGAGGTCTTGAGGGCATACTTGAGTGGTATGTTTCTTTTGGTAGTGGTTTGCTTTTTCTTAAGACACCAAATTTTGAGCCTACCATTTCTCACAGCTGAAGAAAGCACAGAGCAACAGCATGCATGGGCAAAACTAGCCTAAAGGCTGAAACCTTGGCCAGGTAGTATCACACTGACCTCAAGAAAGGATTTATCTCCTGCCCTCAGAGGGATTTTTGCTGGAGGCAGATGAACATAGCAGATGAACACGGCTCTTAGTAGAGCTGCAAGATGAGTCTGTGTTGCTCCTTACCCAGCTATATATGGTTCAGAATGCTCCTGTAGACAGGATGAGGAAGGCACAGGGATGCTGAGCTGGCATTGAGAGAGGAGACCAAAGCATGTGGCCCCTCTGATCTCTGTTGCCCCATGTTCCCAGGGCTTCAGGATGTTTGCTCTGGGCAGGAGATGCCACTTTTTAAAAGGAAACTTGCCCTGGTCCAGTACCAATGACACTGGCATGGGCTGCTCTCACTGCCCTGGGAGGCCTCATATTTGTGACTCCCTGCAATGCAGAGGTGAAGCCACTCATTATGGACCAGTGATGAAAGATGTGGGTCTGGTCTGGTCAAAGAGACACGAACATGCTGATCTCTTTTGAAAATAATTTCTCAGTGCTCAGGCCTGGAAATTTTCTGTTTCCAATAACTTCTCTGCTCTTAGAAGCGGCCTTGGTTCAACCCCTGTCTCATAGAGTAACCTCCTACCTCTTTTAAGAGTTTTTTGGGGGTTTTTGGGGTGGTTTTCCCACCATATCTTGGAGCTCTTGTTTTGGTGTTGGATGCTTGTTTTTTTATAGACATAAACTTGCATATAATGTTACTTTTCTTTCAGGGGAAGCTTCCCCTTTAAGATGGAAATAGCCTTTGTCCAAGCTGGTCAACCAGCAATGGCGAAAGAACAAACCAATTTAGTTTGGATTCAGGGCCCCAACAATTCCAGTTAGAGGTGTGTGCCTTCAATGCAGAAATCAGAGCTTCCTTCCATCTCTGTGACAGCAGAAATCCAGCTCAGAACATGAAATTCCTGTGAAGAATGGTGGCTGTTGAGAATGTGGCTTATTGAGAAAAGTCTTTTTCACTGGAAGCTGGGATGAGAGACACGATAATGAGCATCATAGAATGATTTATGTTGGAAAAGACCTCAAAGCTCATGAAGTCCAACCATGGCCAAGTCCACCACTAAACCATGTCCCTAAGCACCACATCTATACATTTTTTGAACACTTCCAGGGATGGCGATTCCACTACTTCCCTGGGAAGCCTATTGCAATGCTTGACCACTCTTTCAATGAAGAAATTTTTCCTAATATCCGGTCTAAACCTTACGTGAAGTGCAACAGAAAGCAGGCAAAGAAGCAGGAGTAGGTCAGAGCTTAGTGACTTAGAAACAACAAGCTGCATCAACTGAAGGACCACTGAGATATACAGCACAACATGTGACAGCAGGCTCCATCCACCTGCAGCCTTCACAGTGTGCTCAAGGTCACACGCAATGAAGAACAGCTTGATATGTGCTCCAGGTGTCAGGAAGCAGGAGATGGAGCAAGTCAGAGTATAGTCCAGTAATGTGGGACATTTTAAAAGACCATATGAATGTACTGAAGGTACAATGACTCTTTGGATAGGGTTTTTTGGCAGCCATAGGAGATTCTTTTTTTGTTTTGCAACGTGTAGGATGAGACAATGTGGGTACCATCAAAGCTTCATCTCATTTAAAAGTTTATTTTAATGAAGTCACAATAAGGCCTCCAGCTGGAAAGGTTATTTATTAACCTCTTATTTACAAATTGAGCCCTGATTTGAAAATTAAGGCATTGTAATTTAATATTAACCCACATGTCAGAAAATAATGAGACAAACTACAGGGAAAATTGCATTCCATATTGCAAAAGACCCATTTTATTTATAATGACCAGGATTACAAGTCGTGCCAACATTGATGGATCATACTTTAAAAATCTTGATAGCTCATTCATTTCTATAATTATATTTATTACAAATTAAATAAGTTGCGGACACCCTTGATATACAAAGAGACAAAATTAATTTGTGAATCAGTATTAATCTGTCACCAAACTAAATGAACTCCCTTTCTGGCAGTCTACTGAATATGATGTACTCTACCAGACTTCCCATGATCCTCAGGACATGAAAGCAGTGGAACCTAAAGTCCAAGCTGTTGAAGGAACACCTTTTCACTTGGATGTATGTATGTTCTCAATATGGATTTTATCAAGAGATAAGATCACAATACGAAACTTTCATTATCAACTTCTGGAAATAAAAACAATATGTCTTAACACTTCCATGATCCTGCAAGGCTCTGTAGCATGGTGCCTCAATGCTGTCAGCTGGTAGAGCTCAATGAACCTCAGTGCAGCCAAGCCCTGTAGCCCAGCCATCCCTCAGACAGCACATTGACCCAGAACCCATGTCTGCTCTATGCCTCTGCTCAGGTCACTAGTAAAATGAAATGTGCAGCTCTTTAGCACTTCTCCTGTGACCCCTATATCTAGATCATACTGTGGGAGCTGAAAGGCTTTTACTTTACGGCTTCCTTTCATGCAGGTCCTGATGCCCTGGGACAGCACCCTGCTGTGCACTGTGGCTGCAGTGCAGTGTCATTTGTGATGGGTGTCAGCCCAAGCAGTGAGGGTGATGCTCTCTCCCCTCGGCCGAGGGAGAAGGGGACTGTTCAGATGTTCCTGGATGAGATTACAAACCTTAATGCTCAACAACTGCCACTGTGGTTAGCCAAAACCTATGCCCATCTGCTCTGGGGTTTTGTGCCTGTAGACAAGGAGTTCTGCCAGCTTCAGGAGAACTCAGGCTTTCCTCCAAGGATAAATTTGGAGAGGGGGCAAAAAAAAGGACAAAGGCTCAATGTTGCAGATTAGAGCACATTGTCCCAGTGAACACAAGCAAAGTGCAGTAAGATGGGTGGTGGCTGCATGTCCCCTTGCCTTCACCATTCCCATCCTAGCCTCATCTCCAGAGTAAGTGCTGACAAATTAATGCTCGGGCTGTTCCTCCTCTAAACAGGACATGAGTTGTCTAAGGCAGCAAAAATGCTGCTTGTCTCTCTGTGGAGCAGGGAATCATGTTTACAGGCTTGTTATTTTTAAATTTCTACATTTTCTTACCTCCCCTCCTCTTGAGTTCATTATCTCAAAAGCAAATTTTCAACTTCATAAGGTTGGACCCCATCCAAAATTGGCCAAAACACACTGAACTTCACTGCCATGGTCTGCTGATCTCGCCATGTCATTTAGTAGCTAGGATCAACTAATAAAATGCAAGATGTAGAAGTGTCATTCAGAGTTACCTACCCATAACTAAATAACTTTGTAATGAATGAAAGGCCATTTTAAGCTGCTGCCTTGAAGACTAATTCCATCTCCATAAAGCAAGAAATATGACTCGAGCAGAGGCAGCCCGCATGTGGCATTAACAAACCCTCTTTGTGTTTCTGTAGGAAAGACACAACCAAGTGAGTTGTGTACTTGCATCATCTTCACCTTATTTTCCTTTAAAACCCATGACTCCACCTCAAAATACTCCTACAGCTTTAGTTCTGTTTGCAGGGTGCTGGTGGGCCATTTCCCTAGGAAACAGACAGCTGAATAGGTGTTTCTGAGCTAAAAAATTTGTCTTAGGTTAACTTCAGCTATAGGACAAGAACAGTACCTGTTTTAGTAATATAACAGTAATTAATTCTGACTGGTTTTGAAGGAAAAACTCAGTATTGCCAGAAGAAATGATTTATATATCTTTATATGTCAGTGTTTTTCCATTCACCTTTTTTGGAGCATTTCCTTCAAAAGATGTTAAGCCCATACATTACTATTTAAAGAGCTTAATTCAATCCAGGCAATAATGATCCATAAATATTCATGATTTTGTTTTAACATTAAAGTAACATCTGTTTCAAAACATCTGCAATCTGTTTTCAATGCTTCGGTAACATTTAAATTAGCTGTAACTAATACAATAAACCACTATTAGGGATAATGATAATGAAGGATGCCCTATTAAGAGACATGAACAACATAGAATTGAATGAAAAACCAAACGAGGGGTGGAGGGGATGAACCCGAAAGTCAGATACCAAAGCTCTTTGGAACTTAAATTCACTATTATGAGATAGTTTCGTGTGTGTAGGACTATTGTTTAACCATCTCAGCTGCTGTGTCTCAGCTCCGCTTGGGTCTTGTTCAAATTTCCACTGCTAGAACAGTAATTTATGGTGCAGGCAACTACTTTTAACACCGGAGTGGAAGGAAGACTCATTTTCTCCAGCTGAATGGGCCCACAAAGTATTTCTGAGCTGGGAAAGCCAGATGCAGCGCCCAGGGCTCTCCCAGCCAGATGTGGTTAACAGGCCTGTTAACCTCCTGCCTGCCAGCGAGACATCCCTGTCCCCAGCAAGTGCCGGTGCCCAGTGAGAGTGTTTGCATCTGCTGCTGAGCTCCAGGCCATGGAGTTAACCAAAACGATTAACTGCCCCCAAAAAGGACTATTGTTTTCTGCTCTGATTTATCCTCTTTTTCTCCCTGTGGCCAAGACAGATGACATCACTGCACATCTGTATATTGTTGCAAGGGTGAAGGTGAAGGTCAGGAGTGCGATGGTGCTGGGGAGGGAGGTGAGAGTTCTCATCCTCTCTGGTGGCTGCCGGTGGGCTGACACTTGGCACCTGCCTCCATGAGACCCACATGCACATCACACCCACAGCCGCTGGCTGGAAAGTTTTACTTTCATGGAAAGTCTTGGTGGGTCACCGATCATAAATCAATGTGTTTAAAAATTATATATAAGGGCTTTGTGGTTAGTTTAGGTTTTTTTTAAGCCAGCCCTTCCTCTTTATTTCTCCCACTCCCTGACAAAAAGGCGTTTCTAATCTCCTGGACAAAAGGCAAAAGACAAAGGAATACAGCTGGTTTTGCTCTTGTCTGATGGTTTATTTTAAAATAAATTCTATGTTAAAATACATTTTTTCAGTCACAAAAAGCCAGGACTTGCCACACATCTGTACAACCTTGATGCAATTAGAGCAGCTGTTTACATTGTCAGAGTGATGTCTTTTTACCTCCAAATCCCCAGGCAACCTAAAGAGACCATTACTGAGGTACAAATAACTCCAGGAATAACCCCATGGCTGTTCATCCTTGGCCTGAGCACTGCACCCCTGGCATAAGCCCTGCACCCTGGCTGTGCTCCCAGCCCCTGGCTGGACCAGGTCCTGGCAGGCCACTATGGAGCCATGTCTCTGTGCCTTTCCAGCAGTGGCAGTAGCCCATGGAAAGCAGAACATAAATCCAAACCATTTAAAGTGTGATTAAGACTTCCCCTGATTACTGCTCTGCATGATATTGAATGCTTCAGCTGTCGGTGATTTATTGAAGTAATATATAATATGCTGCATTCAGTTAACAGTCCCCATCAAGCACAATCTAGGCAAATAAAAAAAAAAAGACTCAGAGAGAGAGAGTGTGCTCTAAGAGGAAATCTCCCTGGATTTAAAGGAAATTGAAATATGCACATGGTAATCTGTGTCCAAAGCTTTTAGCACTTTAAGAAGTGCCAGTTGCTAATACCATTGGCTAAAATCAGCATTGCTTCAATCGCTAATGGTCCCAATGCCATCCTCACACACACCTTCCCTCCATCACCACCACCTAGTTCCTTCACCTGCACACTACTTTACAGTGTGCTTTTTTTTTTTTAAATTTTATTCCAGAGTGAAGTTCCAGTTTCAGGTTCATTGACACAAAGAAGGCTGCACCACAATTTTTTGTGTATCAAATCAGAACAGAGGAGGTGAAACTGGAGGTAACTATAGTCTGAAAGAGAATAAACTGGGACTGCCATTAAAAAAAAAAAAAAAGAAAATAGCAATATAAGCACTCAGTATAGTTCCAGTGCTGTAAATATTTTAACTTTAAAAGCAGAAGTAGCTTTTAGTTATGCAGGGAAAGGTTTATTTGTTTTTATATATGATACTTAATGTATTGCTGCTCCTTTAGGATCTGATTCAATGAGATACCTCCAGAGTGGGCTTATTTTAAGGTGCCATCTTCAATTAACATGGAACTCAAACATAAGCCTTCCAAAATAAGGTGGCTGTCTTAGAAATTATAAGATTATAAATCAAAGGTTTTATTTGACATTTTCTTTTGAGCATCCATGCCTCCAAGTTGTTGGGTGCTTTTTTTTAACACATAAAGGCATAAACTTTGGAGATAACTTTTTTCAAACCAGCAAGAATGAAAGCAGATGCTCTCACACAAGCACCCTTACTCCACAGCCTAGGACATTCACAAAACCTAGATGCAATGCCCAGAAATCACAAACGTTTCAGTGCACTACTCAAACCTCAGCTCATCAAAAATGGCATATGAAAACACACATGGGGTTTGATTTGGCTTCATTTCCCTAGTTTCTAAAAGTGATGAAACTAGGCCAAATACCAACCCTGATACTGATGAGAAGGACTATGCTTCAGCTCTGGTGTTCTTGCATAAAAGTCATAAAGCTGTTTTTCTGCACTGCAACAGATAGCTGACTTAAAGTCAATGTGTGATAGACTTTGGTGCCCATGTGCATTTCTCTATTAAAGAATGCATGGTTCAGGAGACCAGGGAATGTTCTTGGCATTGCCCTGGCTTAACTGGCAAAGAGCAAGACTTCAGCTCATGTCTTTAGCTGTTCTTCATTCTTCTGGATGCCAGAGAGATGCCCTCCATAGTGACTGTAAAGACACATGATCACTGGAACAGGGTTCCTTCCCTGCTGTAACCTGAGTCCCCAAACACATTGCCACCAGCAGAATTGCAACAAAAGTCCTATTTCCCCCCTCAGCCCAGGGATGCAGGCTCAGTCTGGCTGGGGATTTAGTACATGCACGTTTGGCTGGGAGCTGGAGCACTCTCTGAGCTCATGGAGATGCAGAGTTTGGCTGTTGAGCTCTGACATCTCTAAAGTACACATTGACAAACAGATTTCTTTTTCTTCTGCAACTAGTGTCAGTGCATTTTGATGGGACCAGCAAAAGCCCAGCCCTGACCTGAGGGTAGGCACATGCCAACTGTTGAAGTCTTGCTCCAATGCCCAGGAGCCCTAGACCTTCTCTGGAAAATGTCTGTAAGAATTTTTTAGCCTAGGCATCATATTTTCCCTTAATCTCACTCTTAGAAATGTCATCATCACTTTAGCTTGAAATTTTCCAAATCTAATTCAGCCCAAGGCACAGATTGTTGAAAGTCTGGCAAAGTTGTAGACTCATGGGTCTTCAAATGGGAAGACTCAAGGCAGCCTTGCAGAGAGGTGGAGGTCCCAGCTCTGCCAATGAGCTGTGACTCTACACGCCTCTTGAAACCCAGAGAAGCATCACCAGCCCAGAGCCTGGATATTACAAACCTCAATATTGCAGTAGCTAAACTATTGCTATTTCTCAGCCCAATAAAGCAAAAAATACATATGCTATAAATTGCCTTTTTTTGTTGTTTTTTCCACAGTTTGATTATTCGTCATGATAAGACATTAGTTAAAGCAGTGGTGACACTGTCTAATCATTCTTGTGAAATATAGACTTCTTTCTCCACTTCAGACAGAGCCGACATTAATACACATTTATGCAAAGCAGAGCTGGAGCTGTCAGGGGCTAATCTTTACAAGTATGATAAATGATGTTTATTTTCAGTGATGGAACGAAACACCCGGGCTGACAATAATTGTAATAAAAAGGACAGATCAACTTCTATAAAGTGATTGAATTACCAGTCTATTGCATTAATGCCTGATCTTGGCTCTGTCATAAACCTGCTTTAGGTTACCAACGACTGTGCATTAGGAAACATCCACCTTCAAATAGACACCCTGCCCTTGACCTGTGGGAATGGAGGGAAGTCACTGCTGGATGCAGGGTTTGGCCATCCTTACTTAACATTTATTTACAGTAAAGTAATATGTTTCCTCTTCTCAGGCCAAAAAAGAAGCAACCTGTGTCTCTTAAGCCTTGCAAAAAAGTTTCAAAACCTCAATAGCTGCACATGCCTCCTCCACATTCACACACTGCCTGAGCAGCCACAAGCAGGGATATTGGTACTGAATTTGCTGCTCATGCCTGCAATGCAGGTCAAATTAAAACTACATTCACAAGGACCAACACAAGAACTCTGGATCGCCAGATTCCCCCCCAAAGTAAAAGAACCCACCTCCCTGGGCAAGTGTCTTGCACTGGACAGAGCATGATGCACTCCAGAACTGTGGAGAAAAACACAGCAGTGTCAGACCACTGGATCAAACACCCACATCCCTTGTACAGTCTCTGGCCCACACATGGACAGGAGACACCTTCCACATCTCCAGCAAAGACAGAAGACTAAGAGGTAATCTTGGAGGACAGAGCTCTCCTTAGCTTGATCTTTAGTTTTGCAGAGAAGGACACCTTAATAAAATATGGGCTCCAGAAAGTCTGTAATATCTGTTGGTTTTGCTGAGTGGGTGCTACCACTAGATTTTCTGTTATTGCCCCGGCTGTGACATGAAGGGAAAAAAAAAGGAACTTGAAGTCCATTCATAGGATGACCAAAAACTCTCATGAATAACTGGGTCAATTGATTGCTTTGTAATTAACTCTGTCATAGGATGTAAAAAATCTTCAGTTTTCAGAATGGGACAGATGCTGTGAGAAAAATAAGGAAGGAGACAAATAGAACAGAAGAGTGAGCAGTTACATCTGTGTAGGTTTATACAAAGATTCATGCATCCATTGCCCTGTGTTTCCCTCTAACCAGGATTTCTGACTAAAAACTGAATAGAAACGGTAAAATTTGGGCCCATTGACAATCCCTTACAAAACAATATTCTGGAAACATTTCCTTTCAGATCAATTGAAATATTTGTATTTTTGGATTATTTCTTTCATAGGTTTTCCATTTCTTTTTGTATGTATCTAGTGCATTTTTCTTATTTTGAGTATTCCATGTTTTTATTCCAGTCCAGATTTGTATTGTATTTTTCTCTTTCATAATTCATTTCGCATTATTTCATGTAAGAATTTGTACTCTAGTATACATTAATGCACACTGGTGCCAAAGAGAAGTCATTTCAGACTGAAAACTTGAAATGTCCCATTCTGACAGCTGATTGCTGTGAGTTTATTGAAATGAGTTATTCTGACTTTTTTTTCCCTAAACACAAGTTTGTCCAAATTGACACAATCCCATGGGGTAGCTCAATTTTATCAGAGCAGCATTTTCTGACAGCAGATACTAAGCAGGAAACTTTCAACCTTTCTCAGTTGTGTGCATTTGTCCAAGTATGAGGGTGTGTGCTGGGCCACAGGGCAGGACCCTACAGGGACTGGGAGCTGATGACCACAGCTAGGCAGCCAGAGCACTGATCACAGCCCAGATGATGGTTTCCAACAGCCCCAGCTCTCACCTGGCTGATGCTGGAAGGGTTACAATACTCCTCAAGGTCCTAATAGAGGGAGTCATGATTTTGAAGCAGCATAAAAAAAAGTAAATAGAGCTGATCTAGAGAGTTTGCTGTCTTTATTGAAGAGCATTCCCTGCATAATTTTTTTAATGAAATAAACTTCATTTCTGCTGGATCTGTCTCTTCCCAGCATTGCCATTATAAGATCACAGTCTTTGCAAACCTGCCTGCAGTCAGAAACGCGACAATGTGGAGTGTGGCTCCTGTGTGCAGACATGGGAACGTTGTGTGGGAAGCCAACTGATGTGGCAGCTTCCTGGGATGGTCCTTCAGCCACAGGGAGACAGGAGGAAAATGGGTAGCTGAACTTATTCAGCTGGTGCTGTGCAGGGGGCTCAAGGTTGGAAGTAATTCTCACCAATGGATCAGGAACAACACATATATAGTACAAATATCCCCTGTCTTGCTACTGGAAAGGGTGATGAAAGCTTCTACCCTGAGTCCCTTTCTCTCCCGCCCATTTCCCATTCTGAGAACTGAGATTGTCTAAATATTATTTTTTTAATTATTAAAAGGGTTTTTTTTTGCAATGGATGTGAATCTCATAAAGAGGGCAGCAACCTCTAAATTACATCACACCCCAATTTTACACAACACGTAACTCTATATATTCTCCAAGGTGAACTATTGTCAGAGTGAAAATCAACCTCACTGGCAGCTAAAGATTTTTTCCCCTGACAGCAGTGAGAAAAGATCCAGCACAAACCCCTGGCCATTCAGCACTGCCTGTATCTACACTTTGATGGCAGAAGTGCTTCAGGGCTGAGTCAGAACAGCTTTAGCTGTTCCTGTTATGTCCCACACATCAAAAAGGCACATAGGGGTTTGTCGTCCCATCGTCCAGTAATGTCAGCAAGACACTGGCACCTCAAAGTATTTGCTGACCCCAAATACACTGGAATTCATGTCCCAGCTATGCAAAGTGCATATTCGAGCTAAAACAAAGAAAAAAATTATTTTTAAAGTATTCAAGATTTTCCTCTATCTGGCCTTAGCACAGTATTTCCAAATACACTGCAAAGTGCAGAGAAAGTCCTTGATGGACAAGGTGGGGCAGCAGCAGCCAGACTACATCGCCCACAGCTCTGCCCAAAGCAGCCTGACCTGCTTGCACTCACAAAATCATAGAATCTGCCAGGTTGGAAGACCTCTGAGATCACCAATTCCAACCTATGACCAAACACCACCTTTTCAACTAGACCATGGCACTCAGTGCCACATCCAGCCCTTTCTTAAACACTTCCAGGAATGGTGACTCCACCACCTCCCTGGACAGCCCATTCCAATGCCCAATCACTTTTTCTTTGAAGAACACTCCATATCTTACTGGTCCGAACTTGGGTGGGTTTTGCCCGCTGGAAGGAGGGGGCACTTGCATAAGCTTGTCTGCCAGCAGTGGCCCAATGACCCTGGAAAAGGGAATCATAGAATATGCTGAGTTGGAAGGGATCCATGAGGATCACCAAGTCCAATGCCTGGCCCTGCTCCATGTGCCTGAGAGCGTTGTCCAAATTCTTGTTGAGCTCAGATAGGCTCGGTGTTGTGACCACTTCCATGGGGATCTATAGTTTCAGTGCCAACTATCCTTTGGGTAAAAAAACATTTTTCTGATATCTAATCTAAACCTCTCCTAGCTCCACTTCATGCTGCTTCCTTGAGTCCAAGAGGAAGCAAAACACAGACACCTCATTCACTGACACAGACCATGGGCAGAGCATTTTACTGGAGCACAGAGCAACAGTGTGAGGTTGGGGGAGAGCAGGGCCAGGGTGTCAGGGTACAGGTACACTTGCTCACAGGCATTGCATAGTGGAGGGGTCATGTGTGGGGCTTTTGCTGTGACTGCCAGAGCAGGGAAAGACCTTTCTGACACTTGACAGCATCAGAAGGCAGTGCCATGATAAAAACTGTGCCAACAGCAGGAACATTTCTTTAATAAGTCTCCAGACAGATAAATCACAGCCTAAGGAGAGATTGCAGTGCTATTTATTAGTCATTTGTGCATGATTTGCTCACACCATTGGTAGTGGAATTTCTTTTTTGGGTATTTAATTTTCATCAGAAATGATTTGTGTGCTGCACAGCAGTTTGTACTGACACCACTGCCCTGCAGTGCACAGGCATCTGTAACCAACCACCTACAGACGACTCCAGGCTCCAACAAAAGTGCTGACAGTGACCTGCTAATGGAGATGCCCCAATGGTTAAATGCATCACCTTTCACGTGTATCTTTACTATTTTTCAGAGCTGTTAGGTGTCCTTGCATGGCTGAGCAATACCCACCAGGTAGCACATGGTTCTTTGAGCTGGATTCCTTATTTCCAGCCACTTCCACATCCCAGCTTCACACTGGGAAACAACATGCTGGGTGGTAATGGGTGACAAAGCACTGAATGAGAGAGTTAAAAGGTGTGAAGGAAAACAGAGATCATTAAACATATGCAAATGACTTTATAGAAGACTGAGTTAAATGCCACCCCAATTTGTACCTGCTGTTAATCTGAGGGGTTAAGTCAGAGCTGAATTTTCTCCCTGTGTATAACATCCAGAAATACCACAGTGGTAGGACTAAAGTGACATTGCAGAAGCTCTAGACCAAGTATTGTTGTACTGGGGAGATCTTGCTATTTGATCCCTCTCCATAGCAAATATTCCCAGGTTTTGGAGAGGTAATTAGCTGTCTCTCAGAGACATTCATTGTGGGACCTAATGGTTGGTTTGGCAGCATATATTGCTGGGCAATTTTTACATTTCCACTAGCAAGAGGTAGAAAAGCAAGGTCATGCGTGGTTGCCAGAAGCTTTCAAGCTCTCCAGGAGTATCAACAGAAAAGACTACTTGGAACAGCTTAACGTATTTACAAACTAAAAATTATCTCCATCTCTTGTTTTTCTAATAGTTCAAGACACATTCACTTCTTCAGTCAAAGCCCCACCTGCCAGAAACAGCTGTAAACCAAAGGGTTTGGTCTTCGGAAGCCATTGTCTGAGAAGCATGAGGAACCCTAGACTAAAGCTCTGACATCATGTAAAATCCATTTTTTACCTTATTCAGACACACAAAGAAATTCAGTCCCTAGTCTACTCCCTGCCCAAGTCCTTGAATCTGCAAGAAAGATTAGCAGATGTTCATTAGTTCACTGGTAACTAAAGAATTGGAGATACTTGTCAACTCTGTATGTGATGAATAAATGCAGGAAAGTTTCTGCTGGGGAATAGTACTTTGGGTTTGGGGCCAACTGGATGCCCTCAAAAAAGGTGTGTGAGAGGTGAAGGAGTTCCACTCCACAGCAGTTCCACTTCATTGTTCCTGTTATTTTTAGTTTTAATTGTAAGTGTGAGCTGCCAAACAACCGGGGGTATATACCCCCCACCTAAACATTACAATCAGCAAATATTTGGAGGAGATTAATTTTTTTTTTTTGAGGTTTAATAAAGATTTGGCTGCTTGTGGGTATAATGTCCTCCTGCTCTCTGGAGCCTGAACGTCACAGTTATCCCACAGACCAACAACCAAGAAGAACAAAGCTTGCACAAGAGCACTGCAAGCACCACCACCACTTGAGGTTGCAACTTGCTTCCCAAACTCATCTTCAGGCTCACACTTACCTGGCAAGTTTGGGATATTTTCTTTCCCTGGAAATACACCTCCAGAGCTTGAGCCCACCAACAACTCCTCCAAAATCCAGCAAATATCCCCCACCCCTTGGGGAGCTGTCACTCACACCAACTAGTCTCTTCTAAAAAGAAAGACATACTCTCCTCAGCACAGATCCAGGCTGTGTGTTTCCCAGGCTGGCCTGGGACTGCAAACAAGGTAACACTGCAAAGAAATCCCCTGAACTGTGCAACAGAACAAAGGCTTGGTGGCTGCTTCACTTTGAAAAACTCAAATGTTTAAGCACTTCTCAGTAAAGTAATTCAAAAATGCAACACTGGCCCAAGAGGAGAAAAGCCAGTGCTTCTCCCAAGGCAGCTGTGTGAGCCAGAGCTCGCTCTGTACGTGGGAGTGAGCAGCTCCGTTCAGTCTGTTAGCAGAAAAGTAACTGAAAGTGAGCTGTTGGAAGCTGTCTCCACACACACAAGCATGTGGACATGGAGACATGCACACACACAGAGCTTTGATATGTGGATCTGATTTAATTGTAGCTGGCAAACACAAAGGCTCGATATTCTTGAGAATCATGCTTGACAAAACCGTATTCCACAAAGGAGAACTTGGTTTCCCAGAGTAAAATAAAGCAGATAGTGGCCACATCTGGATTTTTTCTCACTCTCACATCACTCTGCATTTCCTGATTAAAGCTTGGATCTCCCCAAGAGAGGCTTTTCTTGTGGTATTGCTAGCTGGGACTGGACACACCACAAATCTCAAGAGAAGGCCTTTCCTTCCAAGATTCATGAGCTGGACGCTCATGAAGCGCAGATAGTTCAGGAAAGTGATCAACTGTGTGGACGCTTTCCAAGCTCTCAGCCTTTTGGGGGGTCCAGTAGCACTCACAGTGATATAGGGTCCCATCTAACCCCCTTCCCACCAACACAGACACTGTCTGGAAAGCTCCTCACTTCAAAAAATTAAAAAGGGAGATGAGAAGTTCTGCTGTGTCAGAGCAGGCAGGGCTTAGAGGTCTGCCTGACTGATTCAAGGCCATACAGCAGGCATCTAAAACTGCTGCTCTAGTTGGTAATACATCAAGAAAAGAGGTCTAAATCACTTAGAAGCTGCTTGCCATTTCCAGGGGACACCAGCTTTGCCCTGTGCTGGAAGGTGAGCAATATCCAGTGGGAGCCTCAGACCTCTTGAAGGAAAAAAACCTCGGGCCAACACAAGCCTTTCACTCCAGTCAATTCTGGTCCAATCCATCACCATAACACACATGCTCCTCTGTGCTTGGTCTCTGGATTTTCTGAAAAGATACAAAACGAGCACTTTGGAAGGCAATTAGCTGATCTTGGGATAATTAGGATCTCAGTTCCCTATCCATAAAAACAAGAGAGAGAGAGAAGTAACAGCTTTTCCTGGCTTCCCTGGATCTTGTGAAGATTAATGCATTAAAAAACAAAGTGCATCAAGACTCTACAAAGAAAAGGCAAGTTAGAAAGTCAGTATAGCACTGAGGAGGAGTGTGTTTCAACACAAGGTTTGTTTATTCCATATTGTTCCTGTCCAGGGGAGATTTGAAAGTTCAAAAAAGCAGATTAAATGCGTCTCTCTCCACGCACCAGAGGGGATTGCTCAGTATGTGAACATATAGGAATGCCCTCGGGAATAGGAGGTTTGGAAACTACTGTGAAAACTGTGGTCAAGAAGTAAAATCTATTGAATTTCCCAAGGAGCCTTTTCTGCCAACCACTCAGTGATCTCCTCGTGGGCAGAGGCTGGAGGATGCTGACTTCCCTGCTCTTTGACCCAGACACAAAGCCTGGAGCAACATAGTCTGAAAGGGCTCAGCCAGTAGGTGTCAAATGTGTCCATCCTCTGCCTATCTGTTGTGGCTTCAGGGTAGCTCATGCTGAGACCCCAAAACCCAGCAGGCACCTTAAAAAAACTTGGCACAAACCTCCTGCAGGGTTAGGGTTAGAGAACCCCTTGCTATATTCCTGCTCCTGACGCAGACAACCCTTCTTCCTTCCTCTCCATCATCCTTCAAACCTGAAGGCTTGTAGCTCTGTCTGTCCTGGAGGAAATCTCGCTCCAGCAGTGTGTTTTGGCGCAGTACATACTGGTCAGGGTCACATCACATGGGAACTGTGGTATCACATTTTAGCACAGGACAATGGGGCTCCCAGGACCTTTCCTTTTCACACAAGGCAGCCACTATTCAAGAAGTGTGGAGCCAGCTGGGAGCTGAACGCACTCCAGTTCAGTCTGCAGCATCATGCTGCATGTTTATTTTCCTTCTGGACCCATGAGATACATATTCATGGCAGGGAAACTTTCTCTCCAGGGAAGTTAATACTGTGTATTCAGACTTCCTTCAAATGACAAAAAACACCTGCAAAAAACTTAAAATTCAGGTCCACCATCTCCTGGGATTTATTAGGAAATGTCTACCATTATCATGAACCTGTCTGAATAAAACCAAGCTATTTCTATTTAGGCACTCATGCTGGACATCTCAGCACAGGACACACTGCTTCTGAATCCTCATGCCATGAAAACAACCACCTCAGGGTTGCAGAAATCCTCTAAATTTGTTGCAGGTACCTTTAGATTCAGACACATCACTGGTACTTTCTCTCAGCTGGGTTAAACCTTTTGTCACACCCCATCTCAATCAAGACTAGTATCTTGATTAGGAAATCCACTGCATGGAAAATGTAGGAATCTGAGTCAGTACTATGCACCCCAGTGGAGTGGGATCACAAGCACTCCGGGAATAGAATGGCCCTGACTGCTCATCTGCACAGATTCTATTCATCCAATTTGACCAAAAGAGCTAGGGAGAGTCCCCACTCTCATGCAGCTCATCCATTTAGACTTCAGATAGTTCAAAGAAACAGAGTCAGGGCTTCTATCCTCCTCTGAATTACAGAGGTGTGCAAATATAAATCCAGGCAGAACTTTCGAGTGATGAGATCTTGACACACCCTAAGTCTGCAGCACCTGTCACACTTCCTCCTTTGAACTATTATTTTAGATAGTGTAAAAATTCCTAAGGCGAAATGTGATACACCAGAGGTGGGGAAAAGCGTGGGATGCTGAGCCTGGTGCAACACCCCCTACCTCAGCCTTTCACTGGGGGTCCAGCTCTGAACTCCCACAAAGAAGTCTGGAAAATTCCAACTAAAGCAAGCAGGTACCGAGTTTTCAGTCTACCAGGAGTCAAGGGTCCTGAGTGCTGACACATTATAGCATCTGTCACTTTGCCTGGACCTGCTGAGCCTGAACCTCAAAGGAAGGTTTGGATAATGGGGAAGGGCACACAGAAGATAAGGGCAAGATATAGAGGATAGATCAGAAAACACTGATATCTGAGTGTAGGTGTGGGAGTGGGCTTCAGATATGCAATAAACTGTAGTCAACTTTTCCTGCCCAGGGTGCATTGCACAGGAAGTCAGGGGCATCAAGTGCAGCAAAAAAAAGGTTCAGGTTAGACAGCAAGAAAATCTCTGTAAGGATGAGGGAAATGCAGATTGTGGAGAAGCTGCAGAACTTTCCCCATTAGAGCTCTTTAAGAACTGGTCAGATTAATAAATACCTGTCTAGCAGGAGCCAGGTGTATTCGATCCTGCCTTCAGGTGTGACCTCTCCAAGCCTCTGCCACTCCTCTGATCTTCCAGGGTGTGTCAAAGGAGTCCAGGCACATCAGTCACCTGCAGCTGCTGTGAATCCCCACTCTGGGCTGTCACTGGGAGCACTGGAGTTCTCAATCAGAAATCACTTTCTTGGCGTGCCAACCTGCTCATCTCTCCATCCAGGCTGGGTGTGATTTAACTCATGCTCCTGACTAAAACTGCAGATGTGTTTGATTGTGGAGGGGGGGAAATATGGGAGATACAAGAGATAACAGGGAGTTAACATGAGTGGAAAACAGTAAAGGCACTGTCACAAGTATGCAGGCAGTGCAGACTTGTGGGTGAAGCTCACCAGCTCTGTGATGGGCTCTGGTGATGCAAGACTCCCTTGCAACCAGTATGAACACTTCCCCTGCCCCTCTTGCCTTTTATTAGATACAGCCCGTTTCAAACAATATTTCCTAAGACCAATAGTAAAGGGTCATAAAACGCCCACAGATGTCAAAACAAATGTGCCACCGGTGCCTGGTACAGTAGTGACAGCAGCTGATGAGGAGCAGGACCCAGTGTTTGCTGGACGGCTGGCACCTGCACCCTGCTCAGCATCCTGTCTTCTCCCCATGTCTTACCCAGCCCCCTGCAGCAGCACCCCTCCTGCATTTGGGTCTGCTGGAATCTTGGCTAAAACAGAGGTCTTCCGTTTTATATGACCCCCCTTCTCTCATGCTCAGCTGTGGGAAGCGGGAGGATTTTCAGCCAAGCTCTCCTCTGCCACCTAGTGGGAAACCAAGTTTTTCCTGCCATGGTGAGCATAGTGCTGAGCGGGATTTCTGGCGTGATCCTGAGCAAGCCCTGTGCAGCCCATACCCAGCAGGGACATTAGCCCCAAAGACCAGAGCAGCACAAGGCAGTTGGGTCCTTTCTCAACTCTTAGCAGCACCCTGGCCCAGGGGCCAGAAAGGCATGGAAAATTGTCCCCTCCAGTACTCACCATTTTTAGCACAATTAGGGACTATCCAAGCCTATTTTCCAGTCAAGAAAAAGGGCACCTATATTTGTAGCATCTCGATTTCTCTCAATGCAGCACCCACATACACACAAATAAAGCTGAATTTTCCACTTGTGCATACATTCTCCATGTTTTCCTGACTCCATCCACACCAGACAAGGCTTGGGCATGACCCACAAGGCCTCAAGCTGCCTGCAGCCTCCAGGGTTGTGCTGGCCACACAGCACCTGAGCGCCAGCCATCGGCATCCAGCCCTATGGCAATGCTTGGGGGAGTGGGGCTCTGGCCAAACTCCAGGGCAGGTAATTGCAGTCTGTGTACTTAAATTCCCCCTGCAGATACAGCCGCCTTCATTTCCTGTCCTAAACTGCAGGGTAGTGTTGCAGCGTGTTGTTAAACAGCTGCCATGCACTACCCAGAGGGGCTTGTATTTCGGCAGTGGGTGGGTTTGGCACACTTCATGGATGGTGAGGAAACAGGCAAGAAGGGCACTGGGTTAGGCTGCTGCTTGCCTGCCCATTCACCCAGGATGGTTTAAACATTGCTGGCTCTCTGTGCTCTTTCCCACATGGCCAAAATCTGGCCACCACCTTCCCTTTCAGGTAAGTGAGCGCCAGCGGGGAAAGCTCAGCTTTCCTCCAACAGCTGCTGAATGGGAGGAGGCAAAGGGTTAATGGTGCAACCAGCGAGGGAGGGTTCTCCTTGCAAACTGGAGACCCCTGCAAGTTTTATAGGGAGGGCTGATGGGGGCGGAGGGACACGGCGGGGGAAGAGAATTTGCTTTATGGCTTTGACAGGAACTCCCATCATGGTATAATTATGGAAGCGAGAAGTCTGCATGTAATGAAGACCATATGCCGTGTTAAAACACACATGCACAAATATTAGGCTCCCGTGAGGCCTGCGGGGGAGCTGGGGAGGGGATCAGGAAGGGGTGGGGGACCCAGCCCTCCCCCAAGACTCCTCACAAATTTTTCAACCCAGCCACAGCCAGGGCAGCAGGGATGCAGAGAGGCTCGGGAACCTGGTGCAGCTGAACAGGGGTGAAAAACATCCGTTTTAAATAACATTGAGTGGAAGGAAGGACTCCAACTCCAAAAAAGAGGGGGTTTCACCCTGCATTGCTGCAGACAGCCCCCGAGAGCAAGGTTTCCTTCAACAACAGTTTTTCTCCAGGTCCTGTTACAATTTTTCCCTTTCCTTTCAAATGGTGCCGTTGCTGCTCTTCCCTCAGTGGAAAACATCTGCATGCAGCTGCCTGTGGAGGTGACCAACCCTTCTCCTCACCCAATCCAGCTGTGCTGGCAGGAGCAGCAGGAGCCGTATGATGTTCCCAAGCAGCTCCTAGGCTGGGGAAGAACCAAGCAGGAACCAAGGCCACCCAGCTGGTGTTTGAAGTCCCTATGTCATCCTCTCCAACACCCTTCCTGTGCTTTACAACATGAAGCTTTCTTGACTATGGCATATTAATCTCTCCCCTCCAGATCTCTCATGTCTTCTGTTTCTCATCTCCCACTCCCTCTCTTTATGGGTCCTTTGGGCTTCTTTGGGGCTGTTTCTTCGTTTGCTGGTAACACACTTGCAGGATTAACTTCTTTCTGGCTGACTTTCTGCATCTGTCACTCTGCAAGTCCCTGTGACACCCATGTGTCATCCCCATGACTACCAGCCTACCAGCACACACTCACCTCAGTACACTCAACTACCTACCACATCTCTCAGGGAGTTATTCACTGTATTAACCTTCATATAAATGGACTTCACAAGTCTTAAACCCATTTAATATGTCCATCCCCAAACTTTGTCCATCTTTTTCCATGCTGACAGGATAGACTCTGACTTGGAACAGATGATCCCATTTTTCCCCACTCTAGACCATTTTCTCCCTTCTGGTGTAGGCTTAACTGGGAGCTCCAGTTCAAGCTGCCTGGCACCTGCAGACAGTTTTCTCTTCCAACTATTTTGCCAGAAAAAAAAAGGAGCTGTTGCTGTTGTGTATTAGAGCTAGAGGTGAGAGCTGTGCAGCGGGTGCTGTGGGCAGTGGTGCTGCTCTCCTCGCCAAGCAACATCAATGGTGTCCAGCTGCAGGTCTGGCTGGGGTCAGCAGGGGAATGCAAGTATATGGGAAAGCAAAACTGATTAGCTCAACATAAGCTCTCCTTGCATCAAAAGAGGGAAAAATGCGACCCTCTGTCTCTTTGGTGCAAAACAGAGGTGACAGGAAAAATCCTAATCCCTGTAGAAGAAATACAAAGTGCAATAATGGATTATTCCAGCTGGTTTCACTGGGACTGGAAATACGGAGGAGAAGAGAGCTCATAAATTGTATTTTCCTTATCTTTCATACAGTGTCCATATAAAATATTCTTTTCATTCATCTATACATACAGTATTGTGTGTCCTCCTAAAAAAAAGTAGCTGTTCTACACCACCCAAAGCTGTTGCTATAGATTCACTAAAGACACAGGATTCGGAACACAACTCCCACAGCATTGCAGGGCAGTATTAGAAGATGATCACCCACTCCAGAGGGGAAGAACTCATATTTCCCAGGCATAAAAAGTGGATTCACCAAGACTACAGCATAGAAAATGCCTAAATAAACACTGCTGCCAACTGCATTCTCATTTTTGGATGTATCTGTCCCCTTCACTTTATCAGTTTCAGTTCCTCCCGCACGTTTCCCATCAGCATCTGCTTTGAGGCAAAGCAACCATGAGCATTCAGTGTCAGGAGCAAAATTTTTAATTGTTGCTGCAGTTAAAAGTATCTCTCACCACAGTGGCTAAAAGATGCTAGTACTCAGGGCTCATCCTCCCCAACTCTTCCTACCCACATGCCATGAACTCTCCCCTCTGCTGCCTCCGTGCCTGATAAGAAACAGAACCATCCCCAAACAGGCCCAACCAGTCCAGCTGCAATGCAGTGAATTTTCTAGGGCTCCTGCGAACTTGTACATCCATTCTTTCAGGGGAGGGCTGTCACGTGGAGGTGAGTCACAGGTGCAATGCCAGTGGCCTCCCTCCACTGGGGACAGCAGGGAGAGGAGCAACCTCTTCTTTTCCTGGTGTCTGCTGCGATCCGCGATTCCCGTCATGCACAGTGTGTCATTTCCCATGAGTACCTGCCTGTTTCTGCCATCTGCCATGATTTATAGAAAATGGGCAGTGATTAATAGCCCAGTCAATGCCGAGTGAAGCCATTTTCTTTCATTTACCTGCTCCCTGACCTCCCCGCACAGTCCCAGACAGGAGCTGGGAAAGTGTATTAATCATGCACTTAAAATATATTTAAAAGAGGAGATTGGCTGGGAGCTCAGTGGTATTTATGGAGTCATTTTCTACAGAGGGTGCAAGTTAATTGCCAGATAAAATGAATGGGCTCTTTGAAATGGAAATGAGTCACTTGGAGGTACTCAATGTTTGGTCCTTGTGTGATGCCCCAAGCCCACACTCCTCCTAGGGCTCTCTGTCACCTACCTGATCCCAAGTCCACTGGCAGCTGCAGCTTTCAGACACAAAGGATGGGGGATGACACACCAGCTCAAAGTATGATCACAGTGCTAAGAGGTCTTTGTCACCAGAGAGCTCTGTGCTCCCACCATAGCATAGTCACAGCACCAGGGCAGGGGGCTGCAGGGGTACAGAGAGATCCTGCCAGGCTACAGTCCACCTGAAGAGTTCCTGCAACAGAGGAAGGATATCTGGGGAAAAGACTTTGATTTCTTATGCCACAAGCTGTATTCCCAGAGAACGTGGAGACATTTGGCCCCCATGAGGACCCACAATAGGAACAGTCATGCTCCAGACCACCTCTCCAGACACAAGGCAGGCTCTATACACCATTTCTATGAGCTCCAAGCAGCAGGACTGTTGCTGGGTCTCCTCATTTCCCAGCAGGACCAGCTAATTTCTTGAGGATAAGCACTGGTGAACCCCCTGCTTCCCCAGTCCGAGGACAGCAGCCCCTGTTCACCTCTGCCCTCTGTGGCACAGAGCCATGATGCCATATCTGGAGTGGCACCCCATAGAATCACAGGATGGGAAAGGTTGGAAGGAACCACAGTGAGTCATCTGGTCCAACCTCCCTGCTCAAGCAGCGTCATCCTAGAGCACATGGCACAGGATTGCATCCAAATGATTCATGAATATCTTCAATGAGGGAGACTCCTAAACCTCTCTGGGCAATTTGTTCCAGTGCTTGGTCACCTGCACAGTAAAGTTCTTCCTCATTTTCTTTCATTCATTTTCTTTCTTTCATTTTCTTACCTTGTGCTACAGCCCTGGGGCAGCACCACATGCACCATGTCCTCTCCATCTCTGCATGGCCTCGTAGAAAATGCCACTATGCCATGGGCCTCTAAGGACAGCTTGGGTTGATTGCAATAAAACGAAAATCCCCTGTCAAGCCAAACAAAATTATTGAATTATTCTCACCAGCCGGAGACCAAAGGTTTGTTGACAACTCAATTAACTGTGTTTGTAATGAATTTTTGGCCACATGCAACAGACTAATTATCAAAGCAAACATTAATCTCTTTCTAGGCACATCAAAGAATTGAGAACACAAAATATTTACATGAGTCTCAGATAAAATTCTTTGCACTAATTCTAACATAATTAAAATTATGTTGGGGCTAAGGTAATTATGCAAGGTGCTTATGTGGCATAACAATGCAATACAAGACGGTACTTACTTTTACTTAGAGTCAATCAGCAAAGTCCTCAAATGAATGTAACATCTATTAAGTGCATTTTCAAGGGAGAGAAGATAGCACTACTTTTAGGCTCAGTTAAGGCATTTTAAAGAGTCCAAAAAGCCAGATGAGATAACCACCTACATTATTTGTATTATCTGAGCTTTTTCCAGAAATAACTAGACATGAGTTTTAAACGGCCCTTGCAGCATTTCCAAATGCCTCTGTGCAATAAACGATGATTTCCTTTTTCTTTCCTTCAAAGTGCTGATCTGAATTTGGTAACTGAGAGGTGGAGCAGACTGTGTCAATCCATCATTTCCTAAGGGATACCCTTCCCAAGAACAGGGAGCTTGACAGGAAGAGAGAGAAGAGTAGGAGAAGGGAAAGGAATAAGCTATCTTTCTGGAGTCATGCTCTTCAGAGCAAAGAGAGGGACACTATGACACAAGACTGGCACCTTTACCATGGGAAGTAACAATGCCTGAACATATCTCAAAAGCCCCGGAGAACAAAGAGGATCATAGACTACTCCTGTTAGTTCCACACCCTCTGCCCAGCCCTGCAAAAGTGGCTGTAGAGACTACCTGACCACAATGAGATCAGCACTGGCTGCACATATCACCAACAATTGCCTGCAGTGTAATGCACCATCTAAACCTGTGCATGAGAAAATTACCAAAAGGCAAGGTCATTCCCAGGTCCCACCTGCCATCTGTGCTGCAAGTCACCTTTGCTGTCACAAGAGGTGACCTACTTTCAGGGAGCAGGTCCCAAATATGTTACCCTGCATCCTCCTCTACATCCTCCTGTCCCTGGGACCAGCACACCTGCTCTGCTGTGACCCAGGGTCTTGTGGTGTGGGCCATGCAGAATGTCCACGGTGACCCAGAAAATCCTTCAGCTGGTGAGCTGAGTAGGCAAGGTGTCTGGGTGCAAAGAAATTAAAAAAAGCTGCTTTAGATCTGCATCACTAAACTGCAGAGACATGGCTCTAGAGGTCCCCAACTTGCTTCATCCCTGACGTGTTTGTGCATGTTTGCCTGATGTTCTGACCCATCACTGGAGTTGAACACCTTGTCAGTCTTCCTCACTGGTGTGTGAGCTTCATGCCCTGACCACCAGTGATGAGCAGAGCTGGACAGCTTCATGGGTGTCTCCCAGGATGCCCATCAATCACCTGACCCCCTTTCTGATCCAAAATGAAGAGGGTTCCTCTGTGTGGGTGGGACTAGTCTGGAGCCTTCGGCAGCTGCTAAAACTGCCCGTTCTTACCAAAACATGGAGCTCAGCTCCCTCCTTGCCCACCACACCAGGTTAACCAGCAGCAAGAGCACAGGGACTGATGCTATGCCAGGTAGCTGTGGCTGTAAGCACCCAGTCCCAACACCATCCTCACTGTAAATATCAGGGCATATGTTCCTGTTTTCCCAGCTACTAAAATCAGCTCCTTTCCATTGTCTTTGGAGAAATTTGCAGCAGAAAGGCTGCCTTTGAACACATTTCTGCCTAGGTTTTACTTCATTAATCAAATAATTTCTTGACACAGAACACCGAGGACTTGCTGGGGATGCAAGGCCAGAGAGTGGGGCCATGCCAAGTGACTCTGAGGAGCTGCCCAGTGGCATTCCCACAGACACACAGCTTTGAAGAAATTGTTAAGCTTTTGTCTTCATTTGCAGAGCTTATAGAAAACTAACTGGTAAGCTTGGAGCAACAACAAAACCAAACTTCTTCCAGCCCTGTTTTCCCTACTATCACTGTTGTGTTTGTAGGGCTGCAGTGAGGAACCCAGGCCTGACTGGTGGGTTTGTCCCCATCTCTGCAGTTGGGATCACCCCAAAAAAACATAGGTCTGAAACAGGCTCCTCCCACCACCCAGCTAAGCTAGAACCACCTAAACCCACCCCAAATGACTTCCTCCCTGTGGCTCACAGAGGTTGGGGCACAACCAGGACGTCTCTTACATTTCAGGCTTTTAGACCAAACCACTCTGGAGTCAGAGCACCATTTCATTTTCTGACTGGACCAGACCTTTGATTTCATATATTAGAGCATTTTTGCCTTCACAAAGAACAGAGCATCAGATTAAACAGAGACAAAGATTAAGGGGCATATGAAGGAGTGGACAAGAGGTTTTCAGGGACTAAGATCTTTGATACTCCTCAGTCTCAGTGGGTAGGTTTCTGAGACTTTTTCTCAACTTTCCATCAAGAAGGGTGAGGAACTTTTCATGGGTAGCAAGAGCTCTAGAAACAGCTCCATTTTTGGTACACCTATCAGCTGATATTACTATCCACAAGACAACTAATTTTACACTAAGAAAAACAGAGTAGTATCACATCTCAAGATCCTCAAAGGGTGAAAGAATTATAGAGAGATTGTATGGATTTCTTCCATGGTGGTGGGGATTAGTTTAGAGTTACTCAGGAAACAAGATCTGCTGTTTGGCCACATAGGTAACCAACCATCTAATTGTGCTGATGCATCTGATGAATGGGATGGAGGAAAACCTGGTCAGTAAGTCTGCATGCAGGAGAGAGCTGTAAGAGCCCTTCCTCTCCTGACTCTCTGGCCAAAGAGTTTTGGCATTTGCTCTGCATTTGAGAAGATGAAGCCAAGTCCAAACACTCAGCAGATTCGAGTGCACTGTTGCTCCTCAATGCCTAATTGCCCAAAAGACAACTCCCACGTTCCTCAAGTTTCTGAGCAGCTTTATGTTTGGGGTTTTTTTAAAACCTTCAAAGGTCCTAGAGGATTAGCATTTGGCTTAACCTCTGGCAGAACTGACAGATGCTTTAGAAAGTGGAAATATTTTAGGGCTTTGTCCCTGGCCTCTCAGTAGAGGCCAGGACCTTTATATTCATGTCACCTTCCAGCCAGAGAGTTGCCAGGGGTGCTCTCTAGTAGCAGCCTGCAGAGAGAGGAGAGGAGTAGTGTGCAGATGTTACCCTTGACACCTGGAGCAGCTGAGATAAAAACACAGCTGCAGATGAAGGCGAGCTTTTGAGATGCAGGGAAGAACAGAAAACATTAGTTAGGGGAGTGGTAGGCTACAGACTGATATTCGTATCTGCTACTCAGGTTGCTCTCAACAAAGAGGTATAGTACTTTTCATTAGTTGCCCAAAGAAATTTGTGATACCTGTTCAGCACGATGCTTTGTAGCTGCTTGCAAAACCAAATAGTCTGGGCACCTTTACTGGGGTAATCCAGCAGCTCCACATAGGTTTGAGGCTTTTTTTTTTATCCTAACAAAACTTTCTGGAAATTAGACTTTATTAGCCCCATTTTAGTGATAGGAAACAGAGACACAGACTGCTTAGGTTGTCTAAAGGTTTTTTATCACTGGCATAAAGGAGGTTATCCAGTATCAGTGGAAAAGGTGCATGGACACCTCTCTGTATTTTAAGAAGTTATAATATCTCCAAAATATGGATCTGAGCATGGAGTGGTTTAACTTCAAGGGGTTTATTTATAACCTTTACAACATTACCTTTTCAAGTTATGAATAATAAAGATTGGGAATTAAACAGACTACTGAAATTTTCCCACTGTCTAGCAGGGAATTTATCGGAAAATCTGGGGGCAGAAGGTAAGAAGATGAAATCTAAGAAAAAATAAATCCATAAACATTTTCTACTTCATAGCTACAAAGACTTTCAGCCTTTTCTCTGAAGAAAGGAATAATCCCATGTTGTTCCCAAATTATCATTTCATCACCCTGAAAATCATGGGATTTGTTTATTTGACTAAATACTATAAGATTGCAATTTGAAGGAGAAGAAGGTCTGATTCCAGCTGCCCCCTTTCGAGGCCATACATGAAGAAAATGGGTCAGGATGGGCTTCCCAGCCAGGGCAGATCAGCCGCTGCATCCCTGGGTCCCAAGCAAATTCCCATGGCAGCAACCAGCTCTGTGTGCTCTGAAGATGCCCTGGACCTCCTTACCTCCAGCCTTCCTGAGAGCCACCAAACACCTGAAACATCAAAAGCTGCCGTGAGGCTGTGAGGGGTGTTGGTGGAGTGGGAGCAAGAGTTGAGCTTTTCCTTCCAGCTGAATCAGGGCTAAAACTTTTTTGCCTGGTGCGGAACAAAAATATCAGTATTTATTCACAAATCCTTAGGCCCCTTGTGGTGAGCAAGCAAATCTAAGGCTAATCCCTGTTGTATTATATAATACAATATAATGCAGGAAAACTGCCGCCAGCGCCCGCGGTCCCGCTCTGGGATGCGCCCAGCGACAGTAGGTGGAGCTGCTCGATCGAGAGTAGGACCCGGTACAGCTCCGGCTGCTCAGGCAGCAGAAAGACACATTTGGTCTTAAGGGGAGATGGGAAGTCTCTGGTCAACGTGTCCTTTTGAAGCTCTCCCCTCCTTGTCACAAATTAAGAAAGGGAAATGTTTGTTTCACTCCCAGGCTGGGAGGGGCAGAGCCTGCTGGTTTTTGCAGAGATGGATGCTCTGAGGTTGGGATGTGGTGTTCAGCCTCCTGGCCCCACTGCCACCACAGGCTTCATGTGCAGCCTTGCCTACATCACTCAGAAAGACACTATTTTCCAAAAAACCTAGGCAATTGCCAAGCAAATGGACTCTGGAGCGTTCTAGTCCCTACTCCCTCCCTTCCCCTGGCAGCCCCCCAAGACACCCACCATGCTAACACCTTCCACAAAAGCTTTCGGAAGTAGCTAACAATATCCTTCTGCTTATAACCAAAAGGTAGAGCCACAGTTTACCTAGGAGATTGGGGATTCCAGGGGCTGCCCTTCAGGGCACAGTTGGGATTTGCCAGCTCTGAGCCCCCTAAACAAAGAGCTCTGGTGCTGGCCCCAGTGGGTGCTCCAGTGGCTCCAGAGGTGCTTTTTTACACAGGTTGCTTTGGTAGGTTACAAAACTCCCTTACAAAGTAAGTGATCACAATTAACTGAATTTTATAGATGTGGAGTGCTCTTTGATGATATCGGGTCACAGGAAGGAGTGAAGAGACAGACTGATGGAAGTGTGCCAGGGCCAGCAAGGCCAGGCTGACCTTGTCACAGATTCATTCACCCCATCACCACATGCTCAACACACCAGTGTCCCAGGTTGTGAGAAATTTTATAGAAGAAATAAAGCAATAACTTAAATATAATAAGATCAATTGCAACTCTCCTTAGCTTAATTTTTAACTGTGAGAGTGATAATCAACCAGCAGAACATAACGCCTGCAGGGAGTGGGTGGATTTGACATCCTCAACAGATCACATCCGTGTCCTCCTGTGGGATTTTTCAACTGTGGCAAACTCACTTCCTGGGGTTGGCTTGACTGACATGACAGCATCTGACATGGACATAGTAATTTTTTAAAGAAACACATTTAAAGGTAAGCTGTATGCATATGATTAGATTTAACTCCCTGCCTCTGCAACAACTGCAATACAGTTACATGTACACTAAGCTGAGCTATCACACCATCCTAAGAATCTCAGCACAGGGCTGGATCCCATCCTGAACTATCAACAGCCCTACAGACCCCGGGAAGTTTGGATGAGGCTGTTCTGTGGGCCAGGTCCAGGCTATTCCAATTATCATCTAATTTACAGGCTCAGGGCAACTGAAACAGGAGGTGTTTTTGGCTCAAGGCACATGGGAGCCAACATATAACTGCAATGACTCCTCCTTGCTTTCACATCTCTGGACTGCTTCTGCCACACAGTAACAGTAGGGAACTAGCTGTTTTCCCCACAAGCATAACCGCAGTCTAACATTGCACAAAACACGTAGGAACAAAAATAAAAGCATGTTCTAACCATGTTGCAGCTATTGTTCTTCCACAGGATTTTCATCTCGTGGCAATTTCTGAGGGAGTTGAAGTCTTTGTGGTTTCTTGCATTTGGGGGGAAAAGAAGATCAAAGCACAACACCCTCTGAGATCTGGCCTGGGCGACACTGTCCCCAGATGACTTGATGGCATGTGACATTGTAGCCTGCAAAACAGGATTTAACAAGGCAAGACACACAAGCAACTGAGGGCTGGCTGCCCCACCGTGGTGCTGAGCAGCAGGATGAGGTGGGTAAAGGCACCTGAGCCTTCCATGGGTTGTAGTGGATGAGACAGCTGTGTCCTGGGTAAGGGCAGCACAATGTGCTACAAAGCCCATCCTTTGAGACTTCTACCCTCTCATATGCCAGTACAGTCTGCCTTGGGACATGCAGTCCCTTTACACCCTGGGTCAGCTTCCGCTCGCCAAGAAAGAGAGATTGAAAAAATATTTCTTGAAGGAAAACAACCTAGAAGCTTCTGAGCTGTTAGAGTGGGTATCTCGTGGTGCCTTGTCTACCTACACAAACTGTAGGCATTCAGCCCCTGTACTTCCAGCACAGGGCAGCAGTGCACAGTGATCAAGGAGCCTCTCATTCTTGTGAGGCAGAGCACATATCACATGGGGACAGCAGAGGAGCTGTGTGCTGCAACCTACCCCTGCAAACCCACCTGCCCAGCTCTTCTGTGCCCACCTGCAAGCCTTACAAACCCCGCAAGGCCCCAAGCAACTTGACCTAAGATCAAAATGAGCTGATTAGAGCACAAAGTTGGACCAGAGACCTTCCAGCCTTTGTATGCCATGGGAGGTCATCCTCTACCTCTTCTTATGCACTTGCCATAGAGGCTAAGCCACCAAGTGCTGCAAACCTTGACACAGAGCCTCTGCAGGCAGATTTCTCCTGATGTTCAGCTTATCCTTTCTGCCAACTCAGCTGGTACAGATCACTGCCTGAGGTGGCAAAGGATCTAGAACAGCCCGTGCTGTTCTAGATGTTCTAGATGCCCGATGACTCAAGTCCAACCTTCCCAGTGTATCTTTCAGCTATGCCAAACCAGCAGAACAAACCCACACATCCTGGCAACGTTTTGCTACAATAGACCGAGATGATGCAGAAAGTCCAAGGTTTAACTCCTGAACCCCTGTTAAACTTGCAGCGCTGGAGATTGAGGGAACAGACATCAACACCATCCATACCACAGCCTCAAGAGGCAAAGCAGAACTTTGAGCCTGGGAACTTTGATCACTTTGGTAAGCAAGCAGGCAGGGATTGGGAGACTGGAGAGAGACCTCTCTAACATCCTGGTCTGCTCATAAAATGAAAGAATAGGCTGTACTTTTAAGAACTTTGCATGTTTTATGACATTATTGTCTGTAAACCTTCTTAGTTTCCTTAGTAATCAGAAAACTGACTCCTTTAATAGAAAACACAGTGTACTCGCCACAAGAGCAGAGAATGAAAATTGGTCTCCTATGCAAATAGTTCAATTATAATCAAGCACAAACACTGAAAAAGGTCAGGTTCCCAAAAGGATGTAGGTTTACATTATAAATAAGGAACTGGGAAACAGGAACAATATGACAGTTTTACTACTTGGGAGCTGTGACTCGCTAAGGTAAACTGCAGTTTCACAAGGGGGCTCAAGGTGTGACAAACTCTCAGTGGTGGCACTATGCTGCTTTTTTCTGTGAAAAATTGCAAGAAGGCTTACTCTTTTTCACAAAACCATGAGGCTGACCCCCAGAGAAGTTGGCAAGGTTTTTTATTTTAATTTTTCCTGGATGTTTGCTTAGTTGACCTGAAGTCAGCACAAACAGAAGAAAGCAGAATTTGTCACTTAAACTTTTCACTGAAGATAGAATAGAGTCTGAGATAAGTTCATATCCTAGGGATGAGGAGAAATCAGTTCCTTGTAAATATTCTTTAACTCCTTTTGGTCCCCAGTCATGGTTGTTAATACAGATTGGCTTTAAAGTCATTGCAGCTATTTTGCAGTAACAAAATCAAAACCACTAAATATTTTACTACTTATAAGTAATCTGTTACAGGCAAATAATAGAGTCCTACTATAGCTTTGAATTAATGTATAACTAAAGTAATGGCTAGCCGAGTGCTGGTGTGCTGGTTTACATCCGGGAAGGCTTTAGGCAAAAGCAGGGCCTGATGTGGATGGTTGAATAATACAATATAATGAAAGAGAGCCTATCATGAGAAGGAAAGCAAGCCCAGTACAGAGAATTATAAATAGAAGTCAGGAAATATTTAAGGCAATGTAAGAAATCCTACTATAAGCAAAGACAGAGATTTCCCTCTGTCACCACCCAGAAGGTACCTCAAGTTTTGAAGGCTGCAGGCTGAGCTCATAATGCACCTTCAACTCCCACCTGCAGGAAGAGGTTGAGGCTGGAGACGACCTGCCACAAGTACCACCTGGATGTAAAGCATTCATCTCAAGAAACATTAAAATGAGATCACGTGCCCAGCAATGAGCCATGACTGCTACACCCCTGAGTGCAAGAATGGCATCTCCTGTAGCCATCCCTGCTTACTCTAACACACCTACTTGGAGCAGACGTTCCCAGACAAAAAGCAGTACTCATATTCCCCCTGGCCCACCATTTGTGCTCAGCTCCTCAAAAAACACTGTTGGAGAGATCTTTCAGGAATGTCTTTCCTTCTCCATTTTAAGTAAGAGATGTTAACAAGAAAGAGTTCAGTATGCATAAGTCAAGAAAGCAGCCTTTTTGATCTGAATAGAACATTCAACAAGAAAAGGTGGAATGAACTGCAGTTTCAAATGCTGACAGAATAATGCCAAACATTTCTTGGTCAGGGAGGAGGACAAAAATTATTCTGAACATCTCTACAAACCTCTAAAATGGATCTAGAAATCTCTGAGTTTACAGTGGAAGAAAAGGATTGACCTACACTACCAGAGAAAAGTTGTACCTGTGACATCTTTTCCTGAGAAATTCAACCTCCCAGCATATTTTCAAAGTGTATTATCCAAGTGTTTTTCAAGCACCTTTGCAACCACATTACAGATATAAAAACCAAGAGACAGAGAAACCAAGAATCTTAACTTCACTTCTGATACACTGAGTCAGATATGTTCACTGATCTCAGTGTTCCTTCAGCAAAAGTCCATGTTAGGAAAAGCTGTCATACAAATGTATGCAATTGGTATCAAGTGACAGAAGGAGCCCACATGAGTCAGTGGTCTCTAACTCTTGAATCAACTCCCCTATCCCAAATTAATCAGCTGATTTCAAGCTCTCTAAAATCACATTAATTGTTGCAGACTTTCATGAGTACTCCCAAAGCCAAACATAATTTCCACTTCCAAACAAGCATAACCAGATAAACAGTGCCTCCTGCCTAAGACCGAGCTACCAATAACATTGGTTTTTTACCTGCCCTTAGAAGCTCAGGGTATTTTAAGCCATAGGAGAAGTTTGGCCCAGATGTGTCCCTGCTCCCAAATGCATGTTCAGCTTGGAGTGATTGCAAAGGCAGAAGGACACAGGGCCGTACGCCAGCAAGGCTCTGTGCCCCACTGCTGAAGTTTGTGTCTCCCATCAGCTGCATCTGGCATGTTTGATCAGATGGTTCTTTGCACAGATGCAAATGTCAGAAAGGGAGGGAGAACACATAAGCCAAAAATTACCTATTGGAAATGTAGGGTGGTGGGAGAGGCTTGTGAATGTAGGAAAACTCAAGCACTGAAAATACCCAGAAGAAGAAAGGGGATGGATTGAGGGGCTGAATAATAAAGTGCCTTTTCTCCTCAGAGTCTAAAGGAGAACAAAACAGTCAGACAGAGACAGACAATCCTGCTCCAAATGAAAGAGGGATTAAGGACTGCTTCCGAGAGGAAGGACCACCAGTCAATTCAAAGAGATTCAGCAAGAATCACAGAGCAACATCTAGGTGACAGAAGTTGATGATCCTTGTGGGTCCTTTCCAACTCAGGATATTCTGTGAATGACAGCAGTTTTCTCCTATGTGCTCATACAAACTTCAGCAAGGCTCTATTTACTTCTCCTCCTCTGCTACACATTACCTAATATTGCTGTGCAGCATTTTACAGCTGCAATCCCAGATCCCTGGAGGTGACTGCACACCAGCAGGGTGAACGTCTGCATACAGCACATTAAATGCATACGTCTCTGTCTATACATTAACCACTGACCCAGGCTGGCTGCAGAACGACATCTGTGTAACACTTCGTGCCAGTGCTGCACAACCATTTTAGAAGCTTGAGTGAAGAAAAGCACAGATGTTTTCCAAAATCCGTCAGGACACTGATTGTTACCAACAGCTGGGCAGGCTTTCCCATGGTAACATCACAGCAGACAGTAATACAGAAGGAAGAGCTGGGGCCTGAGCTGAGCTGCCAGCATTCCAACAAGAAATGTTATTTCAATAAGAAGCATAAATGCAGACGCTATTTCTGAGCAGAGGAGAATACGTCCCCACCAATTCTTCATAAGCTTCTTGAATTTTCTCTCATCTCGTCCATAATGAATGACGTTATTTGTCCCTGTGATTTTTGTTACTGTCACAGTATTCTCATTAAAAAAGAAAAAAAAAAAAGAAGGCTTAGGCGCATCTTGCACCCAGGCCTTCTGGAATCAGGATCCAGCTGGGAAGCCCAGGGAGGGAAACCTGTTGCACTTACATTATAGTCACAGGTGCTCGAAAGCAGCAAAGTAATTCTGCAAATGTTGTTTTCTCACACTCTCCATCACAACGACAAAGGCTTGCCAAGATCACTGTTTACTGAAATGAACCAAGACCTCCAGAAACTTCCCTCCAACCACACAGTATTAGAGGACCAAAGTGACCCCTCTCAAACAAGTCTTCAGCATTCAGAGGAATGTGCAAAGTTTTGCCACATCGTTTGAACAAGTTTGTTTCAAGAGGTGTGCAGAGGAAGGAGGGGCAGATACTAATGGGCTTAGCTCTTTGCATGAAGAGGTGTAATTAAAGAGTGAAAGTCAAAGTATATCGTAGTGCCACATATTAACTCAGTATTTTCAGAAGCTGTGTGGTTGTACCCATGGAAAAAAAAATACAAGAAGAAATGTACTTTGAGCAGTGCAAACCTGTATCATGACATTATCACAGCTTCTTTCCAACTAAGAAAAAGACATCATAGCAAGTCAGTACAGAAGAAAGCCTTTTTTATAATTAAGTCTGTCTTGCAAACAACCAAAAACTGGAGTTTGGCTGGATTTGTGGGAGAGTAACATAGGGACCCCAGAATTACAAACTGCAACTGGAAGTCACTCTTTTTCTCACTGTGCTTTTCTTTCCTTCTCTTCTTCAACTGCTCTGTCAGGCCCTAATACAACTTAATGCAAATACTCATGTTTTTATTCTACATATTGTGCTAGAACCTAGGAGTCCTCGATCACAGGCAGTGTCCTCACTGGGATTGGTCTGTGGAAACGTGGAAGCACAAACTAGTTCCTGACCCCTTTTGAGGTGAAAGCTCATGAAAAGCCCTGGAGGACCACCTCAGTTCCTATGGAGCACAGTCAGAAATAAGCTGTATTCGTTATTCCTAATCCATGAGATCCACAGGCAGAGCACAGAAGTCCAGCCAGCAGGGCTGCTTTTCTGGCCATGCCATGCCTCTCTGAGGTCTGATCCACTGCCCAAAGTGCTTCTACTCTCGTTTTAATTGAGAAAAATGCAAGAGAGTGCCTCAGGCTTCATTTGTACCAATGTGCAAAGCAATTCAGTTATAGTTTAACTCCTGTTTGAAAAAGAGGTCAAGAGGTGAAGACTACAAGCCAAGGAGAAGTCCTCCAGCAAGTGTGTGGTTATTGGGTGCACCACATAAAATCAGCTATGCCATCTCTATGCATAAACTTATGACTCATCACGTGCACACGCCTTTGGAATCCATTGAGGACAGCTATTGTCCCTGGAAATAACAGCTAAATAGGGTAAGAATGTGATGACTTTTTGTCGTATTCATTATGTGCTTTCTCCCACCAATGTGGTACTGGGCAGCCCAAATTTTGACCCAAAAGAAGGTGAACTGGCAAGTCAAAGCTTGCCCTCTGTATGCCCTCAGCTCAAAGGCATTACTTGTTTTCACTCTGCCAGGGCTTTTGGAACTCTAAAAAGCTTCTCAAGCATCCAAGATACAACTTTAGATGCTGCAACATCCGTCTCCCTATTCTCTACGAGCAGGGAAAACCCAGTTGCTTCACACAGGTCCCAGAAAATGTTCACTGTGAAAAGCATAGAAGACACCAGACAAACAAGAGCTTAATACTTTTGTGAATGTGGTCTTGTTAGAGGGGTAAGGCACCATGAGTGACATTTCCCAAAGCAGGGCACTGTCCAGAGAAAAGCATAGCACCCACTACAATGCGAGTGACCTGGATAAAAGAGGGGCAAGCAGATGTGGTGGTACTTCCACAGGACACCATCCAGCAAGGGACATGGGCTGTCCTTGTTCAGCTGTAGCTAACGAGGGAACATGGAAAATGCTGAAGCTGTAAGAGTTGAATTTTTGTCTTTTATCTGATCTCACACTTCTGTCACCTCAGTATCGTAACACAATCTCAAGCTATTCTCGGTGAACATTTCCACAGCACAGCAATGCTATATGCTAACTCTTTCCATTTGCCCTTTTTATTTCCCAGGTTTGAAGGCGATTTCCCATTCAGTGAGGCTGAGGAGGCTCACTGAAGCCAAGGGGAGGCTCCCTGGAGGACACGGCCTAGCTCTCTCCTTTTCCCTCCTGGTGATGGTTCTGTTCTGCTCTTCCTATCCCTCAGCCCAGTTAAACAAGTTGGCCTCCAGTCTGACCTTGCTCAGCCTCCGTTCACCCCTGCATATTACCTTCCACCATTTACCATGGCACAACAAAAATTTCTGCATGTCTCCAGAAAAACTCTGTGGCTGACATATACCTGCCTATGGATCCTTCTCAGAACCCATTTTCAGAGTTGGGTGTAGGTATTTCAGTAAACTCACAGTGTTCATGTGGCCTTCACCCACAAGGTTAGAGAATGAGAGTACAATCCTTTCTACTTCCCAGGATCTGTAGAAAATAATGGGGATTTGACTTTTATATCTGGATTGTTTACAAGATACTTCTCCATCTTTGAAGAATGTTTGAGCTTGGAAAGTAGCTGTCAATCTAACTAATATGTAATTGGAAGATTACTCCATCCATCCATCTCCAAACATCTGGGCAGATCTTCAGTGGGTGTAAATTTGTGTAGCTGTGCTCAGTTACTCCAGCTGAGAATCTGGCACATATGTATTACAGCTCTTTCAGTATTAAAGACACATTCTTTTTTATGTCAGTGCAAATATTTATGTGATGTTCTTTGGACAATTTTACTTCTTTTGGTGCAGATTAGTGTTCCCCAAAGAGATGGGTAAATAAAATGGTTGCAGCACTTAAGCTTTATCCAGTTCCTGGTTTCTCCGCATCTTCTAATTCTTGTTTGCATCATTGTTTTAATGATGTGAAGGGTACATGAAAAAAAATCCATGTATGGGAAAGGAACTGATGAAGGACCAAAAGCTGTTTACAGATGAAAAGCAAAGTACTTAACGGGGTTAATGCCAGCAGAGCCAAATAAGGCCAGCTGAGTCATATGGGTGCCATTCTTGAGTTGAAAAGCAGACTTTGTACGTTTCTAAGTCTTATGTGCCAGGTCACTGTATTGGAATATATCCATTACCATTGAGATAGTAGATATATGGTTATTTACATCACAGGATGAACTGGCCACTTATCTATATATGGAAATGTATTAATCTCCCTGAGATTACCCCACAAATTTATCTTTAGACTTAGATCACATGAAATTGAATTTAAAAGCTTTGTGTCACTGTATTACCCCAGCTGCTCTGAGGATGAGATCCATGCTCTAATGGTCTTCTGCAGCATCCCTGCTCCATAGTCATGCAGGAGTCTGGGGCATCTTTATTTCCCCAGCTGTGAACTTCTCCCTCAGAAGATTTTTCTCCTGACTTTCATTGCTTTTTATATTGTTTGATGGCCATCCCTTGAATACTAGGGCAGACTTGCTCGATGACTTCTGAATCTTGACTGCAGTTCATCACTGTTTTTCACAATGGTTGCTGAAACAGCTCCACGTTAACTACTGCATAAATCTCCTATTTCCCCCGAACACAGACAGTTTGGAATTTTCTTCTGTGTGACTATAGAGTTTTTCCTTCCCATCAGTCACACTAGATAAGTTATTAAAAACAGCACTTTTAATAAATCCCAGAAAGCTATGTATTTCCTGTACACGCCTGGCTAGCAAAAAAGGCTCCTTTTCAGTAGTGCCACATGCAAAGCTTCTATCATCTGCCAAGAAAACTATACCTGTACTCAAAGCAGCAGAAGTGAGTGAACTAAAAGAAGACCCTGTCCATACTTCCTTTACCAACCAACCTCCAGCTGCTTCAGAAAATTTACTAGGGATGCGACTTCTATGCATTTTTAAAGCCCACAGAATTCCTCTGTCAGCATCAAAAAAAATCCTATTGCAAAAACCCTCTCCATCTTGTCTTGTCTGCCTACAGAATGAGCTGGCTGAGAAATGCAGTTTACTTGGTCTGTTGCAACATCTGGAAGTCATATTGACACATCCAAGCAAATGAGAGCTGGAGATCAGCAAGTTATGGACAGAATGAACGTGTCTGGTCAGTCTTCTCCCAGACACCACATTATCAGGAGGAGAGATAAGTAGAGCCCAACAGGGAAATTCAGGTGCAAGAAAAGGGTAACATGGGTACACTCACCTTCATCACCTTCAAAGGTCCTGACTTTTTGTGTTCAGAAGGAAAAATGAAGGTTCATACTAATCAAAACATATATTTCCATGCAGGAGGTTAAGGAAGATATAGAGAAATGCTGTTGGAAACAATTAGAGAGGTAATAATTCCTAAGCTTTATTTTCAGCTCATTAACTGAGTTAAAGAATGGTTCACTCCACAGGCACACTTCAGTACCCTTCTAGTAGTAAAGTTCTAGCTGCACTGAAGATACTGGTGATAGCATCATGCCTTGCAAATAACACTCTGTTTGTATGTGGCATTTCTTCCATAGTGGCTACTGGCCGGCAGAATTTCCTGTATTTTCATGTTTCCTCTTTTCCCAGCACAGCATCATACCATACTCCAACCTGAATGTCATCAGGATGCACCATGCCTGCACCAGCATGGACTGCTCATTATCAGCAGTTCTCATTTGATGTTATCTATATTACAACTTTTAGGTCACCAAATAAGTGTTGCTGGGCTTGCCCTATTGTCTACTTTTGGAATCCACCAGAACAGTGCTAAACACAACTGCCAGGCCTAGTATGCTGTCACGCTCCAAAAGGTCTTATAAATTCTGCCTGACCATCTGATCTGCAGTTCATTGCACAGATGGCATCGGTGAAATCTCTTGAAGGCACCAAGTATTTGTCAATAGCAAGTCCATGCCTTGGAACCATCTAAAAAATTGGAATATACTATTGCTTTGTTGACCTTTAACTAATGTAAATTTTAATGCCAATTAAAATGCCAATTCTTCCCAAACTCTGTGTAATAATCTCTGAAAGATATGATTGGTCTGGTACTGCAGTTTTGAAGCTTTCCACTTAAAGTGCCATTTGCCACTGCCCTGCTGCTGAGAAGTGCCTGAATGCCATCTCCAGGGAGTGAGTGGCTGCTCCAGGTAAGGACAGTTGCCACAGTGAAGGCAGGAGACACCGATCTGGTTACTTATGTCACATCCCAAATGGTGGGAGGGAGGTGGTGAAGATTTCAAGCTCTTCTGCAGCAGGTAGCAATACTGATTAGTGTAAATACATTGCCAGGAACCTGAATGCCTATTGTTAGCTGGGTACACAGATTTATCACCTGACAAAGCTCAAAACCTGCACTGAGAACTGAAAGACTCTACCTCACACCCTGCCTCCAAATCAGCTCTTCCAACAGCTCTTACAGGAGGTAGTGCAGAGCCAAAACCTGAGGCAAGAGTAACGTTTAATAGGAATTGAATCCAGTGTGCTCCACCACATGTATGCCCTGCTACCTGCCCTCTCTTGTTCCCAAGGAGTCTCCCAGGAACATAAGCTGCTCTAGTGGCAGCAGACTGCTCCCAGCTATCTCTTTCCTGGGTGAAGTTAGAAGGGGCCGGGACCTACATGATAAAGTCATAAATTTCCCCCTAGAAGGAATCATAGAATGGTTTGGGTTGGAAGGGACCTTAACGATCATCTAGAGCCAAGTCCTCTGCCATGGGAAGGGACACCCACCCTTTTTCAGTTTATAATGCCACTCATTACTGGTCTCCACTTGGACATTGAGTCGTTGACTGCAGTTCTTTGAGTGCCTTCTTTGAGTCAATTCCCTATCCACTGAGTGTTCCATCTGTCAAATCCACAACTCTTTGGTTTAGAGACAAGGATGTTGTGTGGGACAGTTTCAGATAGTTTGTACAAGTCCAGGTAGATGGTGCTTCCCTTATCCACCAACATTGCAACTCTATTGTAGGAGGCTACAGTATTTGTCAGGGCTGATTTGTCCTTAGTGAAATCATGTTGGCTGTTATAAATTACCTCCTTAGTTTCCATTCGCCTCCACCTAGTTTCCTGGTGGATATGCTCCACGATCTTGCCAGGAACAGAAGTGACACTCACCAGCCTGTAGTTCCCTGGGTTATATTTTCCCATTTCGAGTCAGTAGGAGCTTCACCAGACTGCCATGACATTTGAAATAAGATGAAGAGTGGTTTAGCCACTTCATCCACCAATTCCCTCAGAATCTGCAGATGTGTCTAATTAGGTCTCATGGATTTGTCCACCTGAAGTCACTAGAGTGAGCACCAGGTTGATTGTAGGGGATTCATCTTCTGACTAAATGAAGTTTGGGGTTCAAGTTATTTATCGATGGCTTTTAGGGTATTGCAGACATAAATCTGACCAAAGTTATGACATACAAATTTGTATTAGGAACCAGATCCTGCCCCTGAACTGTCTCTAAATCAACAATGGAGAATGCATTTGGATGCATTTGGACAGGGGAGCAGCCATCCGCTGTGCAAACTTTCCTTGGAAAATGTACAACATTAAAATGATTGATTTACAGCACAAAGTTATTTCTCCATAGAGCTGTGGTCACACAATAGGAGAGTACTTCATTCCTGCAGGTCTTACAGAAAGCTTATTGTTGTTTAAGAAGAATCCATATCAGCTCCTAAGGCAGGACAGGCAGCCTTGCAGAGAAGTGGTACTGCCCATCTGTATGTCTGTTGATCCCATATTTTGCCAAGACCACCAGTTCTAGGTAGGGAATAATTTAAATTTTTCATAGGCAGCAAGTAGCTGTTCTAAAGGCAGATCTGGCTCCCCAGCACATGGCTCAAATTGTAAACTGCAGGAATTTTAAAGGCATCACTCCATGGCAGTTACCTATGTCTAGTTATTGCAATGAATTCAATTCAGGTTGCATTTCAGGAGCCCACATAAATTGAGTGAGTGCCAGAAATTCAAATATACACTATAAAGATCAAAGAACAATTGCATTTATTGCATAAAATGCAATAAATTCCTTCAATCAGATGGGGAACAGGCTGGTCTTGATTTGACACAGACAGTTATAGAACTTTGTTGCAAACTACAACCATGCAGGTATTTCATTTGTTTTTACCCTTGGCTGTTATCATCCCTCTGGAGCTGGCTCAGGCAGAACCAGGTCAGTTGGTTCCAGTCTCACCTTTCAGGGGGCAAAAGAAGAAGGAGGGACCACTTATTTGCACTGCTAAGCAAAGCCAATCTTTCCATCACCATCTGCCCTGCTCTTTTGCTAGATGCCTTTTAAAAAAACCCCATATCTAGGAAGGAAAAAAAAAACATACCCCACCCAGCCTGCCTCCATTACATAGCTGCCCTAATCAAAGGTTAAAAATGAACTTAGGCCAATGAGATGGAAATAGAGAATAAACATGCAGAAGCATCTGAGATTTACTACTCAGATAGGACTATTTTCCATAGGATTTGACTAAAAATTCCTGGCAGAGGAATGGAAGGCAAATCTCTCTCTGTACTTTGAATGGAATGGTGATTTTCAGGTCTTTCTCTGTCTGAGTAAGTGCAAGCATGTGCAGCTTTCTGTGGATGCGAGCACACGTAAATACCACGTTCAGCAGTCAAAGGTTCAATGTAAGCTTGTGGCTTTCAGAGGATCTGAGGTTAAAACAAAGCCCATAAAGACAGCAGGAGCCTTCCTTGACTCAAATGCCTGGTCCAAAAGCCCAGGGAAGCAGCATGTCATCAGAGTATGGAGGATCTGCTCATTCTGAGTATGAGATTCGTCTCTGAAATTCATTAGGAAGAATATAGAGAACATTGCAATAATTAGGGCCAAAAGGTGCAAATTTTCCTTCCACCCCTTCATTTCAGCTAAACAACTCCAGGCCTTAGCAAATTCCAGCTCTGCAGGCCAAACACTCAGGAGATCTCTCTCAGCAGTCGTAAACACATACAGCTCTCAGTATATGCCAAACCTATTTTCATGCAAGAACAGTTGTCGCTAGAGCAGTAAGTCTTTCCCAGTCTGGGAGCACCACACATGCCTAACCGGCATGCCATGCAGACAGGACATTCTTAATTAAACCCCATGTAATCAACTGTGGTTCTCATGCCACTCCAGGCACCTGAGCAGGATCTCTGCAAGAAGTTGTTCTAAGAGACATGGATGTACCCATCTGCTCCAGGCTAGCCTTGGTGCCTCCAAAAACCATGCACAGCACAGACTGATCTTGTTCCCATACACCTTCAAAGAGGGGAGACATTTCATTGACTCAGTCAGCCACACACAGTATAAAAGCCCTTAAGTTTTTTTAAGTTCACATGAATATATCAGTCAATTTATTTAAAAGTTAAGCAGATGGACAAGAGGAAGACGGCTTCAGACTCAACACAAAATCTGTACTAGTGTCCAGTAGGAAAGTCCATTTTTTCTCCCCATGATTCCTGTAAGAAACAACCCATAACATTGTTTGTAAGGACCTGTTGGCACAGTACTTGTTTATTGGAGTCAATCTTACACAGGTATGAAATGGTAAGTAACCTTCTATGTGGACTCCCACTCAGAAAGTCTTGAGCCCTAGTTTTTATGCACTGAATGGTATCTGCAAAATAGCCACCACATCCTAAGCCCTGCAGTAGGCACAGTGCAAATGCAGAGTAGGAGACAACTTCTGTCTTTCTAAGCAGCTCCCACAACCTAGGTATAAATAAACAGTCAGAGGAGTAAGGCCTGGACATTGCCTGCCATTGCTCTGTCCCTAGCTGTCAAATCATTCACTGCTGGCCTTTGCATAACTATGTGTTCCAACACTGATATCACTTGAGGAGTTTTGGTGTGGGGACAGCTTCCAATGTCCTTTGTTCCCCTAAAATAATGCTTCTAATGCGTCACTTCTGTTTTTCCCTGTGACTTTCCATGTGACTCCTGTGGTGGACAGCAATGAGAATACTGGGGGAGTGTTGCTGAGGAGTCAATGTCCCTACTTCGTGGGCCAGGGATGGGTCCTGAGAATCTTCTGATTCCCTTATCTCTCCTGGATTTGCACCTGTGAATCATACAGGTTATTTTTTGTTGGGGCAACTCGGGAAAATCACTCCTTTCAGTGGAATCTGGGGATAGGAAAGTCAGGTTGCAGTACAGAGCTGTTATCCCACAGGGTATTGCAAGAAGAACTGAGTGTTGGATGGAAACCTGGGAAGAATCAGGAAAACACTAAATTGCCAAGGGAAGGCTTCACATTCTAAGCTGACTGCAGTTTCCTTGAAGCACCAAGTCCTCAACTGGTGTTAACTGGTGAGGTCCAGTAACATCGTCTATTTATATAACCAAGTTCAGTGTATTGCTTGGGACTGCATCGTGCTTGGCAATAACCTCCTTGCTCTATATGTGCTCTCAACTAGCACAACTCATGTATGAAGGATGAGATTTTCAGCCAGAGCATTGTTTGAAGTCTGGAATTTGGAGGTGGCTCAGCAAGCAAAACATCCCACATGATTTCATTTCACAGCAGTGGTCAAAAGCAGAGCTGTGCACACTGGCTGTGCCTGAGGAAATCCAGAACAAATAGAGCAAGCAAGCCAGACCTTGCCGAGATCACCAAAGGGAGCCGTGGCTCAGTCCTTTACAGTGCACTTACTACATGGCCATCTGGGTACATCAAGTAAAGAGAGAATGGGAGGGAGACAGGGACTGATTGGGTGCTTCTGGTTGAGCCATGAGAAATCTTCTACTGTGTTATCTCCTTCCTTCAATGTATTTCAATTCTTAATATGGTTGATCCTATCAAATTGCTCAATAGGGTAGAGAAACTTGCTATTTTCATGATACAATTGCATCACAGATTCACAATGTGATCTTGAAACTGTTTAAGGTCCTAATTCTTATCAGTGCACCCAAATTCTTATTTAGGAACCTAAACCATCATCATGGCTAAGCTTCGCAAATGAAGATATGGGAAGGGCTCTACCCACGCTTGCTACAAGCTAAAAAGGCCAATACAGGATAGACAAGTCCAGGAACAAAAGGCACATCTAAAAGTCTCCTTAGGTGGAATTGACAAAGCACGGGTCTTTCTNAAAGAGTAGACAGTACAATGGCTTTGTAAACACTAATCTTAGTGCTTTTCTTCAGGTGTTTATTGCATCTGAAGGTGCAATTTAGGTTCCGGCTGTCAGGAACCTAAATATCATTGTGAAATATAATCCAAAGTAACTACTTATTTTCAGACATGCTGAGCCAAACATGGAACTAAATATCCCTTTGAGCCTATATGCAGATGGCTCATCCCTCAATCATGGTGGATCCATCTAGTTTAATGGGTCATACAGAGAAAATCCAGGAAGAAGGTCTCATTTTCCCTCTTCTGGGATTCTTGCACAAAGAAAAGTCCTCACCTGCAGAAAGCTTAGCTTGGGTTTTCCCTGGAAATATGTTGTCATCAAAGTGCCATGCAAACTGAGCTGAAGAACAACCCTGCTGCACCTTCCATGCCCATCTGCCAGTTTAAGCATACAAGTCCTTCTCCTGCTCCTGGCATTTTGCATTAAGCAAAGGTGAGGATGGTGGCAGTATTTTGCTTTTTTCCCACCTTTGCACATATACAGCAAACCCAGCAAGTGCCCTGAACACACAGCTGCCTCCTCCCATCTCCACCAGGTGCTCAAGTTCATGGACTGAGTCCAGACAGGTCTTAGAACAACCAAGATTCAACTCAGTGGACATTTCAGGACAGCATTCATTTTCTATGATCCTTAGCAGGAACCATTCCTCAACTTTCATGTAAAAGACAACTCTGAGACACTCCAGAGAGATGACAGCCTAATACTGCTGCCTCTCTTCCTGAACACTGGCAGGTCCACCAGCAGTTCACACAGTGGCTTGAACCAGTCCCATTCCTTCTGCTCAGGTCTGTGTCCTCAGGGATATTTTTGTGCTGTTCTGCAGTGTGTTTACATTGAAGTTAGGAGCCTTTGTCCTTGTCAGTCTGCTGTGCTAAATAACCTTCTTGAAGCACTGCTTTCTTTGTAATGCTTGTAATATAAATTCAGTATTAGGGGACATTATGAAATCAAACATGAGTGAAAACAAAAATCCAAGAAGCACTAAGGCTACAAGCTACTGTTAGGAAGAAATTAACTGAAGAATCGCTTTTTTAGTTTCAGTGTAAATATTTAAATTTGCGTGAATATGTAAGTCTTCATACACAGCACTTCATAATCTTTTTGAGTGACACTAGGTAGGAACAGGATGGCCATACACTTCTGACATGCATTACCTCATCTACAACAGCTATCCCACGTTCCCCCCAAAACATTTATCTACTTATAATGCCTACTGCTTACTAAGATTGTAAGTTTTTGGATAGACAGAAATCAACATTTTGCTTCCCCAACAGTATTTTCTTTGCTGTCAGCCCGGGAAAAGAACCAAAGAAATTTTTCTGCATGGCCAGGAAGCCTGAGAGAAGGAAAAAAGCCTTTCATTACATGTCAAAGTATGTAATAAAGAAGGTCAGCATCACAGTTCCTGATTGACAGGTGGGAAAATCTGAGAAAAAGGTCGTGCCTACCCTGGTTTGAAAGAGCAGGTTTGAGCAGCACAGGCTCCCACTTGCTCACCTGTGCTTGTCTGTAGAAAGCCCAGCTGGCTTTGCCTGGGGGCACAATAAGCTGCTGTGTGTGCCTGGCTGGATGAGATCATGCCCTGCACGATGCCTCAGGCACGGGTCAGTGGTTGGTTGCACAGCAAATTGGGATGGCCTTGAGGCACACACTACCAAGAAGAGAGCTCACACATCCCACAGGCCACTTCTCAGACCTGAGAGAGGGAATTCAAATTCCAGGTCCTGTTTTATCCGTATCCTTCAGTCTATCACTCCACAGACATTTAAAATATCCCCCAGCTCATCTAGAGAGGTTCTCTTTTCAAGATGCTGATATTCAGTCTGTGGATGATGGTTCTTTAGAAGCAAAGAGGTGGTTCAGAGTATCCAGGATCTGTGATAGTAACATTTTCATCAATACACTTGAGTGACATACAGAGTACAAAGCAGGGAATGGATGCTAAGAGAATAAGTATACCCTGCAGAGGGTCTCTTGTTCTCTGTAAAGTCAACCCTCAAGTCATGTATTGTGGAACAATGGGCATTAGAGGAACAACTAGGATTTACCAAAAAGCTCTTTTTTCTGCTTGTTTTCTAATGATACCAGGCTTAACACTGTAGCGTGTGCTAAAGTACACGATGGCAAAAATTGGATCATAGTATAAGATTCCATGTTCCAAGTGCTAAAAAGAGCAAGGATATCTGCAAAAGGCAAAGTCTGATGTTTAAACAGGAGAAGTTATCATGAATTCTGATAGGAATTCTACTGTGACAAAGACAGTAAAATAGAGTACTTCTTTCAGCCCCAAGTAATGTTTTTTAGATAAATGTCTGCTGGATATACTATGAAGAATTGTTCTAATCATAATGACTGTGGATTTGCTGTACAGACTTTGAAGGCACATAAGAAACCAGACTTAAGTCCCACCTGTGCTGGTGCGTGGTGCCAGAACAAAACCACCAATACTACTAAGAAACTTATGCTATGATAAAGCAGACATTTCATGCAAGTTGCAAATCTTGTTTCCTTGATACAAAGTGCTATAAATGTGTGTATAATAACACTGATGTCAGATTTGCCACAGGACTTGAAAGTTCATTTGGTGGGAACAACTCTCATTCCTTGGACGAGTTCTCTCCTTGGATGAATCACGCTGAACAAGAAGTCCTAATCATCCACCCCAAATCAGATAATGTTCTTCACCTGGCTCCAATCACATGCTAGCTCTTTCCCACACTTGAATTCATCAAACCACAGCAATTCACTCACTACTGTAACTGGTACAAGTCCAAGTGTAGAGCTTACTCGGTCAACTCAATATCCAAGAAAATCAAAGAAAATTATTCCCAAGTTGGAAAGACAGTTATCAGGACAGTATTCATTTAATTAGAACAAAATCAGCTAAGTTTTACTGCAAGAAATTAGTCTTCTTGCTGTTTCACCAGTGTGCCTTTTACTATTTCATCCATGAAAACACCGGATTTTTATATGGTTTTGGGTGAATCTCAAGGAGTTGGGTTAAACAATCCAAAACTTGAAGCGCTATTTAACCTCCTGAAGTCTGCAAGGTCTTGTACCAAATACTGTTACTTGTATTTCTAGCCAAAAGTGGAAGAACAAAGATCTCCACAGATGAAAAACAAGGTGGAGAAGGGCATTTGTTGGTCACTGGAATTGATTACCCTGCTGACTGCATAGAGCTGCAGAAGTCAACAGTCACCATTCCTTCTTATTCAACAATCAAAGTGAGATTTGCACACTAGAAGATACGGGTGTAACAGCTTCCAAAGGGCTTCTCCAAATGGTTTCTGCCCCAGCTTTGTTTTCCAAGTGAATTCCATCTTTTTTGGAAATTGCACACAACTTTCTTTAAGGATTCCTTTGGGAGATGATGTTTTCTAGGCTAAGATTCAACCCAAAAGGTTTTAATTTTAGCCAAATTGATTTGACCATTTTTGAGTGGTGAAGGAATGGAAGGAAATACTTTTCCCATATGTTCCAGACAGAAGAATACGTTTGTTGAGAAGACAGAATCCTTGAGGAGCCAGACTGGGAGAGGGGGCATATATCTCTAAAGGATAAAAATATTCCCAGACACAACACCACCATGAGCTAAGCCCTAACCTTGCGTCAAAGAACACAGCAGCCGTGGCATTTGCGTTTACACCAGCTGAGTATCTGGCCCATAGGAATGGAGAAGAAAGATTTTCATTAAAATTTTGGATAGGATGCGTCAGAATCTAAACAACATGGACAAAGCCTCATACGTTAACTCTCTTCTTGTTCTTTCTCAAGACTAGACGAGAGTAATATTCCAATGCACAAGAAGACAATCTGCTGCAAGCCTTGCCTGGACATAATGTGTCCCTGCAGTAAGACATCTCTGCCCAGACCTTCAGCAAGATTCAGGACCCTGCAGGGATCTGGGCTCATTAATCACAAGAGATCGCTAATTGGTCCTGGCAGGTCAGCTGCTGAACCTTGCTGGGTCAGACTAAGCCTCCCATATCTCCATCTGTTGCCTCCTAGTTAAAATGAGACAATAGGAAGCCCAGGAAGAAAATAAACTAAGTCAGTGGTGAATAGCACTCAAAATTAGAGTGGCCCAAATATTAGCAGTTCCAGTATGAGGGAAATACAAACCTTAAAGCTGTCAACTTCTAGTCCTGACCATGGAAGCCCATGGAGCTATATCACAAGACAATACATGCTGCAGTGCTACCTTAGGCAGAATTCATGAGGCTTGAGGCTTGTCAGGTAAATAAGAGTGCCAGTTCTCACAACAACCCAACTACACAGCATGAAGCACAGAAATTCAAAAATATATGTTCATTCCTTAACTTACTTTCAGTACAGCCCCTGAGGTTTGCAGATTCTTGGCATCATGTGCCAAGTCCAAGACATTCCAGTTTCCTCAGCTTCCAAGGAGATTTTCATCAAGAAATTGCATGGAGCTGTGGATAAGTGACACCCTGGAGTCATGAGCAGCACACTCATCTTTATTTAATAATAACACCATTATTAAATACCTGTGTCCTAACTACCTCATCGAGATTGCTAGGTGTTAAGCAAAAGCATGAATTCTCTGCCTCAGAGTTTATAATCTATAAAGATGAACAGCAAATAAAGGGCAAGGACATAAACATATATATATATGTATAATTCAACATCGACTTGCAGTGTGAAAATCTATAGGTATACTAACTAGTACCTATGAATTAACTCCTTCTGCACCCAACCACTCCTCAGCTGTTACTAGTGTACTGATTTTTTACATTAGTATTTATTACAGATGTAGACCCTTGGAGAGAAAGTAAGTGGTTTTGTTCTCTGTTTCTTACAGTCTCCTTTTAAAGCCTGCCATTGAGCTCTGTTGGACACAGGCTCCTTATAAGTGCATGAGCACAGCTGGAGGACACTGAGAATGCTTAAAAGTATTTGATAGGACACAGATGAGTAGGGGGCAGAAGGCTAAGTAATGAAAGGGGGAAAAATCAAACCAAGTCTGAAAGGCAGGCCTGAGACTCTCACATTTGGTACAGGTAGACAGGGAAGTAATAATGGAAAAGAAGTACAAATGGCTATAACAACAACATGATAAATCATCAGATTTTCCGAGAGGTGATGCAGCTTCCTACCTTTAGCAGTAGTAGTCCATAGAAGGTTAGATGAAAAAAGGAAAGCTTGCAGCAGAAGGCTGAGAAGGAAGAGAAAGATGGGAGAGTGATGGGAGAGCATTCGGACTGCAATAAAAATAACAAAGATATTGACATAGATTATTTGTATGTAGCAGAAAAGAGCACTTAAGCTAAGCAGTAGCCATTTAACAGCCAGGAAGATAGTAGAAAACCAATAGGATGGTATTTTAATTCCCAGCAAAGTTTAACAGGAGCTGGTTGATAATGATGAATAACCCATTCATATTCCATGCCATGGACACCTGAAGAGATGAGTGTTTGTAGGAAGATAAGAGTTTTAAAATTTCTCCAGTGTAACTCTATCAACATGAAGAAACAAGTGCAGACAGCTTACAAAAGCCCTCATGCTGGGACAGTTTAGGCTGAGTAATACAACTCATCCAAACAAAAGGCTTTTTTACCATCTTGCTTTTTAAGCAGGAACATTTGCCAGCACAGATCCACTGGATTTGAACATATCTAACTATTGCTTGTTCACAGCATAGGTGGGTTCTTGAAAAATACACCTATCTCATGTCCCAACCCCACAACAGGATTGGCAAAGTGACATTCCAGAAAAGGTTTCCTTTATTGTAACCTGCTATTATCAAAAGACATGAGTTACACCCTTTAAGAGCGTTATGTTTAGGTTAAACATTATGAAGGTTTAAAAACATGTTAGGTAATAAACATTGGGCTTATTTTTTAACTGCCTTTTGTTTAGTGTTGTCAGTTGTACAGGTCAGAACTCTGATCACAAGTAAAGCTGACTTTTTTCGCCCTGGGAACTGCAGCCAGAGCCAAGTGTATAGGGTAACTCTTCACGTCCAAAGGGCAACAAGGCTGGTGAAGGGACTGCAGCACAAGTCCTATGAGGAGTGGCTGAGGGAGCTGGGGTTGTAGCTTGGAGAGGAGGAGGCTCAGGGGAGACTTTATCACTCTCTGCAACTCCCTAGAAGGAGGGTGTAGCCAGGTGGGGGTCAGTCTCTTCTCCCAGGCAACCAGCAGCAGGACAAGAGGGCTCAGTCTTAAGCTGTGGTTTAGGTTAGATGTTACGAAGAAGTTCTTCACAGAAAGGGTGAATGGTCTAGTAGACAATGTGGTGCTTGGTCAAAGGTTGGACCTGATGATCTCAGAGGTCTTTTCCAACCTAGCTGATTCTGTATGCCCAGAACAGCATCCAGCCCTCCAGGTCAAGCCACCAGTAGGGACAATGACATTGGCCACACAAGGGGGTGACCCTGAGTTTCAATGTGGTACAGCCCTCTTTCCCAAACAATGAGAGGATTCCCATATCTGGGTCATATAACTCTAGGGAGGACTGGAAGCTCATTATAGGACCCTATATGAACNTCTCTAGGGAGGACTGGAAGCTCTTTATGTGGCCTTGACTCATTATAGGACCCTATATGAACCCGGTCTTGTGTCTTTGTGTCCAAATCCCTTGCCCCTCAAAGGGAACACTAATCCCACACAGGCCCCCACTTTTCTTTTTCAATTATTCAGAGAAGCTGAATAGTATGTAAAAGAGGTTAAGGTGAGAACTTCACCTGCAAAAGCAATTCAGTCATGGTTATAATTTCTCTTCCATTTAATTCAACAGTATATTTAATTTTGGTTCAGAATAAGCACACTGATTTGCACCAAGGTGCTGAGGTACAATGGGCAGTATTTTGCTACTTCGAAAGTTCTTGACTCTTGTGAGACGGAACATGTCTCTATACTAAAATCAACTACACTGAAGAAAAACAGGACAGTTCTGTGTCCTTACTGCAAGGTCTGGGCTGTAGATTGGTGAGGAAGTCCTCAAGTTTAAACATTAGGAATACAATAACCAGGAAAAGGAAGCAGCATGAAAAGCAAGCCCCAAGCAGAGGAAAAGAAATCAGTAAGCTGCTGCAGCACTGCAGTAACAGTGACTGTTGAGCACATACCCTCTGAGGGCCTCAAAACTCTCTCAAAGAAACTGGTTACCACGAAGTTTTGTGGATTTCCCCCCGAAAAGGAGAGAGAAATGGAAGCCGTGAATAGTTCCACTTACTTGATGATGGGGCACACCCATCTCCACCCCTCATTTCCTATACCACCAACATCAAGGATTGTGTTCACCACAGGGCTGCTGAGAGCAATACTGATATCCAACTGAGAGGTGGAGAAAATCTTCTCCGGTTTGGATTTCAAGACTTCGCCAGAAGGGAGCAGAAGAGTCCTGCAGAAGAGCTCCAAGTAATGCATGTGTTGGGCACAGTGTTGTCCTGCACAGAGCTGGCTTTGCTGCCAGTGTGTGGCAGCCAACAGAAAGGACTGCAAGATTAAGCAAGTTCACCAACATCACCTTGCAGCCTAGGAAGTTGCATCTTTGCAGTCTTTTTCCCATGTGCAAGTTGTGTGCTGATAGCTGTGCCAGCCCATGAAGACAGTAAAAGTTGTCCATTTCCTTTCCCACTGCTGATATACTTCCAGTTTAAAAATACATCTACACCAGAAGAGTTTAACCCTATGTAAAAGGAAACTAAGTCCAGTTTCACATACTTTTCTAAAAATGGCATTGTATCTATGTAGGATGGGTTAAAATCAAAATAGAAATCTTCCCTTCCCTATTGACTTGGATATACTGGTCCCAGTAACAAATTTTCAGTCAAGAATTGAAAAATCAAGTCTTTAACAGAGCATCATGAAAAGGATACTAAGAAGTCCAAATCGTATCTATTTAGGAATAATATTTCAGAACAGGTTAAACAGNGTCATGAAAAGGATACCAAGAAGGAGTCCAAACAATATTTCAGAACAGGTTAAACAGAATTAAACAGAACAGCAAGCACAGAAAATCAAGGTTTTGCTGTGTGCAGAATATTTTCCTAGACAGCAGTTCACAAGGCCCTGTCTTGGACACAAGTTGCTGTCTGGCACAGTTGCAGAAGCAGTCCTGCAGCAAGTTTTACAACTGGTTTCTTGGAAGATCAACATGAGCAAAACATTCAGTGTAAATATGACAATCATTAACTGTTTAGAGACCTGCTTTTGCAGCAGACCTTCACTGACAGCAGCTCCCCTCAGAGCACGGGTTGGGTGCTCTAAGTACACCACCATTGGAGAGTCAATGCCTTACACATGACCTTGATAAACTTACATCAGAGGAAAGAAAGGTCTGGTATTTCCCAAATTCAGGGTCATGGTCTTTGGGAAGGCTTAGAACCATGGACTTTCCTCAAAATTCTCATATGACCTATTTTAGTCACACTAGTGGATATGGTAGGTGAGTGCACTAAACTCCTTTTCTCTGTGGCTGAGGGTTCAGATTTAGAAGCTGTCATGAATTACAGGAAGGTCTGAGTTTAAATGGCATTTGCTCATTGATTGCAAGATGATTAAGGAGTTAAGCAGAAGTGGCTAACCTGTATGCGTGTCCCTTGTCCCTTCTCAAATCCAAGCTGAAACATCCCCATTGGGTCCAGCAGGAGCATCTATGAACACTTACTTTCCATCTGGCCATCATCACTCCCTAGCTCAGTGTTAGCATTGCCAGAGTTTACCTGGAGTACATGGACACTCCCTAAGCTGTTCCAGTGCAAGACCAACCAGCTCAGGGCACACAGTTTCCACCAGATTAAACAGACAGATGGTCCCTTCGAAGAGGAGCAGCTGACACTTCCTGGAGCATGTTATGGTCCATCTGCCAGAGAGCACTGTGACCACTTACTTGGATCAAGCAGGTTCAGTGGCAGCTCTGAGCCAGCCAGCTGATTTTGCCCATCATGAAGAAAGGCAGAATCACATCTACTGCCAAGGTGGGAGAAAACAGCAACTCAACAAATTTTGGTAGGCTAGTGGTGACCAGAGGAGGAGATATCTGTCCAAAGCCAAGAGAGCCAACTTTGCACCAAAGAGGCCAAGGAGTGCCTACAAGGTCCGGGGTCTGGTAGGCCGACAGAGTCCACCTCCAGCCTGTGGGTCAGCCAGGCAGAAGTAACACACAAAACTTAGTTGGACACCCTCAGAAACATGGTCTGGATCCCTGTGGGCTGAGCAAGGGATCCTGTTTATCCCCTAAACTCAAAGCCAGAACCCAGAGTTCACTTCTGTTTATTCCTATACACAAAACCCCAAAATGTTTAGGTACTTTTCCATCTAAAATAATTTAGCTCTTATATTTTTGCTTCAGCTGTCCAAGAATGAGGGCAGTGTGTGACCAGAATAAGGGAAATGCTTAGAAATCCATCTTGTTCAACTCTTTCTGTTCCTTGCTGACATTTAACCCAGACAATATGAGCACCACCCTCAGTTACACCCAGCTGGGCTCAGTGACTTCACTGAGAAGCCATGGCACAGCATGGCTGTAACCAACAGCAAAACAGCTCAAGTGTTACTCTGTGAAGCATGAGATTGTTTGCTAGACTGATTCCTCACTCAGTATATTTTGGGTGCAAAATAAACCTTGCTGCGCCACTCCTGCTCCCCTGGGTAATGGTGCAGGGCAGAAGAGATGGGAACACAGATTCCCCGCTCCCAGCTCTGCCCCAGGGACAGCTCTCACCTCTGCTCTGACATTCTTGTAGCTTTGGAGGACCTTGAAAGCTAGACAGGAAAGAACAATCTGAAGACCTGTATGTTGTAGCTGCTGTCACTCACACTTTCCAAAATATTGTCTGCAAAGGGTGATAGAGAAGCAGAGAGGGGAGCTTAGGAGAGATATAGTATACCCCATGCAAAAGGAGCCAGAACTCAGACTGCCTCTCTGCTGATCAAATCACACTGTTTCAGTGCTTCAGACATGTAAATCTCTGAAATCAATCAGTGTGGCTGAAACACTGACCCAAACCAAGACACATCCTGGCTGAATAGTAGGATGCAGCCCTAGGTGGGGAATGAAGGCAGAAGAAAGACTCACCTCCCCACCAGCCATCTCCAGCCAGGAGTGAGCTGAAACCAGCTTAGCACTTGCCTAAAAAAGTGCTCTGAGCACAGCACAAGAGCCACAAATCCATGTATTGGAGGGAGAAAACCCCATTCATATCTCCAGCCCTGTAACTTGCACATCTCCCTATACCACCCCAGCCCTGGTGACCCTCCAGGAATTCTCTCACTGTAATGGGGATTTGGTTCTTGCTGTGACCTGACTCTCCACATGCCCAAATCCTGGTTCTGGTTACAGGTCACCCCCATTGCCTTTGCTTTGCCCGTTGCAAGGGGAGGCTCTTTGTGCTAATGCATGCAACACTCTGCACAGAGCAGGTCCCAGCCAAGACCTTCAGACAGCAAAGCCAGAGCTCCTTATGAGTAATAGTCGGTTTTACTCACTTTGCCACCGGAAACCCTGTTTTCAGTTCTGGCCAGCCTTGCACTACCCAGTTTATGTACACAGGGCAGAGCGTGCCTGAGTGCCAGATCTCTGCGTGCATTTCAGCCTGCCCTGTCAAACAAGTGTCTCCCCTCGCAAAATCTAGAAATAAATAAAGAAATTTAACAGCCAGAATGTCCCAGTTAATGATTAAGCAGGGACAGTTGCACAACTTCCCCTGGAATGTCTATGTTGATGGCTGCAGTACACTGATGGGCTGGAATGGCAGAAAGTCTAACGTCGAGGAGAGAAGGGGGTCCAGGTGATGCAGCAGTCATGGCAAGACTCAGCAGGAGATAGGCTGTCCTTCTGCAGCAGGGGACTGTTCCCCCTGTTAGCATGTCAGCCCCAGGCTTCAAGGATTTGGGGTGCAGTGCTGGTGCCAGCCAGCCTCAGCAGGTTGTGGGAATCCTACCGTCACAGGGAACAGGAAAATAAAGCATTGCTGTGTGTTTCATACAACTGGTTCACTTGCAGGCATGGGTCAATGCAAAGCAAATGCAAACCTTATGTCTCAATGTCCTTCTATATGTGTTTAAAAGCACACATTATGGTTGTAAAAGGGCTGAGTCTCCAGGCCTAGCCTATAAGTGACAAACAAAAATCCATTGAGGTTGATGAATTGTTTATTTTTTACAGTGTTTGGCACATCTGAGATTATACTGGAGTTTGAAAAGCCCCGCAAGACCAAGGGCCAACAAATATCTAGAATAAATAGTTAAATAAGAGTTCAGACACTCAATTGTTCATTTGCATGGGTATGTCCTGTACTCGGAAATGTGGTAAGCTTTCATTCAAGTTCCTGGAAAGAGTAGCCTAATGCACAACTCTCAGATCCCATAGCTCATTAGGAAGAGACTCTAATGCAACACCTTCCAAGCAGTCCATGCATGTGCTGTCAAGGCAGCTTCTTGCACACATTTATTGGAGACAAGAATTTGGCTGGTCATCGGGTCATTTCAGCTTCAGAGACACCACCCAGCCACAGACAGCATCCACCCAGCGCTTCAGGGGGACAAGGAACAGAGAAACCTAATGCTGGCTGCTAGAAAATGGGTTAGTGAATTGATTCATCTGTAGGAATAATGTGCCTCATGACACACCTTTTAGTGATTCCAAGGGAGGCCATAAGGGCACACGTGTAACGGCCAGCACAGCACGGGGGCTATTTAATGATATGTCCTGCAAAGAAAACCCTTCATTGCCAACTTATTTCACTATTGAAAAAAAACACATAAAATTCCTTGACACAGCCTGCTTGAAGGCATCTGGAGGTGAACAGGTCATTTCCAGTATTAGCAATTTGTTCCTCTAATAAATTTCAGAAGGGGGATCGCTGTACAGGCTGCTGAAAAGCAGGCTCACATAGAGCCAAGGCAGAGGGACAGAGGAAGGTAGTCCCACTGGGAAGAAGGACCACTTTCAAGCAGACTCCAATCTGCAAGCTCAGAAACCACCTTGTTTCTTTCATGTTGAAGAAAATACAGGTCTATGGACTGACATCTGCTACCAATAATTCATCTGCACTACACAGATGCCTGACTCACCTTTAAAAGAGAAAACTTCTCAGTCTTGAGGCCAATCTCTCTGTCAGCCATGCCTTGGCCACCCACTGGTCCCTGCCTGGTTGAGACTGCAGAAATGCTTCACAAGAAATAGCAATTATCATTCTGGTTTCGTGATTGCTTTCTCAAGCAGCTTCTGTCTCTGCTGTTTGGAAACAATGCTCAAGGCTACCAGCACCAGATCAATAATTCATCTGAGAACAAACAACTGAGATGAAGGAAGATGGTCAAGGGAGGACCTTTTTGCCGAGGGAAGGTTTTCCACCCCATGATAGGAACCAGAAACAATCGTGAGAGCATGAGCACAAAGAGCAGAGCATCAAGAAGGGAGGCCAGATGTGTTGCAAAGGGAACCACGTGCTGGACAGCATTGCTACATTTGGCTGACATTAGTGCTCCTCACCAACTTGTGCTACAGTCAGCTGAGAACACAAGACCCTTGTAGCCATGGGGGCATCATATGTAAATCTCAGTTTCTGAAAGAAAGCTGATATAATTTTTAAAAGGAAGCCCTGCCCTAAAAGTTCATGGGCTGGGATGCCCAGGGTTGTCTGAGGCAGTTTCAGGGGTTTTTAAGAGAGGCGTTTATCGAAGACCACAAAAGTGCTGGGGCTCCCTACAGCTTGTCACAGGGAGAGAGGGGTTCTGTATGCACACAGCAGGTGCTGGGAGGGAGAGAGGAGGACAGCATTCTCAGGGACGATGACATTAGGGGAGGACACATTCCCTCTTGTGTTTTCCAGCCCTGTGCTCTCACTGATTTCCAGCAGCATGGCTATATTCATCTATGTAGTCTGCAGGCACATCACTAGCAGTTGTCTGGGCACTCTCCGTGCTCTGGGCATGCTTGCTCTCTCTTCATGGGTTTTATCTACCAATATAAATTAATTATTTACACCTCTGGTGCAACTGCTCCTCTAAATACAGTTCATAAAGTATTTAGTTTCTTGACTTTCTGAGCCTGATCTGTTGACAATGAAACTCTTTCTCCTACCTAAGAGTCCAGTAAAGGGTTTGGAAATCAGAGTAGAGAAGCAGGACATTGGAAAAACCCATCTTTGCAGATATTAGCCACTAGCAAAGCGCAGAGCCCAATACTGCACACCTCATTCATATCCATGTGTATTTACAGGGATGAAATCTGTGCTAGCACATGTCTGTGTTGGTAGGTATTAATGTCCACCAAGGACACCAGTAGTACATGTTCCCTGTATTCCACCACAGGACTGAGCTGCCTCCCTTCCTCACCTCAAGTTCAGTTTCAGACAATCTTGCTTGGCACATCTGGGAAGGTGAGTAGCATGTGCCATTTCTATACAACAAGAAATTACCTTGTCATCTCAGGCATACCCAACAATGATCAAAACTTGGATTTTGTTTCCACTTGCAACGCTTTGGAATAACATACACTTATACACTATAATGAATTAATTAACGTACACTCATACACCACTCATCCAAATGTTTCCAAAATACTTTTCACATGTTCTTGTTTCCTTCCCATGTTCTGAGTATTAAGCAAAAGGTTTTCCATTATATTTTTTTTCCTACTAGCACACAAGTGTATTTTTTACCAAATGGATGATTAATGACTGTGTTTGCCAAGAGGTGGAGCACAAAATACTGTACATCTGTAACACTATTACCAAAAGACTCAAATTTTGACAAATACTCAGCCCAATATTTGCACTGGGCTGATGTTTCATAGAAAGTCCAATGTGGGTCTCTCTGTCATGTCTTCTCATTCTCACTGCAAGGCACAGTGAGAATTCCTTTCCCATTCCAAAAGAGGGGAAACATCACAAGACACACATATGCATCTACTGTTCCAGAAGGGATCAAAGGGACCACCACGGAGGGAAATGCTCAGATATTATGAAAAATATAATGGCATAAAACCTGCTGAATGTAGCAGAAAGGAATAAACATCAAACTTTGAGCATCTAGCCTAGTATGTACTTGGGTCTTTTCTCAGGAAACACTAGAGGAAAGTATAACAAACTTCATAAATGGCATGGCTGCAAACACTAATACCCTGATAATTCAGAGAAGTTAAAACCAAAAGGAACCATGTTTTTTGTCAGTTCTCTATTTATTGAAATGACTTCTCCTGCTTAAAACAGTACCTTGGTATGACTAAAACTTACCCTTCAGCAAGGACCCCATTCAGTAGTTATCAAGAGGCAGATAATGCCATCCCATAGTAGTTTGGTTAATCATCTTCCCATTAAAAGTTATGCTTTGTTTCTAAATTCCAGCATCTCTTCAGCAATGCTTCATGTTACTGCTCTTTCCAGAAGAAATGGCATGCTGCTTTTGCTTCTGCTGCTACTCAGGGTTATAAAGTCAGCCTCCCCTGCCATGACTTAAAAAGACACAATTTCTTACATCTCTTACTGTAAAAAGAGGGTTCTCCTACTGCCTCTTTGGGGCACTTTGCTGTGCCCCATTCTTTTTTTTTATAATTCCTTTAAAAAGATCTAGAGGTGAAGGTACTGTGTCAGTGTCAGTCTCACCTATACTCGATAAAAGCAGCATAAACCAGCTGAACAGACAAACGAATGAGAGAATTAAAAGCTACAAATCTACTGAAATTTTGGTCACATACTTGACACTTCACCACCACTGAAATGAAGCCAACTTCCAAAAGCACTAGTGATGCTTTAAAACTACACTTCGAATACACACCAGTTGCTTTGGACGTGATAAAAAGCACTACAAAGAGCAAAGTAAAATAAAATATAATTCAGCATAATAAAGTATAATTGCTAGAACTGCAGAGATTAATATCCCCACATTTAGCAGAAGTGCCTTTTTCAGTCTTTAAGGGCAATCCCTTAACAACCACTTAATTTTATTATAGTGCCACTATATCTGTGCTGCTGCACACGATTCGCTCCCACATGATTCAGCCATGTACAAGAGATTATATTTTGGTTATATTTTAACTGAAGTAAAAATACAAGTCACACAGCTCTTTCATACATGGTAGTATCTTGCTTGTGTAACGCAATCAAAGTGCCCTCTGAGAGCTCATATGCCTGTTAAAGATGTCTTTGTTCAGAAGAACTGGACTACTGGTAATGAATTGGTTATTAAAATCATTGTGGATGTCTATAGCACAAGCCACGTTAGATCACAAAACCACAAGAACAATTTTTCTAGGTCACAGATAAATATATTTGAAACAACTGTTGGTTCAACCCTCAAAAATGTTTGCAAATTCCTTAAGTATCTCATAAAATCTGTATTTCTCAGACTGCCCTGGCAGGGATTTCATGTTTGCGCTTTGTATCATCATTGAGGAGCTCATAAAAAGCAGACTTCTAAACTGGACATGCCTTTTCACTCTCAGCCACACAGTATGTGATCCTAAAGGCATTGCAGTTTTTCCATGAGTCTGCCATAAGAATCAAATCAAATAACTCACAGCTTGTAGCTAGATTAGAAATTAAAGATGAGCAAGAGCAACAACCAGACTGACAACTTGCTAATCCAAACAAGATGATCTGATCATATTACAAGGAAGGTTTTTCTGGAAGCTCCTGCAAGAGCAAGGGAGTTCATTGCTATTTCAGACACTCTGCAGAAACACCAACCTTCAGCTAGATTTGTAATTGTCCCTCAGTGTAAAAATTGCTGTCAGCATGTATAAGTGATAGCAAAGTTGAGAACTCAAACTGCAGACCACCTTTGCTGGGGAAACTGATGCTGTCTTACACAGCTTCTGTAAGGAGGAGTAAGGAAGAGTGTGACCACATGCATGTAGATCATGGAGTTGTCTGAAAATATGATTGGCCAGCTTTATAGCCAAAAATTATTCCTGTTTTTTCAGAACAACTTAGAAACTTTCTTCACTCTTCAAATGTGCACGTAAGAAGTTCTGTTCATGGGTGTTTAAAAACTTAGAACTGGAACAGAGGAATTCAGTGCTTTAATAGGGATTATATATTGGTTTATATATTGATTTTCAAACTTAGATAGCCAGAACTTTTTTAAAAATGATTGGCAGCCCACTGTAAAACAGGCACTGTGATAAAGGATAGAAGACAGTATTTTCCAGACAGTGTCAGCATCTGCACACTGCATGCCCTATCTCTAAAAAGAAAGGCAGAAAAATTACAGCAATAAACTTCCTATGAATCTCTGTGTGAATAATTTCTATCTTGTCACTAAAAAGCAAAAATTGATATAATACTGAAAAAATTATCCATACAGAACAAAAATACAATTGATATTTCTGTAGGTATTTGACTGTTGAAAAATAAGACAAGATTATTTACAGAGAGTTATGTAAGTGAAAGTACTACCTATATGTATGCACTCACACATATGCATGCATTATGTTCATTATTAAAATATACCCAGAATTTCTTCAGCTATGTTGGCTTGAATTGATGCCATTCCCTTCTCACCATCCGTTCTAAAAAGCATTCCTTGGTTTCAAAACTGTGTTTTATGGAAAACTAGCTACAACCAGCTCTAACAGGTTGAAATTTATGTCCCTTCTATCAGCAATCAGTCTCTTGCAAGGAAAGTCAAGGGGAAATGATCCTTGACACACTACTCTAGGTAGCTAAGTCCTTCTAAATGTACCCTAATCCCAACAGTGACAATAAGTAGATACTATTTGCCAATAACACTGATTGTCATCAGTCTGGAGTTACTATACTTTCACACATACAAACTGCATCTCAGATAACCCATATATAAAAGTATTAGTGGCTGAAACATGTCCTCAGTTCACCTCAGCATTAACTACCTCCCACAAAGCTAGAGGTGGAGGGAAAGGCCGGTTGAGGGGTTCAGGCAGCTCAGTGTTGCAGCTTCCCCTTGTGTTGCACTTGAGTGCATGTGGTCTCTCCCACTGCTAAATCACAGGCACTTTTCTACAGGTGATGTGGATTTGTATGTTGCTACTTTAAAATACCCATAAGAAATGAGAGTGCCCAATGACGTATCTCTAGCTAGACATGCAAAATCCTCAGTTACTTGTCACTTTAGACATCCTCCAAACAAGTAGCCACACACCACTGAAGATAAGGAGGATGCAGGAGTGACAACATGCTGGTTTAGGTGGCCACAGCAATATCTTCTTTTAGCCACACATCAGGGATGGCTGCACCATGCAGCAGGGAGTACAGCAAGCTGCAGTGACATGCTGAATCACAGAATAGTCATTTAGGTTGGAAAAGACCTTCAAGATCGAGTCCAATAGTTAACCCAGAACTGCCAAGTCCACCACCAAACCATGTCCCTAATCACCACATCTACATGACTTTTAAATACCTCCAGGGTGATGACTCAACCGAAATGTCATGCCAGACATTTCCAGCAAACCCTAATCTTCACAGACTAGTCCAAAACCTGGCAGAAATCCCGCTACCAGGACTTTTTCCAAGGGAGAATCTTATCTGATTTTCAGTGAATGTTTACAAGAACATCACAACTGTAGGAAAGTCTCTTTCAGAGATGAAACTAAGGGGACAGCCAGTCAAGTCTACTCCAATCATTTGCAAATTTACTTTGTTCAATATAGCCATAATGTACAAACAAGTCATGTTCCTGCACCTTCCTTGTGCATTATAGCCATTTTGTTATTCTGATTGTCCCAGGTGTGCTCCTCTGCCTATCCTGGTTTTAGTTCATTTTCTTTGATTGGAACCACCAGAGATGTAAACCAGAACCACAGAGGAATTGCTCCACACCAGCAGAGCATAACAACAGCCAGGAGCATGGATATTTAGCATATATGTCCCAGAAAAAGGAAGAGAAACCTAACTCTACCATAGTTATGAAGCATAATAATAAGTGTTCCTTGGAGCTAGTGTGTTCCCTGGGTCCTGAATCATCACCATGGAGTTCTCCTGGCTTCTGCAAATAGCTGCTGCATTTGTCCCATGGTGCCTGCAGGCCTATAAAGCTGCTGATTATGTCACCAGCCATTTTCAGCAGCAAAGGGTCCTACAACACTAAATAATTAGGGAGGATCAATCACAACAAGCCATTGATGTAGCTCATGGTTCACAGGGAAATTAATGTGGGGTGGGATACAGTTTGACTGCAATCAGGATAATCTACACAGTTTCATCTGCATAACATGCCCACTGCAAGAGAAAAAGACAAACATGAGGAGTCCTGGGGTGATGAGTGATGCAGGGAAATTGTGCTTCCAGAAAGGAAACTGAAACCTAGTCTGCAAAAGTGGCCAGCAACCTCAGTAGGCAAATCTTGAGAAAGACTTGAAATCAGTTCACAAAGCATCAGCTATGCAGTAGCACACAGGAGCATCAAACTAAGATTTTTCCAGACACAGGAGCAGCAGTGAAAGTGGAAACAAGTGGCTTCTGTGTTCACACAAGTAACAGCAATGCCAATGTTCTGAAACAGGGAAAGCAGCTTCGGCTTACAGGTAAAAACTATTGCAACCTCATATACCATAAAATGCCTTATTGGTCTATATTGTCCCCAGTTTGATAGAGATCATGTGCTCTGCAGACTGTAAAAAAAATGTGGGATAGAGTGAGGAACTGAAGAACGGTTTGACAAAAGCAGAGAGAGGAGCAGAGATCACAGAGACTGTGTATAACAGTTCTACCAAGAAAAATCTTGTCTGATCTCGGGACAAATGGTGACCACACCTGGCAGAGTTACTGCTGAGAATTAGATGCTAATTAAAGCACAGCAGGTCAGGACGTCATTTTCCCATCAGTTCAAGGTGGAGGTTGCAGTAACAGGCAGGGTTTTGTTGAAAAGGACCGACAAGGGACTTAATAACATTAGAGAAAAATATTGTGAAAGAATTTAAAAGTGTTATTTGAGAATTAAAAATTAAATAAAAAGTCCCAAACCGCTTTTATTGCCCTTAAATGAGCAGTGACATGGGCAACATTGGTAAGGNATAGAATAAGAAATGTTGTCCTTCCTAATGTAATGAATGTGCAGATCTTTGAATTTAGGGAGAAAGTAATCTGGATTTTCATTCTCACTTCTTTGAGCTGGAGATAACACAACCAAAGCAACTACTTCATGTCAAGTGTATTTTTGCTGAACAGAGTTCATTTGACACAGGGATGGCAGTCACATAGGTTATAGCTCTGTTGTATTTTAAAGACTTGAAGGTGTTTAGGCAAATAACTGCTTGACCTCACTACTAACAACCCAACAAGCCACTTTAAAACATTTTTAAAATAATAAAATAACTCCTGAAAGGATTTTGATTGATGTATGTTTAGCCTTGTTAAGGTACACATCACTCCCATTAAAACCTGAAGGCATTTTGTGTAACCAAAAACTGAAAATAAAAATGCGTGGAATGGCAGAATCCAAGACCGAAGGAAATCAGGATTTTTGAGCATATTAAGAAACAGATAATACCAAGCTAAACAGGAAGCCTGCCTGAAATGAGGTTGCAGGAATGCTTCCTCTTCACCAGCATCATATTGACCCGTGGGAGCATGAAAACAAATGGGTAGAGAGACCTGCAGCTTTGCACTGGGGGACACAGAGAAGAAAATCAGGGGCAATTCTCTGCCTTCCAGAAAAGAGAGGGATACACTTAGGGAGGATTGGCCTCAATTAATTCAATCTCCAGCATTTAAAAATTATTCATCCATGCAAACTGGTCACCTAGGGTCCTGCATGTCAATGGATGTGGAGACCTGAAGCAGGCTGGAGTAGTTATTCATACAGGCTGACCATACTGGGACATTAAACTGCTAGCTTAGACAAGATACTTGACTTTTGGATGGCTGAAGATGACTCCTAAGCACAGTCTGCCATTTTACCTGGAAAGGTTTCAGTGCCAGGCAGCACAGAGCAGCCACAGGACCAAGCACTGCCTGATCTACTGAGACCTCATTTTTCCTTACTGGGTAACACCATAGCTTCCTACAGGCCAATACATTCAGGTCTTCTTCACATGGAAACCCAGACTGCACATGTCAAGACTTTGCCTCTGCCAAGCCATGGGACACAGTAGGATTAGGCACTGTAAAACTACTTTTGGTCCCATGCTGTTCCAGAGTCACTGACTATTTTAAGCATTTCAGTTTCTCAGGCAAGGGAGATGGCTTTTTTCTAGAAGGCAGAGGCATGTGGAGCTGCAGTGCCGAATAGTGAGGGTTTCTTTCAATGACATCTACCCAGAGTGACTCCGAAGTCCTGTTCAGCTTAGCTAATATCATCCAACTACATCCAAAATACCTTAAATTCTTCTTCAAGGAAAGGTTTTTTCTGAGCACCGACAGTCTCTGTCTAATGAATGTTTTCTAGAAAAGTCAGAGTGTGGTAAATGTCATTAAAAATAGGAGTTATGAACATCTAATAACTTAGAATCCTGAGAAAAATATCCATTTATATCAGCATGCTTGATAACAGCATTGGACTGTCTCATCTCAGCATCTCATCCACCAAAAGCAATGTCTGTATTTCAGAGTTAAAAAAGCCAGCATACATTTCTCTCTGAAGGCATGAGTCTAGTGTCTCATTCCTCTTATCAACCATTAATGTCTTCCTTAATGTAAGAAGGCATCTTATTCCCTTTGCATTCATCAAGATTTCCCCATTATTTAGCCATCAGGAAGGCTTCACTCCTGTATCTTGAGCTACTTAGTCTCCTTGTTTTCACTGATGAAAAAAATCACATCACCAGATACTCTCACAATAATAACACTTATGCTTAGGTCCCATAACCAGGTTCACTGCTAGCAAAATTTCCTTTCCCCATTCTTAGTGTCTTTATGAACTTTTCCAATTTCTTTGCTTTCTGGAACAAGCAGGGTTTCGGGGTCAATAATTTTCCATCTTTGGAAGCTTTCCAATTAATATTTTGTTATTTCTTGTGGTGTCCTTGTACCTCTGTTGAGATGCCATTCCCAAAACAGTTTTATTCTTCCACTTCTGGGATGGGAACACACACTCCTAGTTCACATCATCTTGAATACATTCTTCACAGCACTAAACGTATTTTCATCACTTTCCTCCACTGTAGCTCATTTGCATTGTCCAAGGACCCATCCCATAACACCATGTATTTTCCCCACCTTTGTCAGTGGCTACAGTCAGTCCACAAACCCAGATGTGCCACAGTAACTCTTGCTTACTATACAGAGACAGTTTATTACCCTAATGGATTTAATGTTCTGCAGCAGAAGCTTTATATCTTCTGCTGGACCTTGTGTGTTGGGTTTGCAGCTCAGAGGACTTGCCAGATCTAAATGGCACAACACATTCTCAAATCCAAGCAAACACCTTCTCTAAGCCTCCCAAAAGGGAGCCATCAGAGGCCAGAAGTTGCTGTGGCTCATGGAAGTCAGTGGTATAGCTTCACCAGCTGGTATTCCAGTTAACTTCACCAATTATTGAGGCAAATAATCTGTGCAGTCATCTCTCTTTTTGAAATAGTTCTATCACTTCATTATATTTTTTAATTTCTGTCTACGTTTCTGATCCTAATGTCAATCTTCAAGCTGCCAGCTGAAGTGTACTCACTTTTTTCAGTATCACTGACAAACCATTTTTGGTAACACTAACAGTTTTTGTCTGCAAGTCTAGGTACTTGGCTTATGCCCCTTTGTAGAACACATGTAGGAGACCCCGTCACTATTACCAAATTTAGCTTTGCTATTATGTTGCAACTGGTGGTTAATGCCATATGTTAAAATTCCTTCTAATTAACTTCTACTTTAAACACATGTGACAAAAAGAAACCTTTTATTTTCTAAGCACATACTACCAGGCAAAATTAACATACAACATGGTCTCTGTGTCTTATGTGAGAGTGGTGTGTTTATGGCCAAAATGCCAACAAAGCTATGACACAACCAGGTGATTACAACATGAAAGCTGCCCGCTGATGCCGAGACTGCATTTTTTTAGGTTACAGTACAGCCCTCTCCCTGAACCTAAGCAAAAGAGAAAAAAAAAGAGAAAAAAAAAGATAAAGGCAAAGACAAGACGAAGGAAAGTGTTCTGCTACATTTCAGCACAGGTAAGGCCACTGGTCTTGTCCATTCTCCTCTCTTGTTTAGAAATAGAGATTGAGAGTCAAGGCTGTCCTTTCCAACTGTCAGATCTGATAAGTCAACACCAGATGTGTCAGTGAGAACCCCAATAAAGGCGACTCATACATATTGCTAAAGCCCAGGTCACACCAATCTCCCTGACTGCAACGCAGTGAAATGTGAGAAAAGACACAGCATCCTAAAGAAAACTTCCTTCTCCTAAGCTCTGGAGTCCTGCAAATTTACGTTGGTCACTTACAGTAGAAAAGACTTAAAAAAAAAAAGCCTTTCCTTAAGAACATCAAAGCTTTCACAGAACTACAAAATGTTTACTTTCATATGATTACTTTGTGCAAATTTGAATTGGAGCTCTCTATCGCAGAATAGGTCATGGTTAACCACAACTCTTTTCATGGATATAAGATCCTGTAAATGAGGAAATTCTTCAGAGGCTTTCAAGATAACGAGTTATAACATGCCCAAGTACTTTGCACATGTATATTTCCCAAAACAGAACTCCATGCATAGGAGTTGAGCATCGCTATCATTGCTTTTAAGCAAACTCAATGTTCAAAAGAATTAGACATGGTTTGAGCACATACAGAAACCAGTGCACTCTTGAGATGCATGCTTTTATTCTCCACCCCAAACTACACAAGGAGCAGGTGACTTAGCCAGGTAAAGGAGGGCCATCAAAGGCTGAGCATTTTTGGCATAATGTAAAAACTTTCTTCAGAATCTGGGACCTTAGAGCATCTCAAAGAATTACAGACAAGATGAGACATTATAATCCCCTATTGTTATAAACATGACCAACTAAATCCCATCCTGACTGCATTTAAGACTTCTATATGGTCTGTTGGTTGTTCTCCTAAGTCTCCCATGCCTTTAGTCCAGTCTGTCTTCAACACAACGACACTTTGCAGAGGTGACATCAACAAATATCAGAAGGTACTCACACGAACCTTGTTATTTTCTACACAAAACTGTCAGTGAGAAAAAAACAGCAGACCTTCTCTCCAAATTTCAGTGTTCAGCTTAATACTGACAGTCATAAGGTTGCCCAAGTTATCTGGGGTGTTTTGTCACATCTGTAAGCCCTGTCAGCTAAGGATGACCAGAAACCAGGCAGCATTCAGTTTGGATAAAGATGAATGGGAGCCATGAAATCTGCATGCAATCCCTGCAGTACGTCTCATGGTTATAGATGTCTTTTATTAACAATCACACAAGGTGGCTAGATGAGAGAGTCTGATTCCCAACTTTTCCATGTCCTGCAATAGCTTTTTTGAGGTCTCTTCAGTGTTGCTTCTTGCACAACACACATTTTGCTTGCTTCTTTTTCATGTTTAAGGACCAGGCAGTCCTTAAACAATGCTCTTCACAGGAGCTAGACTGCAGACCTGCAGGAGAAGACTACGGAAGTGGTGTGTGCCAGGTTCTGCCCCAGCAGGCAGCACCCGGAATCACTTCAAGCCATCTCTAAGATGCTGCAGTGATGAGAAGATAATGACCAGGTTGGACAGAAACAAGAGGAAACCACTAGGGCAACACAAATGTCAAAAGCCTGCAACACTAGCACAGGTGCAGGAACCAGAGCCAGCTGGAAACATGAGCATATTATTGCAGGAAAGCAGACAAGCACTTTACCACTGCTCATAAAGGGCAAAGCAGAGGCAGGAGGTTAAGTAGTTTACTTAAGCTATGGAGCAGAGCCTAGTTAGGCATCCTGGAGCTGGGCTCAAGCCACTGTTAGACCAGCAGCTTTCAAATAATCATTCCCACAAACTTCTTCTGCGGTGATATTTCTGAACAATACCAGGGAACATTCCATCATAAATTGTGCTGTGTTCCAGTTTCCACATTATAGCTATGATGTAACTCAGTAACACTTTGTCCCATCAAGCCCAACAACAATAGATTTAATCAGAACATTTGTCTCAGAGAGACAATGGGGAGTTCTGATTAATCTGGCACCAGATTCTGGCAATTGCCTGCAAGGGATTTTTTATTTTTATTTTTTTTTCTAAATGCTTGCCCTTGGCAGCTCTTCAGCCTGCAATATGCCAAGCCTGTGGCTGCCAGGAGGGAGAGCTGTGAAAATGCCCCATGACATTTGACATGCAAACAACATACTTCATTTCAGAAATATAGCATTTCTCCAGAAGTTCAAGGAGGAAGAAGCTGTTCCCCAGACATCCCACCAGCCAACCACATGAGCATCGAAGACATCAGGCCACAGTCAGATGCAAAGGGCCTGTCCTGTGAGACCTTGCTGGTGGAAACTGAACAGCAAGCACTGGGATCTCAGAAGAGGGGAGAGAAGGGAAGAACTGCTCTACAGTGGGTTGGTTGGCTCCTTTTGGAGCTCCAGTAGGCTCTGCTCAGACCACAAACCTCTATGGGTTGCTGCCAAGTGGAGAGGCCTCTTCACATAGAGCAGGTGCAGACAACAGCCCAGATAAGAAGTCAAAGCACAGGTATACTCAAATACAGTGATTGACAGACATCACAGTCAATCATCAAAGGCAGAGGAGCATAAGCTACAGCCCAGCATGACTGTAAAAAAGGCAGAGCTCGATTCTGCTTCTCTGCATATTTCTGCAAAGATTGGGGTTATGGTAGGACAGCGTAACCAAGATAACAAACCATCCTAAACAACTTGCATGGCTCCTGATAACACTGGCAATAAATCACACTGTTGCGTCCAAGCAGCAAGTGACACCAAGCAGTTCCCTTGGCCCTGCAGGGTGGGGTAAATTAGTTTTCAATTTGGTTTAGGGCATATTCTGTATTGTCCCCTCACACAGCCTTCCCTGCTCACAACCCTTCCCAGACAGCTTCCTCCCCAGGTTGCATGTGGACAGCACTCCTACATTTTCGATCCATCCACCCATCCCATACATGGTAGAACCACTTGCCTTGCTCACATCCCACAGCCAGGATGGTTCCCTGCATACAGCTGTCTGCCTCCCTAGCACTGCAGTCCCCAAAAACCCGTTCCATAAGGAGTCAAAATATATCACAGCTAACTCTCAGACCAGTCCTGAGTGCTGAAGTAGATCGTTGCTGGGCAGTAACACGGGAGCTGAAAATGTAATGACAGTGTCTATCTCAAAGCAGCTCTTGGCATTTGCAACCTAAGAAACTTTGACATAGGTCAGGGAGATATTAAAAAAGAACACAAAACAGTGAATAAGAGAGAAGAAATGTAGCAACCAAAGCCTGCAACTGGGTCCCAAAGCAGCTATCAGCCTCCAGCTCTTGCTCCATCTTTCTTCCTCCTGCTCAGCTTTACTGTAGCTGCTCTCTCTGCAGTAGCACAAAGGAAAGGGGACAGTTCTGCTAGAGGAGATTTGGGTCCAGAGAAAGCCCTTCACCAGGGCTCCCAATCAGAGCAACTACAAATAACACTTCAGCACGGCATCTTTTGCAAATCCTGCTTTTCCTACCAAAAAGTATCAAGGCGGCTTCTCCAAAATTTGAGACTAGACAAAATTCCAGGTTGCCATGTTTTCACCAACACACCCACTTCAACTCTTGTCCTTTAGCCTTTTTCATGTCTGGCATAAGGGGTATTTCCGCTGTTGCAAAAGTTCTTGTGTGTAGACAGTGTTGAAGGAACCGTCTCTGGATGGACCTAGCCAGACAGAGAAGTTTGAGTGTTGTTATAGGCATATTACTCATCTTGACCAGCTTCTGCCTCACATTCATTTCAATAAAATATGTTTATTTTGTTGTAAATCTTGATTTCATTTTTAGGGCACGAAATGCTCATCCCTGCCAAGAAAAAATGCTACATTCTGCATGTCACCACTATGCTCTTCTCACCTTAAGAGCTTGACATTGTAAAATAAAAAGATAAATTTATATTAAAGCCATATTTTTATCAGGCCAAGGCTCATAATGGAAGGAATCTGTCCATGAAAAAATACATTTTTAATGACTGACTGACTAAGAAACCCCACCAAAACAGTCACTGCTCAAAGCACATAAGCCACCACCTTGTCTATTCTATAATTTATCCAAAAAATCCATAACATTCTTATGGCAGTTATATTATTGTTTCATCCACCACCAAAATATTATCCTGATTCTCAGATCTTATTGCAATAGCTCTCAAATAATACAGGCAGATCACTAAGTGCAAGCCCAGGAATAAACAAAACAAAACAGAGTGAAAAACACCTTCTCTTGAGTTTTCTTAGAGGGCCTCAAGATACCAAGTGGAAACTCTGGTTTCTTAAGGACCTGGTTCATTATAGAAATTGTATTCCTCCCATGAAGATGTACAAATGTTTCCAGCCCCGAATTTTTGGAGCTATGCAATAATTAGAGGTTTTCCTCCAAGCTCAAGAGGCATTGGAATATCCTGGAGATACCCAGCTTTAAAATATAATAAAATTTTCTCCACATGGAGACATTGCAGAGAGATTTGACAAGCAGAGAGAGAAGACACAGCTGTCCAGATAATAATCTCCCAATATTATTTGCAAGCCATTCTGGAGCTAGAAATAGTGTGCATACACCATAGTTCTGTTCCCCTGCCACCAGTAGACTAATTCATATACAATTATATTTTCAATCAACATTACCCACATTCCTAATTCATGGCATTTCAAGGAGACTAATGTCACACTTAGTGTCTTTGTTATTTACCATATGGATATTTTAAAACCATCTCTTCAATTCCTCTGTATCTTCATTAGAGATGGTTTCAAATCAGCTTTTGGAGGCCCGAGCTTTGGGGTCATTCACTATGTAGACCTTGGGTCTCTCTCTTTCAGTGAGTAAGACTTACAGAGATAGTGTTCAGGTTAGAGCAGCCTTTCATGCAGTGGGTATTTACACCTAAAAGTTTGGCTCAGGGCTGAGCATAACTTTTCCCATGTCTGAGCATGGCACATTGACCACAAGTAAACCATGTGGTGAAAAGGACACTGCAGCTGTAAGGAAACAGGCCCTTCTCAGTGATAGGGCAGAGATGCAGAAAGAGGAACAGATTAGTATGGCCTAAAATACAGCCCAACTGACCAGTCAAGAAGGGCTTACATCTCTCAACAGATACCTCTCCCAGAAACTATTCACAACAGAAGCCATATCCACTTGCTCAGAGGCTTGCAAATATCCTACAGCTACAGAAAACCAGGGCCTAAAGCCAGTGATCCCCAGGCTCATCTCGTTATGTTATTTACTCCCTCCTCACTCTCTTTAATATAAGATATTGAAGTTCTACCTCCAGATTTTTTCTTTCCATATGCATTTTTTTGAATCTAATAGGTTTAATTATTTACAGACCTTGCAGTCAAAAGCAGAATGCTGAAAGAAACCTAAAACATATGATTAGAACATTTTTTCCTTAAAACACTATGAATAATCCATCACAATTATTTACGTCTTTGGATTGAATCAAAGTAAGAGAACAAGTATGTCATAAATGACATCTTGATGTATTTTGGTACACCACTGAACTGCGTCAATGAAATTACTTTTAACTTGTTCAGTCGAGGTTCCTGAGAAATCTTATCAGGATTATTGGTGAACACAAACCAAAGCAGATATTGTTTGTATTTTGAGTTGCAGATTACAAAACACAAGAAGTATTTTGAGTAATTCTTGAAGACAATTGAAAGAATGGATGTTTTGAGAAAACAGCAGTGGTTGTGATGGTCCAAGAGCAGAGGCAAGGCAAAGTCTGTAAGAAGACAGTATTGCTGAATTGTTCTTTTGTGCCTGAAAACCTACTGACTTCTTCCAAATATAATAGCCAGTTTAACAAAAGATGGTGTATTTATCTACAAAATATGCCCTGATTACCTGTACCTTACCCTCTACCTACAAAACTTCTCATCCCTTCAAGGAATCCAGTTGCCCTAGGTCAAGTTGACAAGTGAAACTCAAGTGATGACCTACTGAGAATTAAGATATATAACAATAGTCCCAGCATTTATAAACATCTTTATTTATGTGATGGTGAAGAACATCAGAAATCACAGCACATGTCTGCATTTTTTTCATATCCAGAAGTCATTGATCTTACTGGTCTTGTTTTTAACTTTGAGTTTGCCATCATAGGGTAACACAAACCACTCTTTTCTTTACCAAAAGGTTAGATGATGCCATACATTCTTTTAGAAAGAACTGGTCCCTAATCAATACTCATTCATTAGTCTTCCAGAAAAATATTCATTGCATTCAGCAAACAATACTCATGCTAAAAGCAAAATCAGGGTAAGTTCTTCAGTTCCAACAGACAATTTTCCAAATCTGGTGTGATTAGTAGCTTTCTCCTTTACTTTTCAAAACCTAAAATTTCTCTACCACTGCCCATATTCAAAATTTATAAGGATAAACTTCTGCCCCTGCAATCAGCAAAAAGGCCTGTGAGCAGCCTAAAGCAAACTAGCTCAATCATCCCTCAGAAGTGGTCACACAGTAAGGAAAACCTGCACTGCTCTAAGTTTAAAGCAATTAAGTGAGTCTATCTTCCCACAGCACCAGCCACCTCTCTTGAAGGAAGCAATGGGCTGGTGGCTTCCCATTTTCCTGCAAAAACAAATAGCCATCAAAGAGAAGGGCAGAAGTCAGGACTAAGCAAAAATGGCAATGCATGCTGTCCTGCAGAATGTCAGGCATTCTGGGTTCGGGTTTTTTTCCCCCATTTAATACCTTAAAAAAAAATACTGCAGTGCAAGGATTTGATCAGTGCATCAATTTTCTCACTTTTGCCAAGTCACCACATCTCTCAGTTGGTATTTGTGCACTGCCAAATCCCATGTGAGACTAGTTATGACACAGCAGGGCTACCCATGATGATTAACCAGTGCATGCACCAAGTCTCCACTGCTGTCATACTTGTTTGCTAGAACTTCACACAGCTATAATTCATCTTGAAAGATCAGTTCCAATTCAAACCTTATGGAAGAAGACACACAGAAGTTAAGCAAAATTAGTGGTGCTGGAGTTTATGTGTCATAGCAGGTAGAAGATCTTAAGACTTCTATGCACTCTATGAACTTCAGTAAAATGACATCTTGAATTATTTAACACATTGTTTTTAGTTAAAAGAAAAACCCACATCAAGCAGTTTTGCAGCTTTATTCCTAAAAATCCATGACACAATGTCTGTTGTTGCAGATAAAACAGAGCTTTGTGTCATGTTTCCCGATTTGAGCAACCTTAAAGCTTTACATAGTGTGATGTTTTGAGAGGGAAAACAAAGTCATTTAGAGACATTGAGGGTTTTGGCTATTTTCTGGCTTGCTCTCAAGGGAAAATAAAGAGAATATGGATTTGTTTGTCTTTTAAGGAACTGTACTTAGTGGAAGCTTAAAAACAGGGAGAGCTCTACTGGATGATTAAACAGTAGTCCACATCAAGTACTTTGTTGCTGACCTCTCTGTTTTTGCTTGAAGAAGGACAAGACACACACTTTTAATTCAAGGCTGCTACCATCAGACTTGATAGGCATTTTCTTTCCCCAGCCACTTCAAAGATACTGTCTTGGGCCAATATAGTCATCATTGTAGCCATGAAATTAATCAGATCAGGAAATTCTCCCAAGTTAAAACCAGTTATTTATTTCTAACCATTTATTTCACTGTGCAGGCACCGGCACAAGCAGCACACCACAGCCTAGGCAGATTGGTTTTGGGATGCAGGGCAGGAATATATAGCAGGTCAGCATTGGAGCCAGACACCTTCTGGTGCAAAAGCCCAACTCCAAGCAATCCACAGACAAGATCATCCCAAGCCAAGCAGTGCAGGATCAACAGCAGTAGGGCAAATCCCATGTAGGAAAGCTGAAGAACAAGAAGGGCAGGGGGAAGGAGAATACTGTAGAAGGGGAAGCCATGTAGGAGGCTTTTTCTGGTCTTACCTACAACTGAGTAGTGAGTGGTCATTAACACACTCATCAAGCCCTGGGACTGTCCAGCCAGACAACACCTAACCCAGGCATCATGCAAGACCAGGGAGGAGGAGAGTTTTACTTGTGATCAGCTAAGCAGTGAAGAGCAGGCTTTCTGTGATGCCTACATGAGGATTTTACATCTTGATAGTCCATAAGATCACAGTCTCTGAAGACATGTGAGGCACAGGCTGGCAATGTCAGAGGATCTGCTTGTGCTTGCCCATGGCCCCTACCTTCCCTGTGCAGCAAGATAAAATATTGTTTCTGCCTGCACAGGGCAGGGAGTCCCACCTCTGAGCTCTAAATCTCTGGTGACGGTGGGAACTGGCAAAGCTGGGGCTTCCTGCTCCTTGTCCCAGTGACATCCCTGGTTACTTTTCCCATGTGGAGGGCCCAGTCTGTACAGTGTGACACACTAACTGTTTGGTGCTGATCCAGCACTCTTACAGCTTCTCTAAGAGGGCACTAACCTCTATGCTTGACCATCATCCAAACACTCTTTGCACCACACTTTTTATCTCCCCAGCAGCTAATTGTACCAAAGGAGGCTCTCAGATAAATATCAGTAGTAACACTTTCTCCCTCGCTTGTCATTGTTCTTCCATGATTCAAACAGCTTCAAATGACAGGCTTGGAAAGTGGCCAGGGCTTGTGAAGTGTGGGAATGGAAAGTTTCTGAATGCTGGCAAATGCTTATCAACCCCTGCATTGTAATATCAGTAACCAAGTGGCAACAGAGCTGTGCCAAATTAGGTGGAAAAGGAGCACACACAAAGAAAGATCAATGGATCCAAAGGCAGAATTTCTATGAGCACAAGTACTCCTGAATAATTTCACCCACTATTAGCTCCAGCAGAGATTTCTCTTCTGTAGCATCTCTAAGTGTTGTTCCAGTGACTCCCAAGGAAGCTGATACAAACATCCAAGCTTTTCAGCTGTGGGACAACATACACTTCATCCAAGTGCTCAGGCAAAAGCAAAACTAATTCAATAACTCAGTTATAGTTTGTTGGGGAAAATATTTTATCAGCCCATGAACTCTTTGTATCTGCTTAGGAATATCAGAGTGCTCAGGCAAACCTTCAAAAACAAACATTACTGGGTATCAAGTGCTACACAATGCTACAGAAAATTTTTGCTCAAGAATGTATAGTGAACATGTCTTTCAGAGTGGTGGGATGTACTCCTTGATCAGTTCTGTAAAACAATGTTATTACACTGACCACCATTCAAGTGATGATCTTGGCTTGGTGTTTGAGGCTTGCACATACTGTGACCATCAATACCCTGCCCATCTTCCCCCTGCAATAAAGAGAGCTTAGCCACACTTCACTAATGCAGTTACTGTCACAGGATTCTGACACAACAAAACTATTTTAACACTACAGGAGTTCCTTGTTCAGGAAGATTCTTTTGAACAGAATCTATCAATCCCCCCAAAGTTCATCAAATATTGCAAAACTGTAAAAAAAATCTGCCCTTTCTTCAGCAACTTTTGCAAGGACTAGGGCAACTTCAACAAGCATGGCTGCCTCACACACTAAGAAAACCCATCTAACAACATTAAATTCCCCCAGACAAACACTGTGTCTTCCTAAGCTCTCTCAAAGGCACTCCATTAAAAATACATAAAGAAATAAAACATGTTACAGACTAGTTAGTAAAGGCTGGGCTTAAAGTTCCTATTAACCCTACAGATCTCAAGTGAACTGCTCCCTGGGATGGTGCAACCATGGTCAGGAGTCATTCAGACCTATCCAGTTTAATGCCTTTTTCCATAGCTTTTGTGGATGTCCCTGCCCAGTGCCAGGAACAGCTACAGCAAAGTCCAGTTGTATAAAGACAGCCTTGCACGCTGGTCTGATTCTTCCTGAAAGCAAAATGCTTATAAACACGATCCAAGACTGGGTTTAACAAGTCCTCTCAATTCATGTCTATAATACCCATGCCTTATGCCACTGACTTCAGCTCTATCAGATGTTCTGCACAGTCATGAGCCCACAGGTGAGCAATTTCTCTCCAAGTCCACAATAACATCCAGGCACCAAATGGTGCAGAGGCAAGTCAGGTGTCCAAATAATTTAGAGGTTCTAAGTCTAAACCTCCTTAGTTTAGTTTTCCCTCACAGAACGAGACAAAGAGCACCCTCTGGCCTCCTTAGGCTCTTGAGAACCCAGGACATGGGGAGGGGTCTCACAGCTATGCCAGCAGAACAACTAATAATTCAGCCAAGAGGGACACACTGGGATCCAAGGGACAAAAGCAGATTGATAAGCCATTTTGCCCAAAGTTCAAGGAGTTAAATGAGTGATGTTCTCTGGGGTTTTCATACTATTTCTTGGCTGAAGGCACAAGGGGCACTCATGCTGTCCAAAAACATCCTTCCCAGGCCAGGACTAGCAGCATGCACCACTGCAAACATGGCAGGAGGTGCTTTGGCCAGACCATTACCTCAAGTACCTGCTCAGAAGAGAGTTTGCATAGTTGAAGCAGTGAGAACAAAGCTTACAGGCTAAATAACTTGATAAACAAAACCATACTTTAGGCAATTGGTGTTCTATCCTGTTCTGCTGCCCTTAATTTGCTGAGGTGAACAATGAATTAAGTAATACTTTGCAAAGGGGGGGAAGGTCTGTGCCAGAACGTCCCATTTTGGAAGTAAGGTGGGATATTTTTGAATGGCAAAACTTAAATTTACCATTTGTTGAATCACACTTTCGAAGTGGTATTTTTACCCTAAATATAGATTACTTTGAAAAAAAATTACTATCTATGAAAAAAAAAGAAGTGTTCTCTTTCTCAAACAGTGTATCAGACACAGAGAGACTGAATTCTACAGAAGCATTTATTGCTGAACAGACCATGGTATCCACAGATCCTCAGTAATGTTGGCAGGGACTACTCACAGTAGCAAATGTGTCAGTTAAGATTTTAAATTGAGAAAAACACGTAATATAGAAATGTTTTTATTATCATCATCAGATTATGCTATTTTCCATATTTTAGGTCTTTCAAAGGTCAAAGCCTTCATAGAGAGTGTCTCATGTCCATCTAAGTGTGTTCCATGTAGAGCTGGGCTCTCCAGCATGAAGCCCATGATCACAATTCAGATGATTTAGGAAATTGTCAAGGCACCCCCTAGAATTCCCCCCTTTTTGAAGGAATGCAAGACAATCATGCTTTCCTTCAAAGGAAAGGCATGAAGGTAATGTGTAATTCTTCTTAGGCTAATAGCCTATGAGCCAGGCTCAGCTTGTAAGACATCTTGGTTTCAAATAGAAAGTCCTGCCAGTTGCAGCCTCTCCACCCAAATGATAAAGCACTGAAAGGAAAATAGCTCGCACCTTCATTTACTTCAAGCCTGTAACTTAAGGATAAGCATCTCTTATTTGCAACTCCACAGCTATTTCTCCTCTTGATTGTGTGTTCTTTCACCATATTAAAAAAAAAAGCCAAGTTAATGCAACTTCTCACATCCAGGTTACATGAGCAAGCCAACAGAGCTGGCAATTTGCAGCACACAGCCAGCTGCCCTGGAACCTAGTCTGGAGATTTAATGCCAAGTTATATTCTTTCTATTCAGTTGGGAAAATTGTTAAATAAACAACTATGTCTACTTAAAAATTAAATTGGGATATTCTTAAGGGATGACCTGAAAGATAATTATGGCTTGGCACACCTGTATTATTTTGCTTTTTTCCCACCCAACACTGGAAAGACAAAAAGCTTTTCTTAATGAGGTATTCATAGATTATTTGAGGCAAGAATGGAGTATCACAATCTCTGCTTGGATTTCCTGTCTAGCACTGGCCCTGGGCTTCCCCTTGGTGACCCTGCACAACACCAAGCAGCCTTTGGATTGGCCTTTCTTTGAGGAACGTCTGGGCCAGATGACTTTTGAAGACTCCTTCCACACAAAATTGTTTTGAGTTTATAGCCTTTGTCACAATCACAGGTTGACGTCAATCACACATTCTGGCAAGATGGTGAAACTTGATATAAATGCTAGGAGCATGTTTCATCCCTAATGCCAGTTTTCATGAGTAATTATCTCATTGAATGCAAAATCACCAGCCTGTAATTAATTTAATTGCATCCTTCTGCAGCAGCCACCAGTGCCAAGCACTACACAACCAGCACTGGGCCAGTAATTCCTTGAACACCCACAGGTGAGCTACACTGTGAGGGATCATCAGCACAGGTTACAGCTGCAGGCAATATTGCTGGCTGTACCAAGACTTTGGCTTTACAATTCAGGGTCTGAAAACTACTTGCCTGTGTGCCCATTTTTATTCCCTAGACAGCCTAGGGACGACTTTTGCTCTAAATCACTCAGGATTTGTCTCATTTACACAACTAGACAGACAGATCCTCAAGTCACACAGACCCTTAAGGAGCAAGGCAGAAGGAGCAGGTGGAGCACCAGTCACTAAAAAGAGCCCATCAGGATCACTAGACATTCCCATCACAAAACTTGTCTGAACTATGTCATTAGCTTCATTCCTAAGGAAGTAGCACCCATTACTGTAACAGCAAAGCCTTGTATAACAGCTTGTATGGACCAGGCCCTGCCACCCCTGATGAAATAAGAGAGAAGGACAGAGAGGTGGGGAAAATTCTTTAAGGGTGGGGAAAGTGGAAAGCAATAAGGACCTTATGGCAGTGAGAGCTGGTGCAGGCCTTTAAGGAGCCTTGCTTCAACTTGTAGCACTTAAAGGGGGCCTGTAAGAAAGATGGGGACAAACATTTTAGCAGGGTCTATTGCAATAGGACAAGGGCTAATGGTTTTAAACTAAAAGAGGACCAAATTTTTACAAGGAGGGTGATAAGATCCAGAACAGTTTGACCAGGGAGGTGGTAGATACCCCATCCCTGGAAACACTCAAGGTCAGGTTGGATGGGGCTCTGAGTAACCTGATCTGTGTGAAGATGTCCCTGTACATTGCAGGGGGGTTGGACTAAATGACATTTAAAGGTCCCTTCCAACTAAACAAGTCTATGATTCTAAAATAAAGCCCACCAAGAAGCACAGTAAGCACTAGAAATTGACAACATACAAGTTCAGACTCTTCAGCCACTCACCTGGGATAAATCTCCTCCTCCCTCAGCACTGCCCCTCCTGCAACCACCAAAGAAGGGAAGTGATTTGGTTTATAAAGCCAGGTCTCCTGACCAGGTGCAGGGGCAGCTCCTTGTCTCTGCACTAGTAAGGCCGACCCCATCATGGACCAATCTGGGAAACTAAAATTCCCAGGAACACCTGCTGCCTCATTTGCATCTCCCAGGATATTCTCCCATCTTTGACAGAAAGGGGATTTCCAGTCCTGGTTTCCTTTCAAGACCTCCCCAAAAGCCTAATATGTTGGTAAAAAAGTGTTATTCTTAATTAAGTCCCATCATTTTCTTTCCCGACACTTTTTAATAAGAGGGTTCCCTGCCCTCCACCCACCTGCACCCTGCTGAATGTGACAAGCAAAATACCTGAGAAAGGACTTGGAGCCTCAGGGCATTTGACAATCTGCTGAGGTGTGGCATAGTGTCTTGTACTCCTGACTGTCAAAATGGCCTGTTAATTTTTTACTTAATGTCTTATCCAGGCTTCAGCTATAGATCTCTAAGAAAAAAATCAAGTTAAAAATTGTCTTACACTTAGTGGCATGCCCTGAGCAGACACTGCAGACAACACACATGCTGCCAGAGTGATGCCAGGATGCTGAAGTTCTTACTGTTCTTACAGTGCTTAGTGGGTGCATAATATTTCCTCTCTTTTTTCAAAGTATGCATCTTATATTTATTCTCTTATTCAACCTGAAATCACCTCCACACATATTCCCATATTTGTTCAACCAAGATTGGTGGCAACTGGTCAGGAATGTACCAGGAGTCTGATGGTTTGGGGTTTTCTGAGTTCCACAATGCTATAATGTAATGAGGATTTCATTTTATAAGCAAGTGTCAGGCTAGTTCTTCTCCACAGCCCCAAAGCCCTGACAAACACGTGCATCTCTTTGGCCCAGGTTTTCAGTTCAAGCTCCTGGTCCTGCTCCTTGCACCACCGGGACTCAGATGCTTTGCAATAAAACATAATTTTTAAGGACTTTTTCACTGAGAGAGACTGAGAGGAACCTGTGGGTATGAGAGCCTGAAAGGTGACACATCAACATCTCTTGTTGATGTTCATGAGAGAGGAAAAACTGTTTCATAGTTTTAACGTGGGAGTCTCCAAGAATCTGAAGGCTCCTTTTCTCAATTGCTTTGCTTGTGTAGCTGGCCTGCAGGTGACCATAATCCTCACCACAATTAGATGGAAAATTCAACTGTTTGAGAATTGAAAAAATAAAACCAACCCAAAACTGAGTGCAGCATTGCATCACTCACAGGAAACACGTCTTGCAGACATCCTCAGCTGTGCATGTCAAGGAGGGTCATGGTGGTCCCCCTTCCTTCCACAGTGAGCTCTCAAGGCCACTGGCCGCCACACCCAGCTGTGGCCACTCGTGTCAAACAGCTGTCTCTGGTTTCTGAGCTGCACAAGGGGCATGGCACTACCTCAGAAATAACATGGAAGGGTGAATACTCCTTTTCTCACAGGTTGCTTAGTGAGCCATTTGCCACCAGCCAGATGAGTTTCAAAGTGAGCCAGCAGTGTGTTGCCACTTTGTCCTCATGGTATTAAAAGTGATTCATGCTGGATTTGAAGTGAAGGCTAAGTTGCTTTCTTGCCTTAGTGACCATCAACTAATGGTGGCGTGTTTGCTTGAATTTCCCTTGGCAAATGGACTGGAGACTATTTCCTTATCTGTGCTTCAGCTCCATTCAGCAGGGACACACTAAACAGGAATAAAACACCCCAGGCCTGTTCCTAATGCTGCAGGAATGCACATTATGAAATTTGCAGACTTGCTTTGTTTAAACAACTATGGAGAGCAGTGTCCTCCTGAGCAGGCTGTCAGTAGGTTGTGTTTCTGAGCAATGTGTTCAGGAGGTGGACGTGCACTTAAATATATGGCTGCATGCATATTTGTTTAGGTACAGGCACCTCTCTTCTGCAGACATGTTGAGAATGCTGCAAAACCATTGTCAGGGACTGGAAGAGCCAAAAAGGAGCCAAAGCTTTTGGAAAAGCAAAGAAGAATGTCTCTCCTTTTTTTTCCCCCCAGTAATCACTTCAACAATCACCAGATTTATCCCCACATTCTCACTTGGGCTTCATTTCTTTCAGGCCATGCGTGACAGTAACTATGGCTGCTCAAGAAACAAGAGGTGTGGCCTCATAGGCACTGCCATGAAATGAGGTAAATCTGATGGAAAAGGGAAATTGTGGGTGGTTCCAGAATAATTTTGCCTGGAAAATGTTTTTTTGTCTCTTCTCTAAAGCATAGTCTTAACTTCAGCATTTAAACTTGCACCAGTGGAGAAATTCCCGGTGCACTACTGTGCTAATCAAACTTTAACTCCAGCTGTATTATACTTGCTTATGACTTTATATCAGATAAATCAGAACTGGGGATTTTCTAGGCTGCAAAATGGACAGTGCCACTGTTTGCAATAGTCAAAAATAGAAGGTTTTGGATAAGAGAGGAACAGAACAGGACAGGGCCTGCCTCCCTGGGCCAACATCACTGGGGAGCAGAGAAGTCTACGCTTGTCTGAAATCCCAGTTTGATCAGGACAGCCAGCCTCTGCTGTAATATACTAAAAAAAAAAAAAAATTTAAATTATGGCAGTGTCAAATCTTTCCTACCCAGGTAAGCCTGGAAGTATTTAGCTTCTTTACAGAAAGACTGTGATAGATGTTGTTTCTCTGCCTGATCCATAGTTGTGACTAATCTATTTAACTGAAAGACTGCATTGTTTTGTGAATTGGAAAATTAATTTTAAAATGTTTGCTTGCTATTGAGGATTTAGATGACATTAGGCAAATGCTTTGACTAAACAGCTGCAGTTTTAGGTCTTGTTTCTCCCTACTCATAAAAAGCTCTTTACCACTCCTGTCGAGTCTTGCAGCTGCCACTGACTTCCAGGTATATTCCCTTGGAAGTCTTCACCTTGTTTCTCTATTGGTGTATTTCCCATAAAAATTAAATTGTGCAGAATTACTAGTTTCCCTGTCCTTGAACCCTTTTTATTAGGTAAAAACCTTTGTAGTGTTCCTTTTTAAATTTACCAACTCCTGCCAGCACATGGGGAATAAGAAGAAGAGGAATAATTTTGCATGGAACTTGGTGGGAACTACCCACACAAGTGATGTTCACATGGCACCCCACACTTCATGGGGCTTAAGGAGGAATTCACTTCCTCCTCCTGAAAGCCCCAGGGATGGCCCCTGCAGCTGGCAGGGCTCATACACCAAGTCATCAAGCACTTGCTGCCAGTGACTTCACACACTCAGCACTCTCCAGACAGCACTGGTGAGCCTAAATGCCAGCCTTGGACCCTCAAAATGCCTATTAGCATCCTGCCATCATGGCACGACTCACCCAGATCCCCTTGCTGCTGCCCACAAGTGGATTTGAACCTGTGCTGAAGCTCCGTTGAGCCCTTGTGGGACACAATGCTGCCTAACCATGCAATCCATGGAGCAGTTGAACAATTCAACAGTATCAGGCCTCAGATAGCTGCCCTTCTGCCTCCAGAGAAACTATAAGCTAGTAGAAATTGGGGTAGACAGTCCCTTTCTTCTTCTCAGGAATGACTGAGTCACCAGTAGGGAAAAATACTCTCACCTACCTTCATGCAGGAACACTGCCTGTGCAATGCAAAAACATACTTTGCACATGAACTGATGTATATATAGGCCCAAGATGCATTTTCTAATTTTGTGATTCAAATAGTTCTTCAGCAAAGGAAAGGAGCTGAAATTGTTCGCAGTCAATTCAGACTAAGTAGCAGCCTTACATTGGTAGTACATCCATTCCATCTTCTTTGCCTTAAGATGAAGTTTGGCTGCTGCAAGATACTATTTGCAAATGGGGCTCCATCTTCTCCAACTGGAAAATGACACCGAACATCTGCTAATTTCCTGACCATGTATGTTACTAGATCTATGGCCTAAACCTTAGAGGATACCAAAGTTCTTCCAGCCAAACCACTGTGAATACTTCATCTCCAAACCTCATTGCCTTTGCCCCAGCATGTGTCTCACAGCTGCTAAATGGGACAGAGCAGTGCTATGAGGAAGGACTCTCTGCTCATCTCTGATGTCACCAAGCACCAGGCTCTGAAAACTCGTGTGTCTGCTGAGCACTACAAGACCAAAGCCAGCTGTCATCTAACACAGCTTGTGCTCTCACTAAAGCATATGCCCACTGTCACGGTTTCTGGAAGAATGAGGCATTTCTCCTCATGCCTTGACCTTGATTAAACACAAACTGGTCACTGCATTGTGCTGCAGAGAAACGAAGTCAGTCCCAACTCAAAGAAAATGCTGCAGGGCATCTGGCTACAGCTGACATTCTCTCACCAGCACCTGGCAAACTCTGCTCCCATCTGAGAGGGTCCCCAACACCTTACAGCCACATGCTGACGGGCTCCCCTGTGCCCACCCACACCAAATAAAGGAGAGACCAAGCCCGTGCTTCTTACAAACAGATTTATTTGCATTTTGACTGGAGCACAGATTCTAGATACAGATTTCTTCTGCACAACAGTACAAGAGCCAGTGCAAAATATGCTTTTTTTTTTATTATTCATGTACAAAAAAACCCAGAGACGAAACAAAAAGACAAAGAGTGTGGCAGTATTTACTCACAACTGGTACGCCTCAGCCTCCCATTGACCCACCTCCACTCGCCCTTGTCAGTCATGCCAACTTTGTGGTCAGCATTGCCTGTTGCATTGTCAGTGAAGAGAGGTAACTCCCCGGCCCTTTGAAAGATAAACACTCACCCCAAGCAAACTGGGACAACAGCAGGCTACTTAAAGAAGTTGGACACACCATCTGCTCACCAATGTACCCCCTGGCCAGGGAGCAGAATTTTGAGGGAAGGGCAAAAAAAAAAGTACAAATCAAAAACATACAAAAAATTAGGCACTAGCTTAACCCATTTGTTAGAGAGGCAAGGATGTTATATACACCTCCAGTCTGCCTTCTCATATTCACCCACAGTAGTGATGATCAAAGCCAAACACTCCCCACTTTGAGTACCCTGTGCTGTCAAACAGATTATCTTATGAAAATATTTCTATTGGTAGCATAAAGTTAAGCCACTTCATAACTGGAGGAGAAATAGAAGCTACAGTCTGAATATATGCATTTCTTTTGAGAATTAAAAAAAACCAAAACCCAGATACAGACAAAAAACCTGTCCCAGTCATCCACCAGATGATTGTTAGAATTACAGCCAATGCTTAAGCAATACAACATCAAGCTAGGAAAAGTCATCATACGGTTGTTCTGCTTAGGGAGTAGCCTTACTAGTTCACAAAGCATTGGGCAATCTATTTCTCTGTTACTCTAACTAATTTTTCAGAAGCTGCAATGTAGAACTGCAGTGTTAGTGCAAGAATATGCTCATCTTCACCAAGGCCTGGGATTTACATTGCAGAAATTAACCAAATTTACATCACTCCAAGTGTGCCATGTCCAAACCACCTAGAGCTGCTTTACATTTCTACCCAAGGAATGGCTGGGTTTTGAAGCTTGACCAACCAGAGTCTTTTACACTGAACTGCAATTAAACAAAGCAGAGTACCAGTTAAAGCCAAAGAACACATGTACTCAGCACAAATATGTGTTGATACAGTACAGTATGTATGTGGATATATATGCATATTATATGTATATGTTACATTATAAGGAGAGTGCCATTCAGGGCTTCTCAACTACAAGAATCCTTCTACCACCTCCAAGTCTTAAAACTTCAGCCCATTAAATTTCACTCTAACACAATGAGAACTCCAGTATTTTCCAGAAATGAAATCAGAAATTAGTATTTCTATTTTAGTCAATTAACCATGCAGGGCCAGCTGAAAGAATAGGAGCTTTCATTTTAATAGCACCAGTCCTGCCACCTCAGTCAGATGGCCAAATTTTTATCACCAGGTTATTTGTCCCTTTCCTGCCCTACAGGTGTGTATCATGGGAATTTCTAAGAGTTCTCAGGGCATCATGAGAGTCATACTAACTGATCTGCATCCATTTCCTTGGCTGATAAGAGAAAATGCCACAATTCATTAACTCATTTCAAACAGACAGTATAGATCTGACAAGAATATGGGTTTGTACTTTGCAGTACTGGCTCGAGTCATATTGGTATAAATCACATAATGATTCTGCCTTTTCATTCCCAACAAACCCACTTCTACTCATAGTGGCAGTCATCATACATACAACTGAAGAGATGGACAGTTTGGGAAACCGTATGATTCACTGTTACCCTAAAACCCAGTCCTTATAAAGGTCTGATGTACAAATTTCACATAAAGCTGAAAATGTCTCATTTAAATCACTTTGAAGTAGTTTTGTTGTTGCTTTTTAAAACAGAAACAGGAGCAACAACAAAAAAAGCAAAAATAAGTGTAACAGACACTTTAGAGTGAAGTAAATGAAGAATTCTTTAAGATACTTAGACAAGTGGGAGCTACTCCCCTCCCTTGCCTCAAGCCTATCTATCCCTGACTCATCATTTGTGCTTTCTCCAACTTTTAGGAAACCGTTTCCTTCTGGAGGCTGTCACATCCACAAACAGTTCAAACGAGTCCCTCCAGGGATAGCAGACCCTCTGCAGCCACAGGGAGAGTCTAGCATTACCTGACACTCACACAGGTGAGACAAGCCTCTCTCTCTCGCTCTCATTCATCACATAACAGGCTTTGTTTGGCTCCTGCATGGACAAATTCAACAGCTTCAACAGGGCAAGGGTTTGCTTTTATGATTCTGTCAGGCAGTCCAACCTCACACCAACATCACTCTGACCATGTGGCACTGCCCACTCAACCACAACAGTTCATGGCCAGTTTTGCCCCTGTAAAACCACCAGTTGGCTACACAGAATCGTGGAACAAGGGCAAAAGGTGCAACATTTTCCTTGCACCCAGAGATGCAACACAGAGATGCACCTTCCTCAAGGGAGGCAGTCCTGATCTACCCTTTCTGGTGACCAGTGACAGGATGTGAGGGAATGGAATGAAGCTGAATCGGGGCGAGTACAGGTTGGACAATGAAGAAAAGTTCTTCACTGAGAAGGTGGTCGGTCACTGGAACAGGCTCCCCAGGGACTTCCCTTGCCCTTGGTCATGACAGCAAACCTGCCAGAGTTCAAGGAGCACCTGGGATGCTCTGGATGATGCTCTCAGTCATGCGGTTTAGTGTTGGGCACTCCTGTGAGGAACAGACCTCTGGTCCCTATGATCCTTATGGGTCCCTTTCAAATTGAGATATTCTATGATTCTAAGTTGAAGCAACTCAGCATTCTCCTAGACACTAAACCAGCTGTGCTGTGTCTTTATGGGTGTGTATGTTACTTGACCACAAATCTCTGAATTTCTGCTGCAACTACAGAGGTTCAACAAGGACTAGAACTACTCTGTCAAGTAAGTGTAGGTATTACACACACATTAAAGCTATACAGCTTTACAAGAGGCTAACATAGAGAGAACAGTAGAGCCCACCCAGCAGGACAGTATTTATAATCTATGCGATTGTTTACTGTGATATACCTTCTTAGAACATGGAAAGGAAAGCAAGATACACTGTCAAATTCACCCTCATATCAGTATAAAATTATTGTATTTTAAGAAATTTAAATACAGGAGGGCCCTAACAGACTTATTTTTGTTCAAAATTGATCAAGCAAGTGCTAATGAAACATTATGAGGGCTTTTGCATATAACTCCTTAGAGAAAAGAGTTGTATTTTAAAGAATCAAGAAGTTAGACTTTTTAGAATAAGCAAACAGTTCTCAGTCCCTAACTCTGGGAGCAAAGCTACCTCTATCCTTTCTTCACTCTGCTGTGTTTCAGCATTGCTGTGTCCCCTCAATTACGGGGCTATCACATCTAAGTGGATATAACACAGACTACACTCCTGGCAACTTCAAGGTCTATTTTAAACCTTTCTCACCAGGTCAGATTCACCTGAGTCACATGCCAATGACAGCCAAACCTTGTATTCCAACAATATTACAGAACAAGATGAAAAAGCACAGCCAACATACATCTTTCCAAAGCACTTTCTATAAAATATACCGAACAGCTCCTGGTACACAGGGGCACTCTGGTCCCACTTACTCACAAAAACATCTGGAATTTATTCACTGTTTTGGAAGGCAGCTGTAACTGGGTGGCCATAACCTGGATGCCCCAGTGTCCACAACCAGGAGCTCCTCCTCACCTATGCAACCTGGTCCTCAACTAAGAAGCCTCAATTCCTTTACTTCAGAGGGAGGAATCACCATGTCACAAAGCTTAGGCATCCTTTGGAGAAACACTACAATTCATGGAGCATCCAGGACAGCCAGTTGAGCAAGATCCAAAATCAGTAGGCACTGTTACTCAATTAGCTGAGTTGGCTGAAGGTTTTCCCATTGTAACACAATTTTTCTATTCTAGTATTATTTTCAGTGTAAAAAAATTTGGTGGGGATGGGTGGGGCTTTTGCGCAAAACTCGATGCCTTTAATGAAAAAAAGGTTGCTTTTCTCAATATTTTGCTGTTTATTTCTGTTGGGAAAACTTGAAACACGTAATTTTTGTCAGAAAAATATCAGTTCGTGTCTGTCCGAATTCCTCTAGTGTCAGTTGGGAGCTGTAATTCAAGGGTTCCATGGCCCCCTCTTTCCCTGGGCACCCCTCCAGCCTTCATGACGCATTCCCTGTTTGACTAAACCCATGGAAAGAGCATCATGGGATCTGTAATTCAGCCAAAGAGCGCAGCCCCAAGGGAGACATGGCGCGCAAGGCACTTGAATGATAATTTCTGAGGGCTGCAACAGTAGCTCAAACTGATGCTGCTTTAAGGACCAAATGGATTTAATTAAATGTTTCCATTTCAAAAGGCTGGAACATTTTATTCAGTGTTTTCCAGCTGACAATTTCTCATTTTTTGAAAAATTTCCATTCCAGGAAAATGTTTGGTATTTCAGCTTTTCATGTAAATTCAGGATGAAATTAAATGTTCAAGAATCAGATTTTGACGCTATATAGACATTTACGTTTGGAAAACAGCCATGCAAGAAAGGGTTTGCCTTTGACATGAGTGGAAGCCACTCTTTTAGCTTAATGGAGCCTGGATGGCATTCCAAAAGACCAAGGGAGGGTGGAGCTGACCATAGTTGCAGAAAGAGGAGTCAAGAGTGAAAGAGTGAAAATATAAGAAGCAGGAACTAAGATGATCTGTTACCTGGACTTGATCAAAACTGCTTTACTTCAGTAACAGGAGGAAAATGCATTAAGATTTTTATAATCTAATTCCCAGTTACAGTCAAGATAGCAGTTAATCACTACTTTGTAGAGCAGATTAAATCCACAGTATGAATTTGTCACGAATGCTATAACTTTCAATGTTCAAAACATTTCCTCAGAAAACCTTCATATAGTCCATTCAAGGAGACTACTCTAAAGCTAAAGATAATAATGTGGTATAGAACTGCTTGCCACAGGTTGTCTGTCCTCCCTTTAACCCCCCAAAATTGTCCTGTTGGATTGGTACTACAGAAGCTGTGTCAGGAGGGACCGAGGTCTCTGGACTTCGAGCACACCTGCAGGTGGAGAACAGCTAAGCATGGGCTTCCAGAGCTGACACTTTGGGTGAGGACTGGGCAGCAAATCCATCCTCTGCATTGCCAAATCTGTTATGGATGTAGCCCCAAGCCTTTCACCTCAGAGAGTAAAAGAGGAGCCCCAGGGAGTCTACATCCATCAGCAACAGGGTATGTGTTGAAAGCAAGAGAGCACTCATAACAGTAAGTAAATCAATTTGCTCAACCATGAGGGTTCTAGAGAATTGGGATTTGTTTATCTTTCATTTCCCTTTAGTACAAGGCAGACGTTTCTAAGTAATAAGCAGAAACCTCTACCATTTTTAAGACTGAAGAGGAAGGGAGGGAGGAAGAAACACGTACAAGCTTTGAGGATGTTCTCAGCTCCAGCTTAAAAAAAAAAACCAAACCCAAAATCACACACCACCAAAAATGTATATCTGAAAAGCAAGTTTTTCCTTAAGCTGTTTGGTAATTCTTAGTTCACAGGAGCATTTATCCAGAAGGTTCTTCATGTTTCCAGTCTAGGCTGTAGCAATCTCAGTGAGGCACTAAATTTTATGCTGTTAAAGTCTCTGTGCAGCATGGTCATTTTAAAATGATGTGGTAACCATCATTGCTTTCAGCTGCAAAAAAGAAATGCAGAGCATATTTTCATTGCTTTTAGGAAACATCAGAGATACAGAACTTCAGATTTGCTTCATAGGTAGTTTGCAATAGTTTGTATTCTTGCTCCACAACCCACCCATGAAAAAAGATGTTGAACATCTAGATCAAGTCATTTACGTAAACCCCCCACACACTGTCATCACTTCTTATTTTACTAGAAGTTTTTCTGCTCGTTTATGTCAGTGGTATCAATGGATCTATGAATTTTTATAACAGTTTAACTGAGAGGAAAGCATACATTAATCAGTCTGTCACAGGTGATATAGCCAAGGTGTATAGTCAAATTTGATTACTTATCTTTTCAGGATAACAGCACTGAGTTTGTGATAACATTTAGTGCAATCGAAAGGAGGAATTATCTTTAGAGCCACAGACAATAGCACCAGCAATACATACCTTTTAACGTGCTGATAACAAAACAAGATTCATCTTGGAAGTTTTGCACCATCTGAAGGGCAGAAGGAAAAAAGCAAACACAACAGGTTTTTAGAAATTAAATTCAAGTTTCTCTTAGTGTCAGTACAGACACAGAGGAGAGGTATCAAACAGCATTTGATGCCTAGTCTTACACAGTCCTGAGTAACCCTGCCCATGAGATTATTAAAGTACCTGACTGATTAATTAAGGTCCTTGCAGTTACTAGTGTGTTTAAGAGAAGCTCATTCTAACAGTGCTTGCCTGGAACTGATCTAGCTTATATAGCATTTTACCATTCTCTTTCAAGCTCCTGAACATGCATGTTCCTATACTACTCCAGTTATTCTATTAAAGATCATGCTCTTAATTCACCTTCAATGAAGCTGTACTAGTTTTGACTGGATGAAGATAGTCTCCTTTCTAAAATCTAAGAGTGGTTATTACACATTCAGATAAATGATGGAGCTCAGTCAGGCTTACATCAGCATTTACATAATACCTAGAGGTGGTAAGCCCAAGAAATGGAATCCTTGCTGAATAAAGCAGTTGCCACTGAAAAGCCATCTTGGCAGCATCCATTTGGTTACTTTGACCAGACATCAGTATAGATCTCGTGCTTGCAGGAATTATTTAGCTGCTTGTATTTTGTGAAGGAACAGGAATCTTAGTGAAATTGCTATGAGAGGCAAGGCAAATCATGGGATGAAAGATTAGAACCTAAAGCTATTTGAGTTGTTCATGAGAAACAACCAGATTTTCAGTACAGGTGCATACTCTAGTGACACCCCTAAATAAAGTAAGAGATTCAGATTACATCAGATCCAACATGAAAAGCCCATTTAAGCTTCATCTCTAATCTATGCTTCCTCCCATCTTAGAGCAGCTATGTGGGACAGAGGAGGTGAATTACCTGCAGGAGGTGTCTCACACAGTTGAAGCAGATGTTGGACACAACTGAAGAGGAGGGAGATGTGACCAGAACCTCTCACAAAATCCAGCTTTAAGAAAAAGCCTTCTCCTAGATACTGAATATCATTCAAGTAGTGCACTTTCCAGCTTTAAGTTCTCACACCAAAATACCCTTTTCAACTTAGACTAATCTCCTATTCTCTTTTGGGTTTAACATCCAACCCCTGCTCCTGCAATCAAACTTCACTGGCCAGTTTGAGTGTTTCTACCTAATGATGCATGAAGTACATTCACAGAGTGCCTCACTCTTGCCACTATAGTACTAGAACAAGAAAAAAATATTAAAAAAGCAATAGACATTGTTAATAATTGACTTAAACAAGTACTTAAAGCCTTATACTCAAGCTGGTTCATGCAATTCCCCTACCAAGAGTTGCCTCCAAGCACTTTGCATCCATAAAGCATCAAAGTTTCAGATTTAATCAAGTTGGAATAGCAAGGAGACTTCAGGAATAAGCATTATACCCTTCAATTTAGACTCCAGCTTCATTTGTTTTAACAATGCTTCTTATAAATGAGGCTACTTAAGTGATTCTGGTGCATGAATGAGTAAGTAATTTAGGAGGGGGAAAAGAGGAAGAAGGGCAACTCACTATTAACCTGTAAGTTAATGGAATGGACTAAATTAAGACATCATATAATGGGACACAAACAACTAGCAGAGGTCCATTAAATTATAGCATGCACTTCTACAGCACTGACTGACCCAGGGGCTGTAATCACTGGCCAAGATGTAACACTAATTGCCCTACAGATTTTCAAACTTGCCTTCTTTAGGAAATTTACCTATTTAATTTTAAGCATTCTTACTTTAGATCCTCACTTCAAAATTTGTCTAAGTAGCCAAAATGAAAAGAAATTCATGGAATCATTTAGGTTGGAAAAAAATCTCTAAGATCATCAAGCCCAAACATTGACCTATGGCAAGCAAGTGCACCACTAAACCTGTCCCTAAGTGCCACATCTACATGTCTTTTAAACACCCTTAGAGATGGTGACTCAGCCACTTCCCTGGGCAGCCTGTTCCAATGCTTGGCAACCCTTTCAGTGAAAAAATTTTTCCTAATATGCAATCTAAACTTCCCCTGGTGCAACTCGAGGCCATTTCCTCTTATCCTGTTGCTTGTTACTTGGGAGACTGAGCCCCACCTTGTTACAACCTCCTTTAAGGTAGTTGTAGAAAGCAATAAATGATTTCACTATATTTTGTTTTCCCTAAAAAAAACCCCAAACAGAAGATCCAACCCCTTCTACAAAACAAAGGTCTTGAAAACACACCAAAATCAATGCTATCCACGACTGATTTGCTCCAAGCATTTACTTTAGCTTGGTGGGATTGGTAACTTTGCAATGCTTGAAGATGCATTCCATAATTTGAAAGTTCATTCTGACTTCAAGAAGTCGGGCAGTTGTTGCAGCTCTGACAAAGTCTGCACTGACCCCTTACCTCATTGCTCACTAACACATGGATCCCTGTGGGTCCCTGCCGATAGATCCGGTTTATCTGCTGTGGAGAAATGCTGTACAAGTTTGCAATCTTCTCCATTAATTCCAGTGTGGTCAATTCTTCTAAGAAGATTGCATGATACACTGCAACAAATTGAAAAGTAATTACAGAAGAGCAAACACAGATTGCACCAAGATGCTCAGCATCAACGACCAAACAGGTTTAGGATGAAGGTTCAAATCTTGAGAGTAGATAAACAAGTTTTGTCCCTATCCCCCAAATATCCAGCTTGATGACTTGCAAAAAAAATACCCAATATTTGGATGCAGCGGGCAATTAAAGGACACACAACTTTAGACCCTTTGTTTTCCTCTGGGTAAAAGACAACATGCATCATGGGGCACTAAAAAACCCTCTCATAAAGATACTAATATTTTTGCATAGTCTGTTTTTACTGATTTTGACATTTTTAAATAAACATCCAATTAAATAGTAAAGTACATGATACTCTGCTATACAAAAGCAGTGTTTCATCAAACATCATCCACTGATCTCATAGGCACAAACTAAAGCATACAATCTACAAGGTAACTGCAGATTACAGTAGTGTTTTATAAATCCAATTCAAATTATATAAATCAGGTAGGAAAGTTGTGTCTGGTTATTACTAAATGCAAGAATTAAGGACGATCTTTATTCTCATGTGATTATATGTCATGAGATATAAGTCCCCAAAAGCTTTGAACTTCCAAGAATCAGTACCTCACTTTAAGACCTACTGACCTTCCATTTCCTGGAATGTTTTTAGACAAAACATAACCTAAAGCAAATTGTGGATGGAAGGGTAGTTTTTAATGCTACTGTCCCTACCGAGAACTGAATAGAGATTTAGCTGTGGTGTTCTGCAGCTAGTGTGTAAGTTGGACCTGTTTCCCAGGCAGATGGTATCAGTTGGAATCTGTAGCCCTGAAACTACAACCAAAATGGCAGAACTGGGAAAAGTCCAACATTCAAACATTCAAATGTTGTCAAACATTCAGAACATTAGGCTGTCTCACACAGGACCTCAGGCAGAAAGCAGCATTCTCACCAGGTGAGTGTTTAACAAAATTCACACTTAAAAACTTACCACAAAGACTGCCATCTCCATTTTCTCGTTTTTGGTGGAGATGGGACCTGTTTTGCTCTGGTTCTTGACAGACATAAATTGTCATCTTGGGCCTCACATTTCTACGGATTAATAAAAAACAGAAGTAAGTTATTTAGTAGATCTAAAACTGTTCCAAGTCAGATGCCAAACAACGAAAGATGGAATCACTCAGGCTGTGCATAAATAACAAACTGAAGGACAGTCCTGATGCTAGTGACTAGATGTCTTAGGACATCTAGTGAGAGACCTCTGGGAGCTGGTGCAGAGCACCCTAATCTTTTCAGGATCAGGTAAGAATGAACAGTTTACAGCAGTTGCCAAGCAGTTCATCCTATCTGCCTCTACTGATTTAGGTCCTGCCCAGCTGTAGCATCTATGAGGTTATTTCAATCAAAGTAAGTTTAAGAGTCATTTGAGTCTCCAGGAGTTTGTCGTTTTGTTTTACTGTTTGTTACCTCTGATGGAGATGCAACACAGGGTATTGTAGGCTGTGTGTCTCATGAAATGGATGTAAGCTATCAGCTAGTAGCAAATAAGCCACTGGAGATAACACATCTTGCTGCTTCATATTTTGGCAACATTTCTGAGGTGTGCTTGGATTTAAATATCATTGTGGTCTCCAGCCTCTGAGATAACCTCTGTGAAGTACTAAAGGAAAGTTTAAAAGCTACAGTCCCAGGATTAACTTCTAGTTAACACTGAAATTACCAAGGGATGCTGTCATAATAAAAAAAAAAAAAGGAAACAGTACAAACCTTCCTTTAATTGCATTAAAGAGCCGAATTCCATCAGCAGGCCCACAGATTTGAACAAAATCTTCTTTGGACATCTTCAGTAAGTCAGCACCTACATATTTCAAATTGATTTTTTTTCAGAAGTTAAGCAAACCTTAGCTTCCAAACTGTGTGTATGTGCAGCAGGAAAGGGCAGGGGGAGAGAATCCACGAAACTAAACCAGACAGATTTGCACAGAGAAGTTGCCAATTCAGAGAGGTGAATACTTCAAATGAATCACTGTGAAACAGAAAGCTAGAACCTGCCAAAAGAGCAGTGCTGCTCTGGAAAATATTCTAGCCAGCTTAGAAACAAGCTAGATATTTAACATTGGCCATTAAATGACTCAATTTTCTGTAACTGTCACATTCATCGGGTTATTTGATCATATTATTTGATCAAGTCAGAAAGAGGCTCCTCATGGTTTCAACATCTCTAACAACTGCCCCTTCCACATCATACTGGTGTGTACAACTACCTCCTGGGAGGGTACACCAAAGATGGAGCCCCCTCCCTTTGAGCCTTCTCAAAGGTGCACAAAGACAGCATGAGAGGAAGCAGACACAAGACGGAAAATGCTGATTAAGATATAAGAAAAAACATTTTCACTGTGACAGTAGTTAAGTATTTGAAGAGGTTGTTTAGAGAGACTGTGAAATTTCCAACCTTGGAGATATTCAAAGGCAACTGCAAAAGGCCCTGGACTTGCTTCAAGCAGTGGGTTTCACTTAATGAACTCAAGAAGTCACTTCCATCTTAATTTATTCTCTTCCATCTTTACCTGTTCTGTATGTCTACAAAATGTTTTGACACATGCTAACTAATCTAAGAACCAAAGAATAAACACACTGGATCACCAGTGATCCCATCAACAGTGGCCAGCAGCAGATGCTACTGATATGAAGCATGAGCTGCACTTACAAAAGAGAACAAAACCAAAATAATTGGACTGTTTAAACTCACCCGAAAAACTTGAGAAGAGTCTACAGAATGGAGAGAACCTATTACGATGAAGCCACTGCTGGGCATCTTGAATAGAAGCAGAAGGAAGGAGATGCTACATTGCAAAAAGAATAAGAAGGTCTTGAAATGAACTGTTCACCAGTGTCCTAAAAGAGAAAAGCACCACATTAACATGATCTCAAGTACTTACATCATTGCTGGGAGGCAGGAGCTCCATTTGGTGGGTTGGAGAACTGTTGCTAAAAGAAATTATATAAAGTTGGAAGAGAAAAAAAAAACACATTATTTTAAATTTTACATTGCAGCATCCATCCTCTTCCCCCTCCTCTCTCTGACTCAACTTTCATAAGTTCCATACCAAATTGGCTTTTTTATCAGACTTTTAAAAAGGTGTCCAAAGTCTGGACCAAGAAAAGGATAAAAAAACTCTTTCTGAACCTTTTGTTGGTCAGTTGAGGTCCTACTCTGAGAGAAAAACTCAGTTTACTGACCTCTTTCAAGCTTTTTTTTATAGGTGACTCACTAATGTGACACCATCTAAGCAAGGTAATTGTAACCTACAGGGTGACACACAAAGGCTACCATATCTACAGGAAAGATAAAGTATTTATTTGTTACATACCCATCTCCAAGGTTGAAGCTGTTGGGAGAACTGTTGTAGCTTGGAGATGGAGCATTGTTCATTTGATAAGGCACATCTGGCCAGGGAGAGCACTGTTGGAAGAAAGGCAGTGGGGATACTTTCATAAGGATGGAAATAAAAGATTTGATTCTCCTCTAATACCACATTCATGCTGTTGCCATGCCACTAACTTCAGCTCATCACTCCTGCTGGGAGGAGGAGATGGGCCATGGATTTTCTACTCTGCTCTCCAAGTGGGCTGTCAGGGGGCCAGATTGATTCCAGTTGTGCATTCCACATTTCTTTCTCTCATTTCACAAAGCCTGTCCCCAAATAACACTGGGCCAAAGTGTGCACAGCTGCAAGTCAGAGTAACGCCAGTAAGTCAACTCAGACTGAATGCAGCAATGTTACAGAAATACCCCTGGTCTCAATTATAAATCCCTAATTAAATCCAGGCAAGAGTGACAAATATGCTCCAGTGGCATTGCTTCAGGATTATACCAGTGAAAGAGCAGAATTTGAACCAGCCTGCTAAAGCCTCTGGCAATTAGTCAAATAGCTCAAGTCATAAATGGGTATTACATGGAGAAAATTTAAGATAGACAGACACAAAGCTACTAAAAGCCTTCACAAATACAGGTCAGATTCCACATTCCATTACAGTAGTGTAAAACCAGTGTAACCCAGCTAGAATTAGTGACTCTGTTCTGAATTTAAGCCAGTGTAATCAGCAGGAGAAATCTACCCCTTTGGAACCCCCTGCCATCAACAGCTCAAGAAAATGCTCTGTAGTATCCTTGTTTGCAATGATAAAAAGATGACAAGTGTAGCTTTGGAGCTTTATCATCTCCACAAACACTAGGAAATATGTTATCACCTCCACAAGCATTGGCAAATATTTAACTCTTTGGCAACCCACATTTCCCCATGCAGTATGTCAAAGTGCATCACAGCTCATAGGGAGAGTTTGGGATCTGCCAACTCAGTAGAACTAGGTCTGTCAAACAGAAAACATGCTAGTTGCTCCTGGCAACATGAGGAAAACTGAGTGGGAGTAACTGGATCTCACAAACAGGAAGTTGATTTAAATTAAGATTAATTTAACATCACTTTTGGAAGTCCAACAAGTCACTTTAAAAAAAAAAAAAGTACATCTAACAAGAAGACATTCCCATAGGAAGACTGAACTGCACTTTTAAATCTCTTTCTTGAGTCCTGTTGCTTAGTAATTCTGCAGCCTAGGGTAAGTTTATACATATCTCTTAGTAATGACAGGGAAAGGTAAAAACACATACAACTCTATACCAGATACACCAGAACATAAGAAGTTCAAGATACTCCTGGAGTACAACCCAGAATCTTCTCAGATCTTGTATGCAACAGTAGCTTCACAGGCATACTCACAGAAAAATAGATTAATAATTTCATCAGACACATCTATTCATCTGCTCAAGTGTCCTATCTCCAACATAAGCTTTTGCAAACAGTTCTGAAAAAAAATACCTCATACAACTGGCACCTTGAGAGGCATGACAAGTGCACAGAAACATGGCAGAATATTGAGAAAATAATTTTTTTTAAAGCTATGCTGTTAAGGGTTGGTTTATATCCCGAGACATAAGAAACTTTGCCATCTTTCATAAATTTCAACAGTGAGAGTAGTTTTATAATTTCACTCCACTCTCAGTTTCCATCAGATCTGAGCACACGTCTCCACAAGACAATCTCCAGGGCTCAGTTAAACGCTATTTTCTCTCAAAATTATCTCCCAACATAATGTAGTACAGTGTCTAAAACACTTTACCTCTGTGAGAATAGTTGTCTCATAGGAAGGCTGATACTTCTCCTTCTCTTGGGTGGTCTTCTTTTCCATTTTTTCCCTGTCAGTCTTCTGTTTTCTGTCTGCTCCTTTAGGCTATAAGCACAAGCACAGGCTCTCCCTTATGCCAAGTATTACAAGTTTGGAGACAGAGGCAAACAGATTTATCTAATCTGTTCATAAAAGTCTCCTTAAGATTTATGGGGACTCTACATAGAAACAAGACCATGTCTGTATTTTCTAGACAAAAAAATTAGTAAAGCATCTCTACCGTTTCTATACATCCCCCATTGATGCCTACTGCAATTTTAAAATAGGCTGACCACAGTCCCAATGTGTTATTCCAAATTTTCAGACCATGAGACCCATCAGCTGTGCACCTCAACTGGTATTTGTACCATCTTTCCAGGAACAGGAAAGACACTGCTCACAGGAGCAAAACTGCAGATCCTTTGAGAAAACAGGCCTATGGAAAGTTTGTTGTTAAGCTGCTACAGGTCTGCAATGCCAAGATTAGGAGCTTCAGAGATGCTTTCTATCTGAATCTTTCTCTCCTCCAGGTAGCAGAGAGGAACTCTTGCTGCAACAACAACAAAAAGTGTATTTAAGATGTCCAAGACAAACACTTAATTGTTCATGGAGGATTAAGTCAAAGAAACTGGAGATGCCATAATGTTGATTGCCTATGAGCATCAAAACACTGTGGATACCCTAAATATCTCAGTATTTGTATAGTGTTTGAGGCTCAAAGGACTGGCATAAGTCTTAGTGCAGCACTTGGATCATTTGCATAAAACCAGAATTGCTGTGTAGTTCAGTGCCTATGCCACCTTGTGCACAAGAGTCCTGTTTAAGAGCTGAAGCATACCCAGTTAAAAGTCTATTCTTTAACTATTTGCACCACTCCTACACAATTTAAAATCTTTGCATGCTCCTGTGCCTTAATCTAGTTGATGACAAAGCCAAAACTACCTCATACCTTGAACACTTTGATCTGGCAGCTTGCAGAATGCAAGTGTTCTGTGTATTCACCATTTTCATTCTGCTTGAAGGTGTCGATTTGCACCCGGAAGGGCACCCCTTTCTCTCCTCCATGTTTCCGCGGAGTAAATTCTGTGCTGATGCAATGTACCTGGCAAAACAGAAGCTGTGGTCATCTCTGGAGACAGCTGGACCCTGTGCAAATCTAAAATGCAGATACTGCTTGAACATGAGGTTTCGGCTCCTCCCAAAAAAACTAAGAAAGGCAGAAGAGTTCATATGTTTTCATTTCTGTTCCTCTGGACAAAACAATTAGAAGAACGAGCAGCTCAGAAAGAAATAAGGCATCAGGAAAAGCATCCTTTGATTTAAGTAAATCCCACATACAGATTAAAAGCAGACAGTTGGTGTTCAGAATGAGAAATACTCATCAAAAAAGGAAAGCTAGCAAAACTAACAAGTTGTGAACAATTTCCTCCAGACAAAGTTCACCCTTAGAAAGCAACATCAGTGTTTGGGTATTTTTTAAAGAAAATCTCAGCTGAAGCAGGTAGGACTCCAGAGTTAACAAGGAGCCAGCAAGTTGTTTTAGTGAATATCCTATAAATTAATTATACATGATTGTCACATGAGTTTGTATATTATCATCAACATCTTTCTCTCTTCTTCATGTCCTGGCTACTCTAACTTTCCAGGTCTTTATAAGATATCTGACCACTGTATTTACCACAGAAATATCACTTCTCTCTTACCTGAATGAATGCTGAGGCCCTCTTTGATGGATCCCAGAGAAATTCAACAGTGTTCAACTGGGTTGGGCTAGCCCTGGGATCCAAGATACCAACTGACAGCGGAATATCTGTAGAAGAAAACCCCTAAAATTTTAAAAATATTAAATTGAAGAAGAGAAAGCACTTCCATACAATTACAAGATGCATGTGAAAAGTGAAGACACCAATGCGTTATCTATTTGGGACCTATAGCGCTAGATCTCCTTCCCACCCAAAGACATACAGGATTCCTTAGGCGGCAGGACATAAAAAACCTAAACACACATGCAAACACTCCATACACAGCATCCAGGCTCCAAACGCTGCACAGGTACAAAGTGGAAGTCTCACCTATATCAAGGATGCGGTCCCCAGGCCGGCTCCACCTCCAGCCCTCGAGCTGCTGGTGCTCTGTGTACTGCAGGCGTCGGTCGTGGAAAACTACACGGATTATGCTCTGTGAAGAAAAGACAGCAATATGAACAACATGATCCAGAAGCCCTTCTCTTGAGATGACTTTTGTTTTCCAGAGTAGAAGCAAAAGCTGATCTGTTATGTTTCTCACCCCCACTCACGAGGAGAGCAGAGGGTCCACCTAAGAGACCCATCACCATGTTTGGCAGATTCCTAAGGGACCCCTGAGTGAGAGAGAAACACTTCCCCCTTCACAGGGCACATCTATACTGTGTAAATACAGCCCTGTACAGCTCTCTGGGATTCACTCTGGAAGCACTATAGGCACCTAATTAGGTGTCATGCCATGTAAACATCACTATACTGCCTCCACACCCAAAAAGGCTCATATGGGGGTAATATTTAATGCATCTGTACCATGTCCCAATCCCAGTATATACCATTCTGATTAGCAAATATGGAAGCCAGCTCACCTGTCCCTGTAGTGGTGGAGCTGACATGTCCAGGCACCTTGTCAGTGGGAATTAAACTTGACTCCAGCCATTAATAACCAGTTATTGGATTTGTCCCAGTGTAGTTAAACAAGTGTAGAATAGGAAAGTATCTGTAACAGCAAACTGGTCTGCAATGGTGCAACCATGTCAATAACTGGAGAAAAAAGGCTGGAATAAGGGCAATCCCCAGGGCAGACAAGTCCTAAGTACTCCTAACTAATATATTCTTTTGTATATTCAGAGTGCTACACTTACATGAGTTAATGACCCCTAACAGCCCCATTTCTCAAGCCCATACTTCTGCTAGGGACTTCCATACCAAATGAGTGAGCAATTTTTGCCAATGAACCTGCAAAAAGCCCAAATCAAACCCCAGCTTCAAGAAGCAAGCAAGCCACAGTGGGAACACCTGCAAAATTGGAATACCAATCCACATACTACCTGCAATGGGCCAAAAGACAAATAGGGAACTGCCTAAACTTGGACGACATTTGAAATCCAGATTGGAATCCAAATTTTGCAACTGTCTCCCACTTCTCAAAAGAAATCCTGAGGCAGAACAGTCAAGAATTGAAGATTGGATCCAGAACCAATGTCCGGACCAAAGTTTTTGAATTTGAACTGTTTTCGGAGTGGGGAAAACAACAAAAAAAAATTCTCCCCCAAACCAAAAGATCAAGTTCTATATGTTTGTAATTACACCCATTGCAAAGTAAGCTGGAGCTATGCAGAATCTGCCTGCTAGAATGATGTGTACACCTGGGCTCTCCATCTGACGTGTAATAACCCAGGCGTGTTGCTGGGGTTAAGTAGGAAGACAAGTCTGCCTCTCAGCACCTTTGACCATATTCACCACAGAAATCTGGGATTCCCCAGAACCCAATATTCACTGTGAAACTCTCGGGTCATGATCACAAACAGAATTAATGTTCCCCTGAAGCCCTGCAAAGCCAAGCTGCATAGTTCCGTGAAACTAGCACTCAACAACTCCATCAGCCCTGCTCCCACTAAAAACAATGGCAAAGTGTTTTCCATTGTCTCAGTGTGAGCAAGGTCAGGCCCTTCATTCAAGGCTGTATGTAGTAGGAGGAAGAAAAGAAATCTATATTTCTCCTTACCTTTACATATTTTGTGTTTAAATCTTGAAACTCTCCCAATTTCCTATTCTCAAGTAGACGGATTTCATAAGACTGACCTAGAGTTTAAGGAAACATTTCCAAGGTGTTTAATATGTTGTAGCAATGAGAGAGTCATGCTGGCATTTATGTGGCTGATAAAGCATACGTTTGATCAGGGAAAGCTTATTTTTGCTAACATAATGCATTTGCCCCAGTAATCGATAGGCACTAAAGCACAGCAGAAATCTGAGGGGAAGGTTTGCCTTTTGGCAGCTAAAAGCTCTCCATTAGGGCATCAATTATAGCTGTCTCCCAGGGCTGCTACAATTTTCTGGTCACCCTTCAGAAAGTCACCAAGGTGTTCAAGGCAGTTGTCCCCCCATGTCACAAGGCTGTGATAGCACTGCCTTTGTCTGTCCCTTCTGCTAAAGCAATTCTGCTAAAGCAGTGGTTTCGAGAAGAGATGCTGGCACAACAGGCCTAGGCACTGTTCTGCAGAGGATAGGAACTTGGGCAAAATCTTGTCTTCTTCAGAGAGCAGTCAGGCCTGTAAGGTGTTTTGGTGAACCAGAAATATAAAATTTGTTCCATAAGGCCTAGAAAGTGGCTGCCCATGGCCTAAGTACTCCATCAGATACGCATGTGGAGGCAGCAATGGGTACTACAGTGTGTGCAAGGACCAGTTCTGGGAAGGGAGTTCATACTCCAGCACACCACCACCACCCTCAACATAAGGAATTTAACCAGTTCTACAGAATTTAGCTAACTGGTTTATGAAATAACTTCTCTCTCCAAGGCTGACAGCAAAGGAGACTGATGTCTCAATACCTTATGCACTAATGACTAGACAGGACAAAAGCTCATTGTATTATACCAAGTGTTTACAATAAACCTGCAGCCAGTACCAACGCAGGACAGGATCATTAGAATTAATGGAGCATATGTATACCTTATTTCTTGTTTTTCTTGTTCACCTTGCTAGGCTCCCTTTTCCTGAAAAATGTACAGGGTATGACATGGCAGGCACAAGGAGATCAGTTTAGGTTTTCTGGCCCAAACAGTCTCTCTGCAGAACTGGCCCTGCAGAAAACTGCAAAGCAGATATATCTTCCTCTAAGCAGCTCCTACCAGCAGAGACAAAAATGCTACTTATCTGGATCTAGAAATGGAAGACTTTTGACAGCAGATTTGTCAGAAAAACATTGTGTTTGAGATTCCCTTTTGAGAATCCCACCCATATGAGTACAGACAATATCAATAGAGCACAGGGGTAATTGTGCTTATTCAGCTGCCTGGTATGCAGGGAAAAAAAATTAAGGGGACAAGAGAGGCCATACTGAACCCCCAAAATGTTTGCATAACATTCCTACTGATGTTAATAGGAGTTCTGCAAACAGGAAATGACCCTTGAATCCAGCAAGCAGCTTAGGCCATGAGGAGAGGGGAGAATAAACCATATGAAGTACCAAAATAAGCACTGGAAACATGCATAGATCTTTACACATCTCTTTGCAGCTAAGTAAAAGAAAATTATAACCGTGACCTGCCTTTGAAGACTGCCGGACAACAAAAGTGAATTTTGTAAACCACAGTCCTGAAATGGAGGTCGTCCACACTAATTCAAGAGACTTTCTAACCTTCCCACTAATGCATGTTAATATTGTTCACTTGGCAAATTTTAGAGAGATGTACATATCCCCCTACATAATCAATGCTGCTACATTAGCATAGAAAGATCAGGGTTAGGTTAACAAAACAAGTTTTCTCTCACAGAATCAGAGACTCTTAAGATCGAGTTCAACTATTTGCCTTGGACTGCTGATTCTATCACTAAACCACGTCCCTAAGTGCCATATCTGTTATATTGTGTACTTGTATGTGCTGTGCATGTTTGTCTATGAAGTACTTGGCTGCTCAATGGTTCAGTTCAGGGATAGATTTCACCAGTTACAGAGTGATACATTTCATCATCTCAAACCAATTTACACCCCAAGGGTCTCTTGCACTTACAGTTCGTTCCCAGGCAAATATGAGGCTAATTAATCATTACATAAAATTAATTTAGGTTTTGAGACCATAAGTGTCCAAGAGACAGTAAAATACACTTACGACTGTACTCGGTGTAACAGGGACAGCAAAATTTAGTGGTATGAGCTGTGTCACAGAGGAAGTCAATGGTCAAGCAAGAAACACTGCCAGCCATTCAGCAAACACATCAGGAACGAGCAGGGGTTTGGGACACCTTTGTACACCGATACACTCTTACTCTTTTGTCAGCCTGATTTGCTTATTTGTAGTTCCAATGAGACAAAAGAAAATAATGGGCATAAAAACACTAGCCTTTCAAACTAAGGAACTCTGCAGCTTGCATCTTTCACCCCTTACATGGGATGGGAACAGTACTGCAACCTGGCAGTTGCAGGCACTGCACATCTCCACCTGACAGGACTGATTCACCTTGGATGGAGTCAGAAACAGATTCTACCAACCAGAAAAAAGAAACTGCAGTATAGACAGAGTTAATATTAAACAGAAAGCCAAAGAGGAAATAAAATGCTTTGATGAAAGATATATGGGTCATCTGATGGAAGCCCTGGCACACAGTTTATGCCATGAAAAACCTCAGTCAAAATGGTATTTTATGTTAACTGCTTTCCCCTTGAACTCTGAATGTTTAACTCGAGTTGCTACACAGAACGATTATCAAACAAATCTGCTCTCAGCCAAGCTTCAGAAAACATGTAGTTTATTTCCCTCTCTGTGAAACTCTGTCAGTGAGAATTCAGTCCTAATTCCTCAAAGTTCTTTTACATATCAATCTTTTGGTATTGATTTTGAATTTATTACCCTTAAAACTTTCCAGCAAATTAATTGTTTTGTGGTTCATGGTACCAGTAATTCTCTAGCAGGGACAGCATTCAGACACTGGTACTTTTATAGTAGCAAACTGCTTGGATTATACTTTGAAAAATATCTTCCAAATATTGTTCACCCTATGTTTTCCCCCATCACTATCAGCAAATCTCCTGAAATGGTGAATTACAATCTCAGCCCTGCAATTATAACTGCAGGGAAAAAAAAGCCCTAAAGAATGACCACTTGGATGTTGGAAAACAAAATCCCTTTGTAAAATAAAGTAATAGCAATCTAACCCAAAGAAAGCTGAACTCCCCCTGGCGTCAAAGAGGGCGAAGAAGTCACCCGGGGCTCTGATACACAGATCATCCATGAATCCTGCATCACTGACTCACCAGCACTGGAAGGCACAGACTGACAATTTTCTGCTAAAACTAAACCAGTAACAGATCATTCTTAGTCAGGTATCTAGATCTGTAAAGAAACATATCTGCAAGTGTGACTAAAACAATCTGTATTTCCGGTTCCCAAGACAGACTGCAACTAGCTAAGCCCAAAACACAGAGCTGAAATTCAGAATTTTGCCATACTGAATTTTTCCGTCTGTCTCACATGGAAATACAAATTCACACATGTTAGACTACAACTTTCCAAATCAATACTTGGTGGTAAAGCTGGAGACAGGCAGAGGGTACCAGTGTTGAGACTTGGCAGTGATTTGATTGAATGGCCCAGGACCAAGGCAGTACCTCGTCCCCAGCTGACACGGGTTAAACATCCACCGGGCTCAGATGGAAGAGCCTGAAAAAACAATTGTTGCAATGGACAGCAGTGGTGGCCATTTTAGATCATCCCCCCCTTTAGCAGGATTATAGTCATCACCCAGTGCTAAAGGCCAGCAACTTGCTGAAACCCTTTTCCTACCAGGCTCTCAACAACTGGCCACAGCTGCATCACCATCTCAACACAGGTCTGAGATCATTTCAAAGTCAGTGACCAGCCTGGCCTCTGGTCATGGTGTAATACTGGACACACGCCTACAGGGCCTCCTAAAGCATGTCTGTCACTACCTAAAATGAAGAGAACACTTTGCAAGCAAACCCCCAGCACAGCTGATGCTGAAGAAGCCTCTGCATGCCTGTGCCACCCAGTTCTCCCCTTGTTCACCACAATCCTTCTTTTCTAGCTCAGGCAGAGAACAGAACAGTAATAAATATTTAGAAACCCGCAGTAAATTCCTGAGATGCATTTGTCTCCCATCTTCATTGAAAGCTTCAAGGGCACCAATAAAAACCTGGGTGGGTGATGATATACTGTAATTTGTATTTTAAACAGACATTCCCTAAGAAATAGCAAATTTATGCAATCCCCTCCTATGCTAGAGATTGAGCAACTTGCTTTACAAACAAGAGTAGTATCCAGCAAAGTAGTAACCACCAAGATCCAGAGAGCTCCTCATTGATAATTCATAAAGCAATTGCATCTACCTGGAGGAGGATTTATAGACCTGTTACTTTCTTAAATTCTTATTGCCTTTGGTAATTAATGCATATTAAATGCAGGTGTGACCACTTAATTTGGCAACAAAAGCACTGGAAGTCAGGAATTTACAACACATGAAAAATAATTTAGTTCAATACAGGAATGCTCTGACCTGCTCAAAATGTACAAGCTTTAACAGCTTACTGACTTCCATGAAATTTAGTCAGCCATCAGGTGGGTAATTTCTGATTACAAAAGATTATCACCATTTCAAGATCAAAGTTACATTTTGTTCAAAAATTATTTGCTACCCAACCACAATATCCTGCTTGCTTTTCTTTGTTTTGGTGTTACGTTTCAAGGGCCAGTTGCATGATGCATTTTGTGGTTTTCTGCACAATACACTGACACAATACACTAATTTCCAATTAGGATGCTGATGTTCCAGGTCGATATGGCTCAGGCCTTACTTAATCTAGCAAAGTAGTCTGCTTGCCTTTACAGCAATTAATTAAAGCCTAACCTTTGACTAAGCAATATCCCCGACAGAAGTCTGTGGAAAGGGGAAAAAAAAAACCAACTGAGAGTCCTCTTTCTCAGAATGGATCCACACAGCACTAGACAGAACCAGCCTGGAAACTGTTTGATTATTAAGCCAAGCTGGCCAATAAAAATTCCATTTAGCAACTTTATATGGACATCCTTAAGAGTGCACAGATAAAGGCAAAGGAATGCTGACAGTCAAAGGCACCATGTGGAAGGAGGGGGAGGGAAAAAAAAGCAAGCATTTAGTCCCAAACCGAAGAACATCCAGCAGGCAGGAGGATCACCTTTGAAACAGCCAAACACAACTATTCAGGGCAGCAGGCACATACAAAGATTTTTCTGACAAGAAAGATTAATGAACCCCCAGGGTAAACAGACGAGAGTGACAGAGCTGGCATCTGAACTTGCATGCTTGATTACTCACACCTTTTCAGCCAGTCACAAGCAAAAATAAAAATTAGCATAAGACTTGCTCAAGTGTTCCATGTGTGGAAACTCTGCAAGACAAAAAGCAAAAGCAGAATCCTTAATCCCTGAGCCACAAATGGCAGTGGATATTCAGCAGTTGCTTACTGCAGCCTCATTCGACAAGATGCTGTAGATGTTTATCCAGTGGATATTATGAATTCACCAGCTACACAATAGGCCACCCTGAAAGTTCCCACTCTGCTAGGAACATGGAAATCCTACAAAGGAGGACAAGCTGTGGGCCAGGAAATGCAAAAGGAGCACTAGTCACCCTAACACTGCAGGCCCATCTTGCCCCACCTTCAACACAGCACCCAGAGATGGAGTAAGGTGAATCTAGCCAGCGTTTTCCCTGCCGTATCTTCTCAGTTTCTGGTATTCAGTGTCCAGATTGCATCCATGTTAAGCTGCCCAATCATGATCAATGCTCATTAACTCTTTTGTGTGATCTCCTTCCAAACTTGCTTATACCGTGGCAATCAGAACCACAATTTATACATGACTTGCTCCAGTATCCCCAGTCTTGCTCTTCACCTGCCTCCTGTTTCCCCTCACAGCAGAGCTGCCTTAGCTTCACTGTGTTTTGGTACCCACTGAGTTCAGCACTGAGGATATCTGCTCTACTTGCCACTGCCACCAGAGCAGCAAAGTCACAGGAACACAGCAGAGCAATTCAACTACTAATTCAACTACCACACCATAAAGCTCCACTGTCATCATGTCTCTTATGTTTTTCTTCCTTTCACAATCTGCCCTCAACTCAAGGAGGTTTTTTTGTCTCCTTCTTTCTGTATTCCTGCCTCTTTCTTCTGCAAAAGCCAAACACTTGCCTCAGAGCCAAGTTTGCTGCAGGAGAATTTCATTGCTCGTTTACTATATGAACATCTGGCAGAGCCCTACTCTTCCTAGACTTTTGAAGATGGTCTATTTTGCAGCAGTGACACTTCATAGCTAACAGGCTCTAACAGAAATACTCCTCATTTACAGTTGTTTCCACTCAACAGAGAGGGAGGTACATTTAAATCCCTGAAGACTACAGTCTAACTTTGAATCAAGGACACAAAATGAGCCAGAAGACACAGAAACACTCCTAGTTGCTAAATTCACAGTGTGCACTTTGGCTTCTCTTGCATAGACCTCATCCACTTTGTTGGATCCCACCTAATATAAACTGTGTTATAAACTTAGACTTTTAATACAAATTAATCACTGAAGAAATGATGGAATTCCAATGGAAAGCTGAAAAAATATCTACCCTGTGAAAATAATTTCTTCCTGTATTTCCACTTCTCTAGCATGTACCTGAAACATTCAGGATTATCTTAGTCAAATCTGTCCGGCTCAGAAAACCTCAGCCCCCTCTGTGTAAGTAAAAAAATACAGGCTTTTTCTGGTTTCAACCTGTTCTAAGTCAATTTGGACAACAGGTTTTATAGCTCTGTAAGAGTAGCTTTGTGTGTAATATTTGCTTGAGTTTCAGATAACTGAAAAGAATGGTCCTGGGTGAGGGTGCTGAGGAGGGATGCAGAAGAGCTGAGTACGACTCCTGACCCCATCTGGCAGCTCCCTCAGATGCCCTCAGGTAAGTTGCTTCCTTCACCACATTTCTGCAATAAGAAACTGGGAGAAATCAAGTCCCACTCCCACATGTGGCTGCTCAATCAGTGCCTACCACAGGGAAGGGGAAGAGATGTGACTGGCAACCACCCTATTAAAGCAGACTGTACCTTCCACACTGGTCACAAATGTGGCACCGAGCTAGGACAGGAGGAATCTCACTGCTCCAGTGCTTGCTGTCTGCTTTCATAAAATACATATAAATACATTAAAAATACATAAAATACATTTAAAAAAACATAAAAAAATATATAAAAATTCTTGGTAGGAAGCAAATAGGAGAAATACATAAAAAATACATAAATACATTAAAAATTCTTGGTAGGAAGTAAATGGGAGAAAATAGGTGGTTTTCCCCCACCTCTTTAGGGGAAAAAAAAGCATATTCTATTATAAAACAGTGTATTATTCCTACAAAAAAAGCTAATCATATCAAACCTGCAGTATTTCTCAAGCTTCTTACTGCTACCTAAAATATGATCTTTCAGGGGACTGCAGTTTAGAGGAAGCTCATTGGAAAACTTCCACGTCTTCTCAGATTGACAGGTACATTGATACAAACATCAAAGCCTGTAAAATCACTGGCAAAAATTTCACTATCATAATTAATGGAATCTCAAAGTAAATACGAATAATGGGGTAAAGTAAAAAAATTACATGGAATATAAGGAAGGGAAAAATCTTCCAGATATTCTCACATTTCTCACTACAGTCAGAGGAACTTCTGAGCACTCCCTTCCTTCACAGATATTTAAGATTTATGGGAGAACAAAATGCAGTCTAGGGGCTTCCAGTAGGAGTTGTGCACAGGCTACAGTCCAGCAAGTTCACAATCCCATTTGAATTTCATCCAGATGTTAGCAACAGAAGAAAGGATTCCAAAAAGAATAGAAAACAGCCTCTTGGTTAAAAGGCAACTGAGATTCTAGCTTCCTAGGGACAACAGAAGTCAGATGCTCTACTTACGCAGAGGTGCCCTGTCATCTGAAGCAAGATTCATAGTGAGCTTAGGGATGGTGTGGTTTGGAGACAGGGTTGTTTATCCTGGGCTGCCAAGTGAAGACAGAGCTGCCAAACACATGGGGAAATTGCTTCTAGCACAATTAATGGCTTCAGCTAAGACACCAGAACCTACTCAGAGCTGTCTTCAAAGTCAGGCAGGAGACAAATTCCTTCTCCGAAGACAAAGTTCACCACAGGAACCAAAAACACCAAGAAGGCACTCTCATAACGCCAAAGACAAACCAGCTTCGTTAGGCATTTTTTAAGCCATCCAAACCCAGGAACAGAGTGGAAAGAGGTCAAGGAGCAGTATGGCACCTCAAAATGATCAGAGAACAAAGATGCACAGGAGGGCAGCCATCAGGGACCCACAATCTCAACAACACAAAGCCATTGCTGTGCCCGTGACCTCAGGCAAGGGTGGAGTGCATATCCACTTGGGAGAAGCCACCAGCAGCAGGGCTCCTACAAATGCCCAGGGCCTGGTCAGTGATGGTTGTGATTGTTAGGAAATGAGGCAGTTCCTAGCACGGGACAAAGCAAGAATATCCCCGCAAAGCAAGCTATAATTAAACCAGAAGCACACCCAGCCTTAGCTGGTCACTCAGCCTTCTCTACACTTCATTTAGGCAAATAAAGAATTATTCCAGGAAAAGTACAAACATCCAGGCAGTTGTGACCCCATAAAAACTCAATTACGTAGGAGTTAACGTCAATACAAAACAGCTTTTTTCATTTACTGTAAATCCCAATGTTTAAAACTGGGTTCTCTGGCTGTAGAAGATTAGACAACCAAATTTGAACTTTAGACTTTTTAAGGGAGGCAAAGGTTCTCTTCTGCCTTCTGTTGTAAGCAATTTCATCTCCTACCCAAAGCATTAGCAACCAACCCAGAAGTGTCCTCCTCAACTGCTCCTTGCCCAGTGCTCTCTGTACCTTTCTTTGGAGAAGAAACCAGAACACATCTGCAGTGAGCTGAGGCAGGACAACGTGCAGATTTTAAACACATCTGTCTTGAACTTGGATATATGAGCTTGCACCCTGGGGTTGAAATTTGGGGCTTTTGCTTAGGTGTGATCCAGACTAAAACTTTAAGTGCATCTTTAGCTTCATAAGGCATCTGTTGCTTATGCACCTCTACAGCAACTCTCTCAATATCATCACAGGTTCTCAGATGTTAGTTGTTTTCTCTCGTGGTTTGTGTTTTTGGCTTGTTTGTTTTCTGAACCATCTAGGACTGGCAATAAGGCTGACTCCTGGAAGACACCGTAAAGCAGAGACAGCCAGTCTTCCAAACCCTAACCAGCTGTATGCTAAAATCCTCACATTGCCAATAACCACAAGTCACACACTGCAGATCTGGAGAGCTGAACAGAGCCCAGGAAAACTTTACAGGCAGGTGGCAGCCAGTTACTCTGAAGTACCACTGGGGGACTGGGCTGGACTTGTCACACAGCCTGCTCTCAGTGACCCTCTGCCATCAACCTTAACCACTCTTTATTTGAAGTAATTCAGATCTGAGGCTCTGAGCCAGCCCAATACTAGTCATGAAACAAAATCATGACTTGAGCAGCTCACAGTCCACATGCAGTTCTGGCACTACAAGCCAATTCTCTTGAGCAGTGACTTTAAGGTTTTTCCGACTTTCAGCATTTTGTTTTTTAAAGGAATGATTTATTTCCTCACATTTATTAGCATTCAGATCTACTGTACATAGTGCTTGTTTCCTCCACATTCCTTCTGCTGAAGTTTCTGGAACCACCTTTCATTGCTGCCTTTTCTGTCCATGTTTGAAACTGGTTTCAACCAGTCATGTTCAAACCCCACCCCATATGACTGCAGACCATGGAATATGCACTGCAGCAAGCTGTCTTACTGAAGCAGTGGTTTGTAATATGGTTGCTGGTTGATTGTTTGTCTGAAAATCCCTATCCACTAGAGACACTGAAATACTGCTAAAAGGCAGACTAGTTCCAGAAACGTTAGGTGATGTTTGTGCTGCAGACTTCTGGACAGTGTAGCTCTGTTGACAGATGTGATTCCTGACCAAAGGAGTAATGCCAGCAGCAGCTTCTAATGCAGGATTGCACCTTTACCAGTTTCATGGACTGAAGGTGCAGTGGTGTTGAGACACCATACTAATGAGCCTATACTTTGTCCCATCAGATAAGTAATCCTCCAGATATCCAGTAAAGACCTCTTAATGAAGGTACTGTCCTAAAGAACAGCAATGTATTCAATTTGGCTCTAGTTTCCAAAAGCATGTGGGAAGGCAGGGGGGTAAGACATCAGGAAAGACAAGTGTAATGAGTCATTCTTTGGAAACCAAGCTAAGGATTTGACTCTAGTTACTCCCTTTACAGGCTGGTTCTAGAGCTGTGGCCAGTGAGCACTCATGGTTCCAAACTGGAACAGACAAGCTTAGGACTCTGGCACTGCCGAATGCCCCCAAATAAACTTAACACTATAGCCAAGATCACTCCCTTACACTTCCCCTTGCTGAAAACACTGGTCTCCAGCCAAGGAGTCCTCTCAGCCTCCACTCTCATGGAGAGCCCAGGCCAAAGACCTCTACCTCCTCAGCACCCCTGGCCATCTCTCTGGGTCTATGCAGCAAGAAGTAAGGCTCAGGAGAAGTCAATTAAACTCCACAAGACTGGAGCCCTCTTCCATCTGTACGCAAACACAGACACACTGGACAGTCCTTCTTCCTAGACCTTATGAAACCCTTTTAAGATTTCACTTTAAACTCTCCAGTGGTTCCTCTTCTATCTCTGCTATGCAACTTGGCCCTCAATTTACTACCCACTACTTCCTGCTTTCCACACTCCACATCTGTCTGAACTGACCTTTATTCCATCTAGTTCCACCTATGGACTATCTCCTGAGCTGGTCCACTTGCCAGCATTGAGCCAGTCACACATGGAGAACGTGCTTCAGGGAAGGAAGCAGAGCTTCTCTGCAGTGACAAAATGGCAGCTGCCAAGTGGTGAAGAGTTCAAGTTCAGAAGGAACATGTGAATAGCAAGTGGTAAGAGTCACACAGCAAGTAGAAAACCCCATAAACTTTATTCACAATTTGGGAAAGTAACCACAGTGGATGTGAACTGCTTTGCTGGTACTGTGACAGCCACTGTGCCTTTGTATCTGCCTTACTAGGAGCCAGCTACAACTGACACAGGCAGGGTGGAGGGACATTCATTAACGAAGTTACCCATTCGCTCAAGTAATCCATCCCAACACTCAAGCATATGAGGAAGAAGGGAAGTTTTATGTAACAGTGTTTGGCCAAACCATGATAAACACAGAGAGAGGGTAAGGTGCAAGAGTATCCCCTTGCTTTCAGTCAGCACAAGGCGATAAAGTGTAGAGAACAGTCTAAACTGCTTCATGAGATGGGCTGTGCCATTGCAGCTGGGTCACCACTTTGGAGTCAGTCAGCTCTTCTGCCGTGCCAGGAGTATTGATTCCAGAAGCCTCAGCTGCCACAAGGTTCCCTTCACACGTCCCCTCCTCAAGCTCATACAACATAATTCTATTAATGGGATTAATTTTCTGACAGAGCTTTTAAATCCTCATCTCTTTACCCTGAGGCAACGTTCTCACTGATATCCTACCAACAGAAATTAGACACCCCAGCTTTGATCAGAGCTGACTGGAAAGTGTGTCCAGCATCCTCTCTTCCTCATATGTGTAGTTGTCTTTAATGAACTCACAAGCTTCTCACAGCAGCTCATAATTTTAAGGCACCAGACTCTACACTCTTTTTACTAACTAGCACAGGCAAGGGATTTTAGTCTAATGGATTTAATATCAAGACAAATTTATATTCACAGCCTGCCCTTGCTATGGGAGAGGGTCAGTGCTGGGAGCAAGAGTACAGCCAATGGTGTGGACTCTGAAGCAATCTTTTAGAGTAGAGCAGAATGGCTTTTAAAGCAGGTACCTTGCAAGACTTCCAAAAAAATCCATCTACATCCATTCTTAAAATTCAGCCTTGAATTTTAAGAAATTTTTTAAGAAACTCAGAGCAGCTAAGGGTAAGAAGGAAGAAAAATTGCTTGGAAGCTTAAATAAATGAGGTGAAGATGAAATGAGAAGGTGGCAGGCAGATGCAAAGTTCCCACCAACAAGAACAGAAAGCAGTGAGCCAGTCAACTGTTGGGAGATGCTTTTACTACTAATCACTCCTCTAAGGAAAAAGTGCCATTTCCATGCACTGGGGCAAGCCAACAGAATTATGGAGTGCCCATTTCTTCCACAAGCAGCTTCCCAATTTTACCCTCCCCTGCACAGCTCTTTCCAGCCTCACACCTGCCTTGTTCCTCCAGGCCTGTCCAGTCTCATTCTCCAGGGTGCATTCTGCAAGGACACATCCCACCTTTCCCCTTGGGGGATCAAAGGCAGATATTTGCCAAGGAAACATGTCAATACTGTGTCAAGTTGTAGCAGGAGACAACTCCTTGCAATAGTAAGCAGGACAAAGCCTAACATAGCATGGTCTATCCAAAAGGCAGTAACAGTCCTACTTTGCATAGGAAAACATGGACTGCTCCAGTCACAGAGTTTTAAAAAATTCATGGTATTGTGTAAAGAGTTGTCTAACCTTTTCCCTACCATGGTAAAAAAGCAGTCACTGCTTCATGTATGCTAAAATATTTTTTGTTGTGAAAAGCCGTTGACAGCCAAATGTTTTATCCGAATAAAGAATTGTGTTTCACAGAAGATTCACCTCAGTCTCAGTGATATGCCTTATATCACCTCCTGGGTCTGCTGTGTTTACATAGACAGACTGGGATAACAATCACACATCCCAAGCATCTTTTGAACCCGGGGACAAAACAGTGCCAGCTTATGTGAGAGGAAACACCCAGCTCCTTAGGCAGAGCCTGCACTACTTTGCTAATCTTTCTTTGGGGCTCTGTGGGTCTACCAGCTACCAACATAGATCCACCAGACAGTTGCACCCGAGGTCAGAGTCCAAGGGAGGCCAGGACTCTGACTTCTACCAGCATTGAAAGAAATCTACCCAGGAAGGCACCCAAGTGAGGGTCCTAGCTTAAAGAGCTGAGGTGGTGTCCTGAAGCAGGAGAGGAATTCAGTAACAGTGCAGACAGCCTCCAGGCTGTTGTTAGGCTAATGCCCATTTTTACATCCTGGCAGAAAATAAGTGTAGTATGTTTTAGCATAATCTGTGCCTGGAGAGATCTGATCCCCTCAAAATCCATGCACAGGAGGTGCTGCAAAATGACAGCCAAACACCAACCACAGCTGTGTCTGCACAAATTCTGCCAAGGGGGGGTGGGAGCGGGGTGGAGAAAGCATAGAGAAACACACAGCACTTGTTTATCCAGGAGTAAAACCTAGCCTATGAGGTGAGTTATAGAGGACTTTGCTGCACTGAACCCTGACAGCTTGTCAAGTTGGGCCCTGACCAAAGCCACATCACCCAGACAGTGATGTCACACTCTGCCCAGACCATGGGAGCAGCCCTTGGACACCTGCTAACTCATCCTCTGGCAATGCCCTCCAGCAGTGCTGGGGGACTTGCTGTGTCAAGAACCCTCCCCAAACCAAAGTCTGCCCACCTGCTTAATCAATCTGGCCTTGTGAGATGAAGGTACGAGGCTGCACTGTCAGTTGTCTGAGATCAAGCCAGTGTTTGGCCACAGGGAACTGTGCATGCTACAGCACTGCTGTAAGTCATCAGTTAAATCGGTAGTACTTCATTATTTCATAATAGTTGATAATCTGGTGTCTAAATAGGAAAAATTAAATGCTACTCCTTTCCTCCTCCCACCACCCCATCTCTATCCCTCTTTTCCCATCCCACTGCCCTCCCAGTGAGACACATATGGGATTAAATCTCTCGTGAACTATTCCCAGGAAATATGCTCTTCTTCAGTTTAGTGAAAACCCTACCTTGGTTGAGGTAGGTCAGGGTTTCTTCGTGCAGTTTCACAGCAGGTGACGTGGCTGTGCACAGGACGTACTGAAAGGGTGGCAGTTTGGCATCGTTCTCAGGAGACAACTGTGGCTCTTCCTGCTTGAAGATCGGTAGTGCAAGAACATCTCTGCAACATACGATTCACACACATTTAGTTACAAAGAGTTTATGGAATATCCTAGCCTCAGTCTGCACTTGGTTCTCATGATCTGAGCTAATGGAGATGGTCTTTGGAGAAACACAGGGTTTCTCCAAACCAAATGGCTAAAAGAGAAAGAATTTGGGCCTGTATAACGTAACCAGCCAACTTCTGCCTCTGGGATATCAGCATGGCACACAAAAGAACACAGCACTGGCAATACAAAATATGTCTGAGAACTAATTTATGTTTTTAAAAAATAAATCAGATTTACTTTTCAGTTAAGCTGTTTTCTTGATGACGAAAAAAGTATAAAAAATGGATTCTTCAACCTTGTGGAAGTACATTTGTTTAAGAGTTCTTGGGTTCTCAGATAAAAGCCTTTCAGGAAAAAAAAAAAGGCAAGGAAGGGCACTTTGACAGCTGAATGTCCGATTAATAAAAGGCCTACAAGTAGCAGCCAAGGGTGAGGAACAGACATGCAGTTAAATAATGGCATGAACTGCTGGATTAATTGACTCATAAAATCTCCTTGGACTCTAATAAACCTGGTCTGAAGGAATCACACAGCTCTTAAGTCAGCACCGGGCCACCTTCATAAATGCACACACAGCTTCACTAGGACCTGCACATAGTCTCTGTCCTCACTTCTTTACAAGATGTTGATGCTGACCTGCCTGGTGATTTAGTGCCAGGCTGATCCCAACTCACACTAATCCTCAAGCAGAACTAGTATTAGCAAGGCTGAGAGCTCAACAAATGATTAGTTGATTAGTATAAAATGAAATGTCAGGAATAAGCATCCTTATCTCAACTTGTCCAATACTGACAAACCACATTAGCCTCTCCCATATTGCTAACACTTCTGATCATTGTGTCCACCTACTTAAGATATAAATATCTTTCTCAACTAGGAAGATTATGTTGAACACGGAGACAATTCAGAATAAGAAGCAATTCTTTTTCTCCTCCATTTCCTCCAGATGTGTGAAGACTTCTCAATATAGAGGCTGCAGTTCTACTCCTTTCAATCATCCCATACAACAAAAGCTGTAAGAAAAGCCATCCAGGAACATGCCAGCATGCACGGGCATGCACCCTGAAAGGGCATTAAGAATTTTTGACTTGCCTGTTCAGTTAATGATCCACTCATAGCACCCACAGCCTTGAAGGCTACTCAGGTCATGAGAGAAATGGCACAGCAGTTTAGAGCAAACTGCTGAATTTCCTGGTTCAAACACAGCTACTCCTATTTATGGCAACAGAGCCAGAGAGCAAACTGTGCCATTTCAGATACAGGCAGGAGAAAAGAAAACACCCATCTCCATTTCCATTCTGTCTTCCAACCCCACACGCTCCGTATTATCACCCACTCGAAGGCATCCAGCCCTATTTGCTTACTGGCATTACTGACATAATCACAGCTCTTGCCTAACTGCTGCCACAGAGAGGGGGTTTTTACTGTAGTAAATCATCACTAAGGAATGAAGTGACAGAAATGCCTGCAGTAGATTTCTGAAATAGATAGCGTTGCTCCACACACATGCAAGATCTGGTACTGCCCCAGAGTCATCTCACTCACCCCTGATGCCAACATTTGCTCTTAAGGTGCTCGTCCGCACAACGCAATTTGAACATGTGCACCTTTACAGATGAAAACAGGTCAAAAACTCCAAAGACCCAAAATTTCTGCAGTTCAGCAGAGACAGTGCACTAAATCTGGCCCAGGTTTAACAGTTAGGAATGAGGAATTTGTATTCCTACTCACCTGAAACAGTTGAGAAATTTAGGCAAGAGAAAGTCAAAATTTAAATATTGTATTTCACATCAGGCTCTTAGCACCCCTACACTTCCCAGAACAGTTCTCAGATGGCTGAAGGCTATAAGCCTGAAGGAATCCATGATTTGGTTTCTGGAAAGCTTTACCATATTAAAGGCCCAACAAGGCCACACAATTTAATCATATTTTTATTCCTGAAACATTTGAAATAATGGCCTGCAGTACCCGTGGCTTTGGGACAAGACCTTCTAAAACATTTCACCTTATTAAAAGTGTTTGAAACTTAGAAGGTTAAGGCTTAAAAGAATATAAGTATGTAAGCTATCACAGTATTTGTTCAACTCTTAAAAAAACGCTCTCAAAAGTTTCATCTTTATGCTAAAACTTCACAGTTCTGGTCTTAACCAACAATTAGACCATCGCTTACCTGGGAAGAGAGAAAGTTATTTGATAGTTCAGTCAGCTGACAACAGAACTGCATTTTCATAAAAAATAAATAAAGATTTACAAGGATTTTTCTGTAATATCATCTTCCTCTAACTACAAACGCCACCGTGGTATGGCAGAACTTACACAGATGTCTCAGATACACAGAAAGTCTTTGATCTCCGCAGAGTATTTATACAAACTTTTCTTACAGCAACTTCAAGAATTGTACTATTTCAGTTTCCTGTGCAGTCTCTACAATGGGGTATGGAAAGCCTTCAGAAAGGCACTTTTCTGCTGAGCTGTACCTCTCTTAGAAATGCATGTCTTGACACATTCTCATGGAAAGTGAACTGACCAGAATTAGAAGTCTCTACATAAAAAATGAGGGTTTTGTTCAACCAACCTTCCCTGAAACACCTAAGAGCATTGTTGCCTTAATTTTAGTGCTTTTAGTCCCAGATTGAAACACCACGGGCACAGTGGCAGGTACTCACGAAAGCTGAAGTTCGTTCCTAAAACACCGACAGGTCACCCCCACACCAGCAGCTCTCCTGACAGACAGGTCTCTTTTATCCCCCAGCTAGCAACAAGCCAGCAAAAACAAGCAAATGTGTTCTCTGCCCAATTAAAGGGAATTTAAATTGTGGACTCAAGCCCGGCCCAGACTTCATCTTGAAGCACTGTGCTACAAATCCATGGAGTTAATGAAGCAGCCTAAGCACGATAAACACCTTCTAATTTGGAGAACACATAAATATCAATGCTGATGCTCCTCTGCTACTATCATCCTTGCTGTCCTGAACAAATCAGATTTGCAAGCATAAAACACGGGAGAACAACATTTTCGCCACACATGTTGTGAAACTGACTTACTGATACAGAAAGAGAGAATGAATCTTGTATGAAGAAGCGGAGAAGCTGCCAGAAAGCAAGAATCTCACAGTACTGTCTCATTTGATTACAAGAGATTATTATTTAGTCTGAAAAAAAATTCCTCCACAAGTACAGATAGGGAGTAGGAATAGTCAAGATAGCATGTCTCCTTGAAAAGGAAGTATTATCTGTGTTCGAAGTGCTTCCCCACACAAACTCAGTGTTCTCTCAAGAGCAGTTGTTTGGGGGTACATTTGAAAGGCTCTCGGGCCACAGCCAGGTTCTCCACCGCCACAATTCAAAAAAAATCCCACTTCAGCAGAGCAGCGGCAATCGACACCAGCTCAGGGCTGAGCTTTACATCTTCAGAAAACTAGTAATTCACAAGCACCCAGCAAAAAAAACTCCCGAAGTTGCCTGCCTGGACATCGGTTGGAGGGAGGAAACACGGCTTTGTGCTACACATGTTACAGACTATTGTTTAGCAGCCCTTGTACTTAAATTAGGCACATTTAATTAAACGCAACTGTGCGGAGGCAGGAAAAAGCTGGTTTAGGCAAGTTCAGAAAGTGAAATTCTGAGCTTTTTCACACATCGTCCCAAAAAGCAGAGAAAGAAATCCCATTCCCAGAAAACTGCGTGCCTTCTTAGTTTGCCAACAGGCGCTTTCCACAGACTTTTGACAGCGCTCCCCGCTGCCGCACCTCCTTCCTTGGAGCTGCGCTACCCCGGCCCGGAGAAGAGGTAACCGGGCACAAGCAATAAAGCAAAGCTGCGGGGAGCTGTCTAACGAGGCGCTAAAGAAAAATAAAGAAGGAAAAAAGAAGAGAAAAAAATAAGAAGGAGCGCCTGGTCCCTCAGACAGAGGGAGCGGCACTAACCCAGGACGGCGCGGGGGGCACCACGGGGGACCGAGGGTACCGGGGGTGCCGCCGGGCAACCGAGCCACGGGGCGGGGGGCACCCGGCCCCCCAATCGCACCCTTGCCAGGGCGAGGGCACGGCCAGGCTCCCGCTGCCCGGGACTCACCGCAGGTAGCTGCCGGTCGAGTGCTGGTTGTAGTGCTCCGGNGGCAGGGCAGGCCGGGGCGGTCCCGGGCGACCCCCGGCTCCGCACCGGCCCTGTTGGACCTGCCCTGGCCTCGCAATTGCCCGTGTTTTAAACGGAGCCCCGGGGGTGACCTGGCAGCTCCGTCCGAGATCTATGTGAAACCCCTGCTCGGGATCCTCTGAGGTCCCTGGTTTCTTTGAGTGAAAGACGGCTGGTTGCTCTGGCAGTGGTGCTGCCTGTCTCTTACGCCGGCATGTGCCTCATGTTAACGTGACCTTTGTGTCGGGGTATTTTCCAAGTGGAAGAGCAAGAGGCAAAGTTTGCCAGAGGAAGTGCAGGAACAAGAGGACAGTGTCAGGGGCTAAATTCACACCTAACCCATTCACAACTCTCCTGTTCCTGGTCAAATTTCAGCTAAGAGAAGGCGGTTCACTCAGGATAGTTGTTGGCATTCATTGTCAGATTTCACTGTTACATGAGTTTTTTCAGGCAGATGAATTTTCCTTTTTCCTGCCATGATTATAGAATATTGATATTTTCATAGCACTTATAGATCATTGTTAGGTCGAGCCCAATAGAGTCAGACACAGTATAACTATAAACATTGGTTATTCTTATCTTGAACTGAAGAACAAGGTAACCTGAAAGGTAACTAAGCAGCTTCACAGAAATGCTATGAGTCTAAAATTTTAAGATATATTGTTTATATCTGCTTGTCTCTGTTAGCTTCAGACTAAGAAATAGCACAAATTAATGTGCCTTTAAGGTAGTTTCTTTTTCCTCTGTTACTACACAGCTAGACAAACACCTGGTTCTAAAAAAGCCAGATGGCTGGAGTTATCTTGTCACTTTTTCATACTCTTAAAAATATTTAGCTCAGCTCATACAATATCTCAGAGCTTGATTGAGCCAAGCCTATATATAGCTCTTGTACAGAGAAACAAGACAAAGTTTGCTGAGCTGTCCAAGAACTTCTCTAAACAGTAAATATCCTTCCACAGATTGAGTAGTTTGCTACATCAACTAGAGAAATATGAAGTCCAATGTAAGGGTAAATTAGGACACTGCACAAAACAAAGGATCCCACCAAGTCTGGCATGTCAGTGTTGTCTTTACTATTTTTCTAGAAGATAAATATGTTGTAGAGGAAATTACTTTAAAATAATCTCATTTCTTCTCTGGCCTGTTGCTGAATGTAGAAAATAAGGTGACATCTGCTAATTAATTTTACAACGACTGGCAACAGCTCTGTCTTCTAAATGTTTCTGTCCCTGCCACTCCTTTATTAGCCAAATCTGAGGGTTTCTTGTCTGCCTCTCCTGAAAGAAATCTCAGCCATCTTCTGGTCTAATTCCTGCTCTTTCCCCAGCACAGAAGTTTGTACCAGAGCATCAAACATCCTCTCCTGATCTTCAGAATCCACTACATCATACAGACCAAGTCCTCCTCTGCTCCCCTCTGGGTTTCCCTTGATCACCCAGCATCTCTTCTTCCTCTTACCCTAACACAGCCCCTCAGTGAAGAACTCTTCTCCACACAGCGTTCTCACTCAAACCTCCCTTTGCTCTCCTGCTCCCTCACAGATCAAAGTAATTTCTTTCCCTCTGCTGCCCTGATTGCTCTTCGTCTCTCTTTTTAGAGGCTTTTTCAACTTGCCATAGTAAAATACTTTGATCATATGATCAAAAAAGGGATTGAGTGAATATTTTGTTTGATGGATTTTTCTAGTTGAGGTAGTCTTATGAAGGGACCTTGGGATACTGGTGAGTGGGAAAAGGGGTAATTTAAAAATAAGTATCTTTTTCTGTGGGTATTTGTGGCTGGACAAATACTAGACAAACACTGTGCTAGTGAGTTCAAGCTGGCATGAAGAGAAACAGTATTTTAACTATGTAAGTTCTTTTGATTAAAAAAAAAATTAAAAAAGACCCCAAAACACATGCAGAGAAAAAACCACAAACAAACACAAAACATTCATATCTGCACTTGCAGTTTAAGATGTTATTGTTCCAAAAGTTTGTTCAGCTACTTCACTGGTCATTGCAATCCCTTTATTTAAGCACTCAGTGGGAACCATGTATGACCTTCATCTGCTTCACTGGGGAGTCAAGGGAGTTTGATCAGCTTCTCAACACCTAGAGCCAGGGCAGTAGAACTTGCACCGCAATCATCGAGACACAGTCATATATTCTATTCCCTTTCTCCTCTGGAAGGTGTTCCCATCAGCCGAGGGGCTGAAGGGACATTAGCACGGGAGCATTAGAGCACTGTAGAGATGGCTAAGTAAAAATTCAGATCTGTAAAAGAAACTAAACACTTAACTCCTGCCAAACTGAAAAGAAATAAAGCATCTCCATACTTTATGACTTTCACTGCAAACATCTGAATGGCTTCTGAGAAGTCTAACAGAGCTTCTATGTCAGCTAAGCAATTTTGTGTTCATGAAGCCCCAAATAAACTTAAAGGATCGAGGCTGAACATTATACTATATTGAAGAGCTTCCAAAAGCTGCCACTGGTTCATTACGGCATTAGTCAAGGTTATTCAGAGATTACTTCACTTCTCTCCTGATGCATGCACCATAAAGTTACAGCCTGTGTTAATGAACTGCAGGGATCTGAAATGAGCTGCAGAGACTTGGGAAGGCTTACTGAGATGGTCACCCAAGCACTAAGTATGGTCTAATTAAAAAAGTCAGCATGGTGCCCTTGTGTTCTCTCTGTCTGTATTTTAGTTCACGGGTATCCAGCCTCTGACTTGGGGATTCTTGAGGGACTGTATTTAAGTAGGCTCTGCAAGGTAGCCAGGAAAAGTGACTGTACTGTGACTGGCTAATTTGCTCTACCTTCCCTGGGCTGAAACCAGAAAGGACTGAAAACCCAAGTTTTAATCAACTGCAATATTATGAATGAAGAAAGGAACAGCTTTTATACAGCCATTATCTAAAAGTTCTAAAAGTTGGGAAAACATTGCTTTGACAGGGCTTGGGACAGCTTCTGGTGACAATTACAGGCTCCCACAGGTAGCCCACTGATCCTCAAGGTCTTCTCATCTATTTCATGCAGGTCCACTTTTCAGATACAAACCAGCCTAGATGGATTCCCATTGCCTTCTGCTGAACAGCCCCTCAGGGCATAGCTGGTGGCCAGCAGCTCTGAGCAGTGGCTACCACCAGGAGAATGAATATAGTCTTGGTGCTACAGCCAAGAAGGGGGACACTGAACTGGAAAAAGAGAATAAGCAAGAACATGAAAATGTGCCTTATAGCGACAGAAACAAAGAGCTTAGTTTGGTTTTACCCAGAGAAAGATTAACAGGTGACTCAAACATAGTCTATAAATACTCACACAGGAAATCAGCATTTCATAACAAATGCTCCTAAATCTCACAACAAAGATACAGGAGCCAGGGAATAAACATTGCAAGTTAGTAAATTGAGGCTAAGAACAGAGTGCGAAGAACTTAATCAACTACGAGTGCAACTTTCCCAGACTTAAAGGCCTCTCCCCCCATCCCTATTTTCTAGATGTAATTCCAGACTAAATTTTTCTCACAAAAAAATTTAAATATAAAAATAATAATAAAAAAAAATGTGAACAGGTACTCTGGCCAGTTTGACAGAGGAAAGCAGAGATGATGAGCAGGACTCTTTCCATCTTTATGATCTCTGACATTCCCTGCCAAAGGTTTTCAAATGACCTCTTATTACAGTCCTGCTCTACCTCGTGATTTTGAAGCAATGTATCCCCTTCCCTGACAGTCAAACTGCCACAATGCTTGTATGTCTTGATGTGCTGTCAACACAATCGTCATGACACAGTGAGAACCACATTAACTGAACTTAATAGCAAAACAAATATCAGGAAGAATACCATACAGATTGGCTTATTTATTTTCTTATTCAAGTCATTCATTAAAACCCTCGCCATTTTCTCCTTTATCAGAGGTCACCATCAAATTTCCAGCTACCACTAAATTTCCAGGCACAACATAGCACTGATGTATCTATGAGGTCTTTTTGCCACAGAAATTAAGCCTCATTTGTGAGCTTTCCCTGATGTCATATTAATCATTTTGACTGTCCTGATTTTATCACCAGAATCAATTTTTTTTTTCTTCCTGGTGAACATTCCTTTTAAAATCATTTTGTTGTGGAAACAAAAAAAATATTTACACAGTGAGGATGATCGATGATTGGATGACAAAATAAGTGTTTTTTAAATGCTCATTATACATCTATTGGCATTGGCTGTCTCATTGTGATCTACGGGCTCAGTCATGGGGACACACAGTAGCTGTGTTTACATTGCTGCAAGAGAGATCTCTGGAGCGACAGTGCTAGGAGGAAAGGAGCACATGACTTTAAAAAAAAAAAAAAAGAACAACAGAAAAAAAATCATGTACTTTTTGGCCAGCAGCAGACACTGACTCTGCAAACAGCTGTGCCCAGTACATGTCTGGGGGTAAATTACAATCCCTCTGCCCGAGGTCACTATGTGTGCTGCCAACTCCAACAGCCTCTGTCCTGGCTGGAGCAGCGTGAATACATCACATCCTCTCACACACCAGGCTGGCAGAGCATGCAGACCATCACCCAGAGCCAACAACAGCCCAGCTCTGCTCACAGCTCTGCTGTCTGAGGAAGCTTTGCTTCACAGCTGAAAAATTGTAGTCGGGACAAAAATATCTGTGATGGCTGCATGTATCCCACATCCGCCCAGCAGCCTGGTTTGTCACCCTGCCCCAAACACTGGAGTCAGCACAAGCAGGGAGAGGAAACGGGGAAAAGGAGTGACCAGGAGCTGGGCTGCAGCAAGAACTGAGTGTGTCAACCAGCGTTGCCAGAGGTGGGTGTGGGAAAACAGAAGAGATGCCAGAAGATGTCTAGTCCATAGATCCCACAAACCAAGGCTGTGTCCTCTCTCCTCATGGAAAGAGGGTCCTGAAAGCCTGACCAAGAGGCAGAAGGCATCCTCTGCAGATTTGCAGACAACACCAAACTGGGCAGGGTGGTTGGCATACTGCACACCAGTGCTTTGATCCAGCAGGACCCTGGGAAACTTGAGGCCAAGAAAAACCTCATTTAGTTTTGCAGAGCCATGCAAAGCACTGCATCAATTTGGAATAACCCTATGTGTCAGTTCAGGCTGGGAACCAACTGGCTGAAGAGCAGCCCTGCAGAGGAGGACACATATGTTAGCTTGAAAGACAGATTAAACAGGAAACAACAGTTCCCTCTTGCCACAAACGAGGCAAACCACTCCTTGCAATGCAGGAGATCGAGGGAAGTTACTGCCCCTTCTCCTTGGTGCTGGTAGGATTGCACCTGTTCGAGCCTCCTGTTCAAGATGGAAGTGGAGAATTTGGACAGGATCCAGCAGGTGAACTGCTGAAACACTCAGAGCATAGAGCACTTCTGTGAGGAGAGCTTGGAGGCATTAGGCTTGTGGAGTCTGATGATGATGAAGTCAAGGCAGGACCTAATAGCAGCCCACAATGCAAAGGCATTAAAAAAGATAGTGAAGCCAAACCTTTTGCAGTAGTAGCAGTGATTAAGCCAATGTCCACAAGCTGTGACTTGGAAGTTAGACTGAGCACTAACAAAAACTTCTTCACTAAAGGACTGGAAGAGTTCATCAGACAGGCCTTGGTGTCTGCATCCTTGGAGGTGTTCAAGATTCCAGCAGCAGAGCCATAGTTGACACAATCCAGTGTAGGCTCCAGCCCTGTTTTGAGGTGGGGTATAGATTAGAGACATTCAGAGGTCACTCCCCATTGAAATGTCAACAAGTCTATGAAATCCTGCAAGGATCCTGACACAGGTTTTAGTGTACAACCCCACAGTTCCCTTCCTGCTCAAGGCTATGTCCAGATTTGTCCAGACAAGTCCAATGTCTTTACCACACATTTAATACCCCAGCACTTGTGGGATGTCCACAGCTTCCCAGTTTCTGAAGAGACTCATGGTAGAAGGTCTACATGCTGTTCCTACTGCATTCGTTGTCCTGCCCTGGTGAGAATTCTTTGCAAAAACCAACTGAAAAGTGGTTAACTCTAGAGAAAAGGCTTTATTATAATTTGGACCTGGCAAAGTAACAGTGTCAAGTAGACACATCCTCTCCAATGTAAACTCCTCAGACATGAAATTACTCCAGGATAATTATTAGACACAGTTGAGCATGTAGAAAGATCTGAAATACTCCACCCCAGGGCATTTGTCTGTTGCAGGACATCACAAAGCATGAAGTATATTATAGAGTCTTTCATCTTCTCTTAAATGCTTTAGAGACATTTTAAATTCTTTGAAAGGAAAGCATTTTAAGATCCTTCATGTACTCAAAATGCCTTTCAGTAGTCCCTCAGAGAATGCTTTGTGCCTTAGCAGAATCACAGCTACAGGACTACTAGTCCTTCATAAACATTACGACTTTTAAAAACTCAAAATATGAGAAAACAATGATCATTATCATTATTACTATAATAATATTTGTTCTTGGCTTCAAATCAAACCTTTCATCAGATGAGGGTTTTTTTATAGAAATGCTCTAGTTAGATGATTCATACAATAAATTCATAACTAAGAAGATAGACTGGAAAAGGGAGTGTGGTTTTCTTGTATTAGCTACACACAGTCTGACTGTAATTATTCCCAACTGGAATATCCATACATAAAAGCAATTTTGCAATGACAGTCATTTGTACAATTATTCTAATAATATGTTATTTCCTTAATTTTCATAAACCAATTTTAAAACTCTTTTTATTGTGTTTGCACAGCAATTTCTAAGTCAAATAATGAAGCCTCCCAAGTTTTCTGCCAGGTAAGGTAAGGTGAGGTGAGTGGAGACTGATCTCTACTGCTAGTTATGAATGCATTTATTTCCTCAGATTTCCTGCTTGTGCAAGGTGTCACCTCTCATCTCTGCAGGTCCTGTGGGGCAAGTTAATACATTTGTATTAACTAGTTAACACATTTGTATTAACAAGCATTAACATTTGTATTAACTTCCTACAATGGCACAGAGTGCAGATGCACCTTACACGTGCAAATATCCCATCACCATTAGGTAACGAGCAGGTAACGTTACCTTACAGGAAAATTAAGGCCAGACTGACAACAAGACAACAATGGATGTGTGAATAAATCCCAGGGTGATGAGTCCCAGTCTGGCTCTCCTTTAGAGCCATACAGTTAGGCTGGGGAGAAGCCATCTCTTTCAAGGTGGGATATGCTGTGCTGAAGTCTGGGGTTTCACTTTCTTCTTATGCATACAGAGATAATCTTAAGAATTGTTTGACAAAAAATAGTGGAATTACAGAAGTGTCAAAACCGTGTAGGTGGAAGGAGGACCACAGAATATCCTGAGTTGTAAGGGAGCCACAGGAGTCACTGAAGTCCAACTCTTGGCCCTGCACAGAACAGCCTCAAGAGTCACACCATGTGCCTGAGAGTGTTGTCCAAACATTTCTTGAACTCTGTCAGAATTCATGCTGTGACCACTCCATTAAGAGCTTGTTCCAGTGCCCAACCACCCTCTGCGTGAAGAATCTTTTTCTAATATCCTATTTTCTAACCTAGACCCTTTATCTTCCCACATAAACAGTATTGTACATTGATATATCTTTACAACAACCTTAGTGAGACCAATAGAAGTGTGGCAATTTTCCCACACAACCCAGGACAGTGGTTAATGACGCTGTTGTTTCCAATTTTTTAAAGATAAACCAGCACTGATTTCCAGTCTCTCTAATACACAAATCACCTGACCACTGAGGTACCCTTGTGCTGTTCATAAAGACTTCCTGGAGCAGGATGGGAGAACATCTGAGGGCAGAGACAGTAATGAGTATCCTCAGATGAGATGATCCAAGTGACCAAAGCACAGAGCTGCTATGTCTGACTTCCAAAAGAAGGCTTGTTGGTTTGTTTTCACAGTGAAATAACTAACCTCACTTCCCAGCCTTCCTGGGGACCATTACGTTAACTTTTCCCATGATGTAGTTAGGGAAGGTCAGCAGCAGTTCAGATGCACAGTATTTGGTACTGCTGGCTATAGCATGACAAAAATTACCTATTTCTTGCCTCCTTTAGGTTTGATTGTTGAACAGCTGTTGGACTAGAGACAACAGACACCAAGGATAAAACCAAAGCTCACTGTACCCAGCAGAAACTATTGTCTTCAGTAGGATTTTATCTCAGGCTAGAAGCATTCCCGTATTTCATAGTAGAGACAAACTTCAGACTTTCAGAGGAAATTTTCCTTTGTTCTACTTTAATCAATCAGTGCCAATTAACTAACATTTAGTTTCAGCTTGAGGAAGGAATGACAGAAATAATTATGTCCTCATACAGATATGCCATTGGCTTCCCCAAACCTATTAACTCCCTCAGAGGAACTGGCAATCAATTAACTGAGATTAAAAAGTCTAACATGCAAACCATCTTCATTTCCATCTCTAGAGCCAGAATGACACAAAATTACCCCCCACCTCTGCATATGTTCATATAAATGCAACACTATTCTGTTCATAAAAGAGTTTTGCTGGCTCATCCCAGGACATGAGTTCCTTTGACACTGAAATACAATGTGGACTTGCTCCTAGCTGACTCTGAGCAGGGAACAGAATAACCACTGACATACCTGTTTATCACAGTGTTATCACAGAATAATTCAATCAAGTGTTTTGTTCTTGGTACAGGTGGCCCATTGTAAAACAAATTTGTGGTTTTGAAGACAGGTTATCGTAGAGAGATTAAAGATATGAAAAATATAAATATTAGTGTGAAATAGGAAGATAAGGTTGTTGCAGTTTTAGTTACTTACAAGGTGTAGCTCTGCCTTCTATATTTGACTTAATGGAAACATTTGCTTAGGATAGGATGCACAGCATCCTGGACTCCTTGGACTGTGCCAGTGAGATCCCACTGTCTATAAACACTGGAGAAGAATCAGATGAATCTTGCCAAACATCTGCTTTCATTTAGCAAAACAAGGTTAAGAAACTTGATCGCAGTTCATAAACATCTCTTGGAAAGGGACTTAGCACAAACAGAAGGCAGGTAACAGTGAAGGGGAAGCTGAGCCCATCCAGCAGTGTCCAGTTCATAACACTAGTGGGAGCAGTAGTAGTCACCAAGATCATTTATGGTGAAAGAGCACTGTTATTTTTATGATGAATAAATAGAATAAGCCCAAAGTGACATAATCTACTTGGTAGCGTCGAGCAGTCAGATTTATATCTAATCTTCATAGCTGCTTGTCAATAGTCTCCATTTATTTGGAGAGTCTAATATTTTGATTTTATCATTATACATGCTTCCTGTGTTTTTTTAGTTCAGAAGCATAAAAGAAATTATTCTTCAGTTTTTCTTCCTGCGGGTTTCTTGTTTGGACTTTTCCAACCTTAGCAATGAATAAAATTACATGGTTTTAATCCAGCAATCCAAGCATAAACTACATTGAAGGACAGTCTTTACCATTGGTGCCAGTGTTCAAGTGACTTGGAATCCATGGGGAATTAAAAAAAAAAAAATCCACACTGTGATAATATTTAAAAATGAGAGAGATGGCCTCCTTAAGTAGCTTGCTAACTGCCCAAATCTAAGGAATCAAACAGTAATGTGAGGATACAGGGAGATGTCTCTAGGTGTAGGCCATTGGGGTAGCACACCAGGTGTTATCCTTGCTCAGCAGTAGGGATTTGGAAACAATCACAGACTGTCACCTTTTCATCAAAACAAATGTGCTTTTAGTAAGGTAACTTCTCAACCAGACCTCTCAGCTGCAAATATTAATAACTTTATTACCACATCTCTCTCCAGCACTTAGAAAAATCTAAAATTTGATTAACTATAAGAACATACAAAGATTGTCTGAGTGATACAGACTGAGAAAGACATGTGAGAGATGCCAAATCTCCAAGCTTAGAGTAAAAACGCAACCAAACAAATCCCCAAACAAACCAACCAACCTAAACAAACAAGCAAAAACTCCAGGGTGTTTTAATACAACCAAACAGGAGCACAGGACATGGGTAAAAACAGAGAGCAGCGGCCTTTCTCACAGTGGGAAATCTGCAGAGTGACCACAGGAAATACTCCAATAGTCACCTGTTAGTTAATGGTGACAGAGCAAGTCTCAAGCTGAGATTTTGGAAGACAGGAAGAAGATTTTATTTTAGAAACAAACATCACACATACAGCCAGAAGAAATGTGTCTGTCCATCATCCAGGTAGCAAGACACATATATCTAGGGTCTGCTCAGTATTCCTTGCAGTGAAATAGAGTGGAAGGAACACAGCTCTGAAGTCCTCATCCATGGCTCCTGACCACTCACTGCTTTGGGATGTGCTATTTGAACTTTGGAGCTGACAGCAACTGCTTTCTTTTGTCTCTCCACCCACCCCTCCTCCATGGGTCATCAGGGCTGACTCTTTCTTTGTCTTTTCTCTTCTCCCTGCAGTCCCAACCTTTATTCTCCTGTTATCACTCCTTTGATGGTCTGAGGCTTTATTTCAACCTAAATGTAGATTGTCCTTTGCTGTGGATTTGTCTGATCCAGCCTGAAGATACAGCTCTGCCAGCTCCAGCTCAGCCCAGCTGGGCATGGGTAAATGTGACCAGAGGAGTTTCTCTCACCTGTGATGATTTAGGTGCCAGCAGACGTCATCCCATGGCTTCTCCTGAATGAGGGGGTCATGCTACAGTACATTTCACCACTGACCCGGAGACCCTGCAAGGGCCCAGTTATTTCCACTCCTGTGGGAAGTGATTGCACTTAGCAGGTCAGCTGGCTAGAGATGTGACTTTTGGGGGATCCCCATCTCTACTGGAAATAAAAATAATGGTTGAAAACCGTTGAACTAGATAATGCAAGAGCCTTCCAGTGGCCTTGAATATGCTATTCATTGAGGTCGGAAGCTGCTATGGAATTTTTCAATACATGATTTAATCTGGGCAGCCTGAGCTCCAGAAGCAGAGGGAGGAAACCCAGCGACTCTGGAGCCAGGGCCCTCAGGCAAGGAAAGGGAACATTTTCAATGGCTTTTAGAGGACACATTGGCCAAGTCCCACATGTTACAGCAGTTCACTGGTGGCGTTATAAAAAAAAGCAGTGTCAGGTGAGCTGCCTAAAAGGGCAAACATTGTTCCTTACTCTGCAGCATGCTAACATTTGGGCATTTTTGGGTTTTAACTGCCTCACAGTCACAAGGCGAGCCCTTAGCATAGGAATTTTTTGGCCATCATACACACAGAGTTAGCAGCAGCTCCTCAGCAGGCAGAAACTGTTGTGGGACTGACTTCTCAGCAACTGAGGTGTCCCACAACGGGTTCTGGGGTGACATAGTCCTGCCCTGGCAGCTGCATTGCCTCCCTGTGCATTTCCATCCACCCACTGCAGGACGTGCTGCATCTCTCCCCTCACCTGCACTGGCAGTGCCAGGAGACAAGCAGCTCCTTCTGGGAACTGTTCTTTCTTCATGAGATAAAAAAAAAGCTTGGTTTTGGTCTTCAGTTTGCTTCTCAGATGGATCACTCCCCAGATCTGAGTCCCAGTGTGGCCATGCAACTGGTGGTGCCTGCACAGTGCAGGCAGCAGGGAGGGAAGAAGCCAAGGGACAGCTGGGAATGGATTCTGTCATCAGCCCAGTGAGGTATGACTACCACTGAACATATAGCATTGGCACAACTCCAGAGAGACCAGTGTCTAAACAACTTTCCATGAACCACTTCCACATCTTTCTGCCTCACTGGCATTCCTTCCCTTCTTGTGCTTGGAAAAGCTTGCTAATGTTTTCTGCAGACAGTGTCTTCTTTTCTATTCCAGAAAATTTAGAACTTTATTAATAAAGCAAACAAACCCACGAGTCCTAACCTTCACTGTTTTGCTTCATTCGCTTCCAATATTCTAGGGCAAAATAAAACAAAATACTCACTGACTGGTTCCTGCAGGGTGTGGGAGCAGCTTGCAGTGGGGAGAGGTGATCCAGAGCCAGGGAGTACCCAGAGGACACTGTTACTGTCTCTCCTCACCCTACACCACACAGCTCTTCCCAGGCCCTTTGATAAATGTGTGTTGTGACAGATCTTCAGGGGTGATGTTCTCAAGTTAAGGGAATGACACCACCAAAGAGGAGCCTGCCTCAAATGCCAGTAGCCTTTTGGTGGGTGTCTGATTTTAGAGACTGGTCGAGCCCAGGAATTCCAACTGTTTTTAAAGCAAAGAGCATTGCCAGCCCAAGAAATATAATCTTATCCCAAGGCCTTGAGAAACTCAGTGGCTGTTTATATGTGTCTTCCTCCATCACAAGCAGCTTTGTCAAGGGCACCCAATGCTAACCAACACTGATAAGAGGATCACATCCCCCACTGCTGCAAATGGTCCTACTGCTCAAAGGGGATCTTTAAAGAAAAAGACTTTTAAAGAAAAAATCACCACAGCCCATTGAAAGGCATCATGCAAGCAGGGGCTGAGACAGAGCTCTCTGCCCATTGCCAGTCACTCTTGACAGAGACCCCAGGTCAGGCTGTAACGCCTGCACACTGGCTTTAGTCCCAGAGGAAGGGGCATCACTCCACACAGGCAAGGACCATTAGTTGCATTACCCATCTGGGGGCCAATAAACCTTGGAGAGCTGAGGGAATGGGGAGGACAGCAATGCTCCCCCTGGCAAAGGTGCCTTCTGCAGCATGTGAGAAGGGGCATAGGCAAGGTTAGAAAACAAACCCTAACACAAACAGAGCTGAAGGGATGGTTGGATATCATTTAAACATGCTTTAACAGTAGAAGAAGCCCATATTTGAGCATGTGTTTTAACTCCTTGAAGATAAATAATAGTTGAGGAGGGGTCCTGGAAGTGCGGAGAAACAGCACCCCCTGGCTAGCAGGGACCTTGAAGGAAGATGTGCTCTATGTCCCCAGAAAACCTCCCAGTGGTCATAAATGCTTTGCTTTTTTTTTTTAACTCCTGGGTGCATGGCTTGCATGGTGTTCTCCTGAAAGGGACCCTGCTAGTGCACCATCCCATGCCTTGGTTTCCTCACCTGCACAACCAGGGTAAGAGGGCTGTCCGCACAGGAGTGCTGGGAAGATGGATTGGTTAATATTTGCTTAGTGCTCTGGAGATAGCGCTATATAAGTCTAATTACATTTTATGCCCTCATGCGATAAGGATGTCATCTTGGATTAGAGGGGATTAGTTGTTAATGCCATTCCTGTACATACTGGTCCCCTCCAGGGCTTTGATTTCTGCTGAGATGGTTTTTCACTCTGCTTTCAAATCAGTAAGGTCCTCCTAGTTATGTCAATCAAGGAAATCAAAGATTTTTGGTGGATGAAAACAACGCTTGGTGGATACCGGACTATGCCTTCAGCCAAGCGTCGGTGTGTGCCCAGTGAATGATGGTGTGCAGTGACTTCTTGCTTTGGCATCCCTAAACCTTTGGCGAGACCAGGGAAAGGGGTTTGCGTGTGCCCCTTCCCTGTGCACTGAGCTCCAAACACACCACCGAGTTATTAAGTACAAATCTAAGTTAATGTTTAGCACTTGCCCAAAACACAGTGATTGCCAAAAGCCAAAGAAAACGGAGTGAGAAGCCACATGCTGGTAATCATTGCAGGGCAAAAGGCTACTGAGAGGACATTCCTGCATCCTAGGAGTGCTGCATTCAAGAAAGTGCTCCGATCTGCAGCCCTGAGAGGGGACTCTGGCTCCTGTGCTGCACAGGGAGAGCCAGGTGACTCACAGGGAATTTGCTTTTCTGAATCAGCAACAGTGAAGCTTCCATCCCTTCACCATAGTGACCCTGACTGCTCTCAGAGGACTGCCTGGAGAGCCACAGCACTCTGCCCTAGTTGCAGAGGTATCAGGGAGTAAGCCAAGATCCCTTTCAGGGATCCCTTTCCAGAAATTCCACTTGTTCCAAGCATTTGCTTACCTTTGGCACAGGCTGGATTTCAGCTGCTGCCTCGGAACAGAAAAGGGCTGTCCTGTCCCCGCCTCCCACTAGTGAAGGTTTGTCCCAGAGGAAACCCTGGATCTGTCACCTATCGCTGAACACCCAAGATTAGCCAGAAGTAAGATTCAGGCTCCTCTCAGCAACAGGAGGGGAAGGATATCACTTCCTGGCTCTCAGCCCCAGCTGACAGGAGCAGTTTTGCTTACCCGTATGGTGGAAAACACTCATCAGAGAGGAAAACCTCCAGGGACTTCTCAAGCTGCATTAAACTTCCAGAGACAGATCCCACTGTGGTCCTTTAGCGGGGACCATCTGCAGCCAGGTATAAAACAGGGAGCTGCAACAAGAAGTGTGGGAACTGGTGAACGGCAAAAGTCTTGCAAATGCCCCTAAATTGTGAAACCCATGTTCACCCAGGCCACATGGTGATGGCCAGGGTCACATGTCAGCACAGGCTGGCAGGAGCACCTGCCAAAATCCTGTGAGGAGATGGTCTTCCCTGCAGCTAAAGTTGGGAGCAGAGCCTGACAGCATGAGCTTGTTGCAGCAGCAGCCGAGAGGAGAAGTGCTCCCAGAGCAAAGGGGACCCCATTGCAGCAGAAGCTGGAGATGTCAGAAGGGGTTCTGGAGAATGATGAAATCTCTGAAGCAGCAGAGCTGGGCATTGCCCTGGGTCCAGCTGATTGAACAGCCTGCTCCAGGTGTCTGGTCCAAGGTTTTCACAGGGAAGTTGGAGGCAGCACTCGGAAATTAGATGTTGAATTATGCTTTTTTCACTGGGGTTGAGCAAAGGCTGACCAGCAACATATGAAGGGGCACCAGGAGTCCTTTATGGTCCCAGGAACACCTGTGACAGTGCTGAGAGGGCACAGCTGAGAGAGGAAGAGGGTGGCCAAACCTTCAGCCCCAGCTCTGGGGAGCCTGGGAGGGCTCAGATGAGCACAGTGAAGGCTGAGCCTGTTGGGAGCCAAGCTGGGCTGGTGCTGCTTCTGCAGCATCAATAGAATGCAAAAGCAACCAGAGTTTTCTGTTTAGCTGGGTTTGCTCTACAAGAGGAATAACTACCTCCATTTATTTCTTATTGTTTGTCAGAAGTTGAAAGACAGGGACTAAATTACTACCACTGTCACTCTGGGTAGATGCTCTCCATTCTCCCAGGGCAAGAGGAGCTGGAGTGCAGATAGGGGCACCCTATTTAACTGTCTCCAGCACAGAATCCTTACCTCATACCAGTCTGCAACAGAGCTGAAGCTGGTTGAGGCTGAATTGTCACCCTTAAAAAAATATTAAATAATAGAAAAAACAGTATTTTGAGGGAAAAAAGTTCAGTGTCTGAAACAAGACATGTTCCATGGAGAATCCATTGCACAAGAAGCACTAGGGGCAGCTGTAAGCCAGGGTGCTGGGGGATGTGGGGCTGCAGATGCCACCAGAGTGTCCTGGCTTGGCACAGCCCATCCAGAGCCTCAGGAGAACCATCACTCTGGGAGCCCCAAGCATGACACTTGTTTGGCTGTGAGGACCAACCTCCTTCTCAGCAGCTACTCCAAATGCAGGGCACGAAGCCAAGCTGTCAGGGAAGCCAGCAGGATCCCGTTAGCAATTTCATCCAGTTCAATGTTTTTTGGTAGAACATTTCTGTTTCAGTGAGTCAGCAGCCTTGGAAAGTGTCTGTTAGCAGCAGTGGAGCTTGAGGGAAAGGCCCCTGGGACATGCACCTGACCTGGCTGTGCTCAGAAGGAGCCATGCAATGAACCACCCCACTTTTTGGCCAATTCTGCTCCAGTCTATTCATTGTCCATCAACAGAAGAGCTTGTCCAAGCTGAGTTTTCAGGTTAAGTGGACCAACATGCAACACAGGTCAAGACAACAGAAAAATTCACACACTGGCTCATTTTTAAAAGTTACTTTCACTTTTACATGCTTGATCAAATCATCTGCTTGTTAAAATTAGGCCTGGAAATGGATTAACTTTATGACTCTGACTGTTAACAAGTTTTCCTCATCTAAATTTTTCTTGCTAAACCCAAGATGTCTTGCCCTATCCACAGAGAAGAGATTATCCCCCCTCTGCATTTGCCTCTTGTGTATTTGAGGGCTGCTCTCATGTTTCCCTGGACCCTTTCTTTTGCCTGTTATCCAACCCAGGTCAAGCTTGCTGGGCATCATCATATCCTCACTAATCTCTGGCCACCCTCCAACCTGCCCATGTCTTCCCTGTCCCAGTGGGACGACATCTTTTCTTTGCAGACCTTCTCTGCAAACCCTGAGTCCCTTCCAGCAAGTCCTCACAGCCTTCAGAAGGATTTACAGCCTGTTGTTCAGCAGGGATGGAGTTGTTTGTGCTGTTGCAGAGATGGAGGAGATAGAGCAGGGGATGCAGGCTTGGGGTTAGCCAGCAGATGGGAGACTTGCCAAGAGACCAAAAATGCTGTCAACCCCCACTCCCTGCTCCTTCTCCAGTGGGATTTTTCACCCAGGGAGCAGAACTGGGTCTTCCACATCAGCTAGCAGCACTTGAACCAGGGCTTCACCTGTCCCAAAAAGGGGGTGGCTCTGAGGCAGCTCTGGAGAGGCAAGACAGGGAGTCAAACTGGGCTGGGGACTCAGCACTGTCCAGGATTGTGGAGCCCCTGCCAGGATAGGGCTTCATTTCTCTCCTTTTTTTTTCTTTTTGTGTGTGTTTTAATCAGGATGGGTTAGAGGAGGACTTACAGATGAGTCTCATTGGGCAGGATTCAGCTGTTCCTCTCCCTCTCCCAGTAGTGTCTGCGGGGCTGCAGACTGTAGCAGTTGCAGGTACCTTCTTGCAGGAAAAAGCAGGAAAAAACTGGCGGGGAGTGGAAGCGAGTGGCAAGCAGATTAGAAACTCAGCTCCTATTTATAGACTGGCAGTCTAGAAACTGCCCCTGTGACAGGTCCATCCGTTTAACCCTTTTGGCCCCAAGCACCAGCCCACCCAGAAATACTGAACCAGCCCCAACCTGTGCCCTGAGGGAGCTTTTTAGCACAGGAGAAGCAGGAGGGACTACACCAGGGCACCCGTGGAGGGGGTAGGAGACAGGTCCAAGCACAGTGGAGCTTAATCCTCAGCAAGGCAGTGAAGAGGGAGGTGGGGTTATAGATGTTAAGAAGTTGGGTCATCTGGAAAAGGAAGAGAATGTCCCAGTGTCCTACTGCATGGAAAGAGAGAGACAAAAATATTTCTTCTAATAGTGAAGTAACAGGATAGGAACAGCTCCAATGTTTCCAGCTTCTTCTGTCTTTCCTGAGCTTTGGTCTGAAGGTAATAGGGGCCATCACTTTGAGGGCCACTGCATATCCATTGCCCAGTAGTGGTTGCTGATGCTCACAGGAGGCTGCTGCATCCCACAGGAGTGGGCTGTGGTCCCTACCTCCTGCTGCTCCACACCATGGTCTCCCCAGAGCTCATCAGCAAGAGAGCTGATTTATCAGCAAGATAAATACTGTCACCAGCCCCCTGCCACACTCACAGTGATTTCTAAATATATTCTGAAGCTCCCCTTTAACTGCTGCTCTAACTGCTGTCACTTATGTGTCTTTATGCCATACACAGTTGTGTTATATACTGCCATGGAAAGACTTTCCAGCCGTTCTTCTGCTTGCTTGTGTCAATAGCTATTTTTACAAGATTTCTTTTCTTTACTTCTTAATTGATCTAAATCCTTTCCCTTAGCTTTCTTGTTAAAGGTGGATTTAAAGAAAAGGAGTTCATTATCTCAGACATTTTTGAGTCATTATGAATTTCATCCCTCTCCTCATTAATTACTCATTACCCCTCAGCTCTGGAGGGCTGCTTTGTCCCCGATGTGTTTGTGAGCAGCTTCCCTGGCACCCTGTAATCCCCCCAGCCCTGTGTTAGCTTGGTCTGGTTTACACTGCCTTCACTGCCCTCTCCACTGCCTGCTTGGCTGCTCCCAGTCTCCTCTGCTCCCAAACAAACTCTTGCCTTTTCCTTGCACCCCAGCACTGTCTCCTGCTGGGCCCTCCAGCCCTGGGTCCCTCAGTGGGTTGAACCCCATGAGCATTGTCCCTGTGCATCTTGCCTGTCCCGAGGGACAATCACCCATTCCCATTGGCCTTGTGCCATGCAGCAAAAGCAGTCACTGGCTCCTGGTTAATAGGCTGGCACTGGAGTTTGGATATAAATAGCCGTTTTTTGGAAAGCAATGGCTTTGCTGGGCCTGTTTCAGTACGTGCCAAGTTATGACAAAGCAGCATGGAGAGCAGAGTAATGTTGTGTAAGGGCCTTGGGATTAACAGGCCAGTATTTCCCAAGCCTTTGGCTGCAGCCAGATCCCCAGGGAGAACCTGAAACTTGTAAGCAGGTCTTGTGCTGCAGCGGTCCGGGGGGGGCACAACAGTTGCAGTGGTGTCATTGCCCTGCCATCATCCTGGCAGAGGAAAGCCATGCAGCTGGGCCCTCAGACACTGACCCTGCTACTGAAACAACCTTCTCCAGCCCATTTTACATGCACATAATGGCTATAATCCTGTGTTACCCACAAGTGGATCTGTGACTGGGGACCACAATGAGTGATGGCCTTTCTCTGGACTTAAACAAGCACACAACCACCCAATCTCTCCTGACAAGAGACCTTCTCCATCCCAGCCTCATGCTCAGGTTACTTCCATGCTCCTGTTGCCCCAGCAGCTTCCCTAAAACTTTGCAGGCCTTTTTTTCCTATCACAGCAGGGGATGACAATTCATGGTCTGCCCTCTCCTCCCCGAGGTCAGTGACATGCATTTCTGCACTGAGCCTCCTCCCAGCAGGCTGCTGCCAGGGCTGGGATGTGGTTGCTGGGGAGGTCCCCTTCCATACTTTGTGGAAGTGTATGAAAAGGCAAAGCAGGAAAAATGTGTTGGGTTGGTAAAAGGAAGAGAGGGGTGTGTGATATTTGCTCGGGGAGGGTAAATGAGGGTTGCACAAGCAATCAATTGGATTGCACAATCAGAAGCAGTGGAATTATTTAAAATAAGTTCCAATGATCATCTGAGCTGCACTTTCTCAGGGGGTTTTACCCAAGACATCTTATTCTTTAACTGGAGCAAATTGAGGTAAAACACCAGGTCCAGGAGTGTAACTCTGCTGACATGCCCTGAAGCTGCTCCTTGGCTCATCCCTCAGTGGGAGGGAAGGGGGTCACAGAATCATTTGGGGGGAATTGCAGAGTGTTGGGTTGTGAAGAAGTCAGCAGTAGCTTGGACTCTTCAGGACAGAAAAATGAATTGAGAGCAGTCTGCAAGTGCTTCAAGTAAGCCTTCATACTTGCCAGGAATCTGCTAACTACCTTTAGTGGCTGGCAGAACTCCAGTCACTGTAGGGGGAGCCCAGCAAAATCCTCTAAGCCAAGGATTAAAGCCATTCCTCATTCTCCATCTGTGAAGCAATCATGTGGCTGAGGACAAGAAGGGACTTAGTGACAAAGAAGGGACAGATACTTTCAGGTGGTTCAATAAATAAGCTCCTCCTTGTCAGTGCACTGCAGTCTCATCCCTAAAGGAGACATCAAAATCCATAGAACAATTCAGGTTGGAAAAGACCCCTAAATTCATCAAGTCCAACTGTTAACCCAGCACTGCCAAGTCCACCACAAAACCATGTCCATAAGTGACACATCTATGTCTTTTAAGTACCTCCAGGGATGGTAACCCAGCCACTCCCTTGGCCAGTCTGTTCCAATACTTGACAACTCTTTCCATGAGAACTTTTTTCCTCTCACATTCTCATGGCTAAGCTTCGCAAATGAAGATGTGGGAAGGGTTCTATCCACGCTTGCTACAAGCGCGATTTTTTTCCCTACTGTCTAATCTAAACCTCCCCTGGTGCAACCTAAGGCCCTTGTCATATCACTTGTTACTTGGGAGGACAGAACACCTCACTACAGCATCCCCTCAGCTGATTGTAGAGTGTGGTAAGGTTTCCCCTGGCCTTTTTCTCCAGACTGAATACCCCCAGCTCAGCCACTCCTTGTGGGACTTATGTTCAACACCTTTCACCAGCTCCATTGCCCTTTTCTGAATATGCTCAGTGTCCTTCTTGTGTGTAGGGGTCCAAAACAGCATTCAAGGGGCAGCTTCGCAAGTGCTGAGTACAGGAAACAATCACTGCCTGGTGCTGCTGGCCACACTTTTGCTGGTACAGGCCAGGATGACATTGGCCTCCGTGGCCACCTGGGCACACATTGGCTCACGTTCAGCTGCTGTCGACCAGCACCCCCAGGTCCTCTCTGCTGGGCAGCCTTCCAGCCACTCCCCCCAGTCTGTCGTGCTGCCTGGGGTTGTTATGACCCAAGTGCAGGACCCGACACTTCACCTTGTTGAACCCCATACAACTAGCCTTGGGTCCATCGATCCAGCCTACCTAGACCCCTCTGCAGAGCCTTCCTTCTCTCCAGCAGGAGAGAAGATCAACACTCCCGTCCAACTTGGCATTGTCTGTGAACTTACTGAGGGTGCACTTGATCCCCTCATCCAGATCATTGGTAAAGATTGAACAGGGCTGTNAGGTCTGCCCACAAAACTGGGCCTGAGGAACACCACCTGTGACCCGCTGCCAATTGGATTTAACTCCATCCACCACCACTCTCTGGACCTGGCCATCTGGCAAGTTGTTTACCCAGCAAAGAGAACCGAGGCATTGTGCAGCCAGTTTCTCCAGGAGAATATTGTGGTAAAGTGTCAAAGGCTTTACTGAAGTCCATGTAGGCAACATCCACAGTCTTCCCCTTATTTCCTTAGCAGGTCACCTTGTCACAAAAGGAGATCAGGTCAGTTGAGCAGGACCTGACACCCACAAACCCATGCTGGCCGGGTCTGGTCCCCTGATTGTCCTGTACATGCCACATGATGGAACTAAGGATGATCTGCTTCATGCATTAAGTATCTCAACCTTTTCCTCATCCTCTGTTGCTGTTTCCCCCTCCATCCAATAAAGAATGGGGATTCTCCTTATCCCTCTTCTGGCTGTTTATTGTCTTCTACAGCAGTAGCCAGATTAAGTTCTAGCTGGGATTTGGCCCTTCTAATTTACTCCATGCATAACCTAACAACATCCCTGTAGTCCTCCTGTGCTGCTGCTCCTTCTTCCAAAGGTCACAAGCTCTCCTCTTTTTCCTGAGCTCCAGCCCAAAGCTCTGTCCAGCCAGGCCTGCCTCCTTCTCCACTGGCTCATCTTTCAGCACATGGGGACAGCCTGCTCCTGTGCCTGTAAGATTTCCTTCTCAAAGAATGTCCAACCCTCCTGGACTCCTTTGCCCATCAGAACTGCCTTCCAAGGGACTCTGTCAGTCAGTCTCCTAAGCGGGTCAAAGTCTGCCCTCTGGAAGACCGAGGCGGCCGTTCTGCTGACTCCCCTCCTTGCTTCTCCAAGACTCCATCATTTTGTGATCGCTGTGCCCAAGACAACCATCGTATCACCCACAAGTCACTCATCACAGGAGCCAGGAGACTTTATCTTCTTCTGCTTCTGTATTTCAATTGCATCCTGCAAAACTTTTGCCTTCTGCCACGCTCCTCCCTTCAGCAAAGTGGGGTGGCCTGTGCTGGCACCCCCAAAGGTACAAGTCTTGGCACCAAGGCCCACATTCGTGTATTTTCCAAGGAGATCAGCAGGTGGTCAGATCTGGGCAGTGAGTGCCTGGAGGCACAAGCCATTGCTGGGAGAGGACAACTTCTCTGAGAGGAGCTCTGTGCATCTGGCAGTGGTTGGTGATGAGCCACCCCCAGCTCCATTGTGGGCTTCTTCCTTACAATAACCTGAGCATCAGCACGAGAACCTGGTAAAACCCAGCCACAGGGTATGGAGAGTTGTGCTCTGGAGAGAGAGAAGGCGAGTGCCCAGCCTCCTCCAATCCAACCCATGATGCCTGGTGCTCCAGAGGGCAGGGAGACCTCCAGCCATGCAGACAGACCTCTGCATGAGTCTTGCACAAGCTACCAGAATGACCTATTTCTGCATCTGTGGGATGTGCCTCTCCTCAGCTCCCACAAAGGGTTTTGAAAGGACCGACAATTTTAAGCACATGTCAGTGAAATCCAGCTCCTCAGCTTGGGTTGTCTAACATATTTGCAATGCCTCGGACTTCAGAGCTTTTCCAGACCTCTCAGGACTGTAAGGCTAATTTAAGGCCAGTGTCTGCAGTTTTACAAGGCCCAGATTCATTCTCTCTTTCCTTTTTTATAACCCCAGGTACCTGGCACTGCTTGAGAAAAAACATGAAAAGTGCTCTGGCAAGAAGCCAGGGTCACTGGGCAAGGCTGACCCTTCCCTCCTACTGCTTTCACAAACAGCAGAGTCAAAAAAGTCTTGTCACCACAGGAGCAAGATGGTCCATCTGCAGCAGGGAGAGCCAGCAGTGCCTCTCACTTCCAGTCCAGTCCCTGAATCTCGATGCAGAAGGATCCCTGGGCTGGCATGGGCAGTGCTTGGTGACAGCCAGGAGTGCCAGGGCAAAGGAGACACCAATGAGAGCTGATGATGCTGTGAAAGGTCTGCAGCTAAACAGGACTATCACTTGTCTGAAAAATCCCCAGAACACTGTCAAACTTGTTCTAGCTCAGTAACAAGCTAGAGAATAAAGAGGACAGATCAAAGAATCCTCCTGCAGAAGGCAAGAGGTGAGTTTAACCAGCAGTGCCTTATCCAGCATGGCCAGAACCACCACGTCCTGCATGTGACACTCTCCAAATGTTCCCCTGTCTAGGAATATTCACACCAAAAGCCTCCAATACAAACTCTGAACCTCTCGTGCTCTCCTAGCTTCCTTGCACCCAGCACAAGGTATCTGAGGATGTTTTACCTTGATCATCAAGGTTAAAGTCATACCTTAGGGGACTCATTTTCCTAGTGTAGAGCACAGTTTCACTACGGGGTTTTAAATTGTGAGCTGTTATTCCCCCAAGGTAACACAAGTGCTTAAGTACTCAGGCTCCCCAGACAATTCAAATTCAACTTGTCATTTGGTACCAGGCTTGGTACCAAAGTTGTCATTTGGTACCAGGCACCTGTGCAGTCCCCAGCCACACCGTGACTTTCCCAAACATTTCACCACTCTGATTTCTACTGCCACATATTTTAAAACCTCTGCTATTCTCTTAACAAGCCTCAGAACATAGGCATCTTTTGAAGCTCGAGTTACATGACTCTGCATGACCATCAACTTTCAAACAGCATGTGGCTCTCCAGTTTGTAATGTGACAGGTATCCCCTAAAATCATGACTTGCCAAAAGACCAGCACCCAAAAATCAGCTGTCCACTGGTTGCACTGACACTCATAGAATGGTTCCTGTAGGAAACAGCCAGCCCACCATGCACTCTCTAATTAGTGCATGAAAACACAAAAGTCAGGGCAGGAATAATATCGAGTAATTTACAAGCACAGGCTTGAATGAGGAGCTGTGTTGGATAATTAATCTACATCAGTATTTCTCCCCCAAGAAGAAACCAAACATCCACTTATTCTAGGGCAAACTCAAAAGGTTTTATTTTAATTTTTTTTTTTTTTAGCAAATTCTATCACGTAAATGTTAACAAAAAACATCTGTACAATTGCCATGATACACTCAAAAGTGAAACAAATAAGATATAAATACAGATATGGATGTAACATGACAAAAGCGGAAAAAATAGAAAAAAATACATGCGCATGAACACGGTGCCAACAAAGTCATTTCTCGTGGCTGGCATTTTTCAGAGCATTTTTTACTTCCCATTTAAAACATTGTTAGCAACGTCCTGCCATATACTACAAAGGTCTATTTTTCTGTCCCTTAATATGTAATATTATGCTTGATAAATAAAGGGGTGGGGAGAAAAGGTTTTGATGACAAAGATGCAAGTTACATTACTTATACAGGTTATTGGTAAGCTAGTAATAAGCAATTAAAAAGAGAGTCTTGTATTGTAATCCAGGCAAGCACACATAGTGTACCTTAAGAAAGCCACATGCCTCGATATTTCTGAACTACATGAAACTACAGTACGTAGACCTGTGGGGCGGATGGAGCCTGTACTTGCCCATGCCCACGGAGCACTGGTGCAGCCAATGGCAGAAAACACACCCACATCTGAGATTTCGGCAACCTTGCAGCCAACAGCTGCTGTCTGCTCAGAGTTTTCTCCCATTCAGATTTTTAAAGCATGGTGGGCAAAGAAAATACACTTTTTTTTCCATCTTTTTTTTTTTTTTTTTTTTTTTAAAGGTACGAAAAATTGAAGCCCTGCATAATGGGCAGCAAGGAAAAAAAAAAAAAGGCAACTGCAGTAGGTGGCTACTGCCAGGAGAATGTGAACACAAGCTTCACCAGTGTGGTGAGGCACTGCAGCATGCAGACCTTCCTCTGCAAGCGTGCGTGGACACTGTGATTTGTAGCCAGAGAGACCTTTATGCTTGCTGAAGACAAAACAAAATGATTGTACAGCTTGTTGAAGTCAAAACTGGAGATCAGAGAGGTGACATTCAGAGCTTTGAGGAGTAGTAGCCCTTTGAGTACTTCAAAGGAAACAGAAAATAAAAATTGGGTCATGTTCAACATACTAAACAACCTTACTATGTACATAATACGCAATGATTTATAAATACCTAAGCAGAATGCTCTCTACTGTATACAGGTATAACACTTCTAGAGTACTCAAAGGATGAACAGTCCTCGACTGACTCACATAACGAAATTAAGTAGCACATTAATGAGCATCTGTTGACAAACAGAACTGAATCTGATTCAGAAAGTAAGGCCTGATTCTACCAGGTGCAGCCCCAAGTGTGTCAATACCACTGGGAAGTGCAGGCTGGTGCTGCCTGCAGCAGGTCACACGTGCCTTTTCAAGGATGAGCTGTCAACTCTGACTGAGGTGTCAGGTCAGGGACGTTACAGTGCGTTCACTCTCAGTGCATACTAACAGGATTTTGTAAAATATATAAAATCATTGGAGAAGGAATTCAATTCCTGGAGATTTGCTACAGTGTGCCATTCAAAGAAGAAAACAAAACCAACAAACAGCAAACGATGATGGACCAAGCTCCTTCACAGCTGGGAGGGACTAATCACCACCTAGTCAGCTATGCTGACCTTCTGAACCCCAGAACTGGAACAGAAGATGTTGAACTGAGATGGGGAGAAATAAAAGCATAAATACTAAGCAGTTAAGTGTACAAATTAAAAAAAACCCAACAAATGAAAAACCTTAACCCACTACTAAAAATTCAAACAAGACAGCTAACTGCTGCCAACAAGTCAGCTGAGTATTTCCAAAGGAAAAATAAATTTGTGTTAAAATTTGAATCATTCAAAAAAATTAAAAAAGAGCATTCCAACAAGCATACTGAAAGATGTTGAAAAGAAATGGTCCACGGAAAGGGAGACACAAACCATGGAGCAGCCAATCCTCCCTTTAGTGAGGATGGCTTTTCTGAGCCTGCGGAAAGATCCTGGAGGAATCTCATGCACCAGGATTGCACACAGTTTCTGCTGCCATAGCATTATTTTGGGAAAGATGAGGGAACTAGCCCTGCAGCCAGCAAAGGCCTGAACATGTATAAATCAGGAGCAGGTCACCTCCTCTGTTCTCATGTGAGCAGGGAAAGGGACCAACAAGCTTTGCAGCCCAATACCTCCCAAGGTGAGGATTGGGAGAGAAGCTGGTACCAAGCATCAGCTCGCAGCATAGCTCCTCAGGGATGGAGCTGACACACACAGGGATGAACTGATGGAAGGGGCTTTACCCCTTTCTGCTGCAGTAATGGAAATTCTCGTGTTCTCAGTATGTTCTCAGGTATCCCTTCAGCTCCTCAAAGGGCAAATGGAGGAAGCTGGAGAGACGCCAAGGCACTGAGATCAGCCAGGAAACATACATCCATCACCTCAGCTGCAGCCACAAGCTGCAGGTCCACCATTCTCTTGCATCACTGGCAGCAGGGGCAACACCCCAGTTCTGATGTATTGCAGGTTTGGGGGGGCCATGCCCATCAGCCAGGATCCAGCCCAGGGCCAAACACAGCAAACTCCTGCTTTCCCTGGGTACAGGCAGCCAGGGAGAGCTCCCCCTTTGCAAACAGAAGGGTCTCCATTTGGGAAAGGGTGGTGCTGTGTGTTATTTGACTGCTGCTGGTTTGTCTCTGACCTGGTCTGTGTCATCAGGCTGCAAAAGGATTTGCCCTGCTGCACCCTCACCCAGAGCACCCTGCTGACAGCAGTGCCCCTCCGAATTGCAGAGCACACAGCAGTCCTGTGGCTGTGCATGGCCAGGAAGGTTTCTAAAGGCAATTAACAACACTGAAGGGTCTTCAGGCACAGGAGGGGCTGTGGCAGGCAACCAGCACGGTCCCAGCTGGCTCAGAGGTGCTTCTATGTGGTACTTCTGTTCAGATTCAGACACCCTTTCTGTCCTCTGGGACGAACATTTTGCCCAAAGGAGATGTGGGGACAAAGCCACTCACTGTCCAGCACCAGTGGGTCAGTCAGAGCAGCAGATCAGCCTTTTGATGCTACAGACTTCAAGAAAAACATCTGGCACTGTGGTACAGGTCTGCCAGGTCCCACTGCCCACCCATGGACACACTCAAAGTCTAACCCAGCCCCCACCCACCTAACTCCACCATCCTATTCACAAACATTAGTCCCAGAATTGGGTCTCAGGTTCCTTTTAGGAAGTAAAAAGTAACCTGGAGAGTCTTTCGAGCATATGAAAGAGCCAAATGGGTTGAGAGGGGAGAAATATTTACACAGTCAATGAAAGGAGCAAGAGTCCAGCTGTTATCCACAGCACAGCTGGTTGGAGAGCAGTTACAGAGATAAGCCCATCCGGGGTGTGTCAGAACTATGTACAAAAACTCAGATGTTTAAAAAGAACCTACTTTTTCATCACTCACTTGGTATCTCTCAGTATTAAAGCATCTGAGGTTGCAATCACAGCCACATCTGCAAAGATCTCCCCATGGAGAGCCCTGCAAGTTAGGCAAGCTGCAACAGTGAGTACAGAACAGGAACACAAGACTTGTAAGAAGAGGAGAACCCAGCCAGAATGGCTGCAGGAAGAGAGCAGGTAACTAGCACACAGAAACCAGAACTGGGTATGAACTAAACCAACAAGATTTGTTTGACTTGTACATGTGTCCAGGTTCTTGGACTCAGTGTTAGAACGCTAACCTAAACATATTTCTGAGATTTCAGCAGGCTATACAAATATGTTTAAGTATGGCTTCCTGTTGTTCACTTTCAATGAAGACTGCAACACAGACCTTGCTTCCTTTACATTCAATACCAGTAAGAGTCTACATAAAAGCTTTTAAGGGACTAAAATACTGATTGCAATAAATATCTGCATGGCCTCCTTAAGCTGATGGGAGTGTGCCAGTGAAGAGTAGCAGAAAGGTCTCTGAGAGGCACCATTGATTGCTTCTAAGTCTACACATATGTCCACATATCTCCATTAACTGTGCGTTGAAACATCTGAAGAGGAACTGCTGTTGCTGTTGGTGGTCTGGGCCCTCTTTATATACAAGTTTAGTAGCTTCATCTGAAAGAAACAAGCAAATGTTAGGAGAAGATGCCAGGGTAAAAGTTGACTGCAAATCTAAAGTCGTCACATTTGGCAGTGAGCTCAGTTTTGAGTGAGCTGACACTTGGTGCTCTGGAGGACAAGCAGAAACAAAACTGACCATATTTCAGAAGAGAGGCAGGAGGCATGAAGTTACAGATACACTTAATGGGTTAACCCTAAGAGGTTAGAAAAACCTCTTGCATTTTACTTCAGCATCCATCAGTTCACAGAGCTCAATCCTGCAGCCTGGTCAGGTCAAGCAGGATTCCCACAGAGGTCAGAAGGACTGCAGGCACACTGGTGATTCAAGAGCCACAGGTCTCTCCTACGAAACACCCTGAACTCTCTGTGCTTTATAAAATTTTCATTTTCAATGACATTGTATCTTCACTAACTTGGTACATCTAGTGAAATTGCAGTTGTTATGACTATAAACTTCCTTTGCATCAGTTTGTTTTCTTTTTCTGCCTTGTCACCTTAACTCCAGATCCTCCAATGACTCATGCTCACATTTAACTTTAAACATGCAGGCAGTCTGCATAAACCCAGAAGAATTACTCACATGTTTATAGTTATTTATGTGGTGGAGTAAGTCCGTGGTACCTAGGATACCAGGATAATAAAGCCTCTACAACATTTTATAGGGCAATTTCCTAACTGCCCAAATCGAATGAGGCAAACCTCAGCACCTGTAGCTGTCTCTTTCCAGAGAAATTTGGAGGCACAAGTAATTTGTTTAAGGACCAGACAACACAAAAATAAACATCAAGTGTCTCAGCCTCAGGTTGTTTTGGTCTACATCACTCTTCCTACCAATGAAAGAAATTACTGCTTCAAAATGACAGTATGAAGCCCTCTCAACTAAGTAGCTATTCACATGCAGTGATCTATTTAAAAAAAAAATTTCAGAATTCATCTTAAAATTGCATAGAAATCTTGTGTATGATTACTTCAGAAAGGAGAAAAAATTTTTTGATGGCTTTTTGAGCATCAAGAAAAGCAAACACTGCCTGCTTCAACACAAAAAGTCAGCTCTTGTCTGAAGGACAGAGCTGAATTAAGGGCTTGGTTTCTCTTGCAGCATCAGGTCAGAAATTGAATTTTGCAGCTAGCCTGACTCCAGGGCACAAAGTCCTTTGAAGGGTCACTTGAGCTTGCTGTTGTCCCAGAAGGAAAGGGACCCATGTGCCATGCTACTAAGAGTGAAGCTTTATCTGCATTTCTACCCTAATCAGCCCTAATCAAAACCTGCTGCTGAGGACCTGCTCTCCCACACCATCTCAGCCATGCACTCCCATCGCTCTCTGCACCACGTTACCTGTGCAGCCACAGAGCAGACTGGAAGGTGTTTACTTTGTATTGCAGATCTGGTTTTCAGCCAGAGCACCCAACTCACTGCACAGTCACCCCTGGCTGCAACGGAGAGGGGCAAGGCAGACATGGTAGGAGTGGGAAGGACCTGCTCAGTGGCAGCTTGGACCTACATATGATCAGGTGCATCATAAAACCAATCTCTGAACCCTATCAAAATTTTCTTAGTGGGATTTCAAATGCTCACACTGGTGAGCAAGTGTGGTGCTGTTCTAATGGTATTTGTCAGGGTGAGATAGGATTTAACAGAGTACAGGGAACTTGACCCAGAGCTGCAGTGAAGCCACTGATCTTGCTGCTAGTAACAGCCAGTAGAATGGCTTGCACTAACAAAACACAAAATAACAACCTGTACCTTGCTTCCTGTGAGTTGTGCGAGATGAGGTTTCAGTTCTTCTCCAATTACTGAATAAATTGCCACTAGGCAAAATACACTAGCTTTACGGACACTGCTCTCTGTGTTGTCATAACCCTAGGAGACAAGAGAAAAAGGTCAGAAGAAAAACAGCACTCCCCAACATCCCAAGCAATATACTACAGAGCTGATGTACATTTTGCAAATGTGGTTGACCTAACAGATCAGCAGAAAGGCCCTGTTTAGTGTAACAGTTTGCAACCTGAATACTCAAAGAGCAAGAGAATACAATCACTCAGCACATCCTATCTATTCCTTCTGTTGTTACTTATTACTGTCCTATCTTGTTATTTATAGCATTAAATAACAATACACACTTTCCTAACATAAGCTTGGGACTCTATCAGATACACAGACTCTTGTGTCCAGCTCAGATAACCATGTGCTACCCTGGATGGTCAGGGCTTCTTGGAGGGGAGCCTACCTATCAGGTAGGAAATACCACAGGAAAGAACAAGCTGAAAGAACCCTGTACGTGTGCTGCTCTCTGGCCCCTTGAGCAGAGCTCAGGCCAGCCATCAGGTCACTGGTGACATCAATTTCAAACTCAGGCAAAGATTCATCACTCAGCAGCCATCCCATCCTGTGAGAAACACAGACATCAGTTTAGCCTGTGGAATGCTGGGTCCTCCAGATGCTGGGTGACCTCTGCCAGGAAAGTCAGAGGAGGGATGCAGCACAGCTAGGTCTATTCTAGAGGCAGGGCCAAAGCACAGCCCAAACTAACAGCCTGCAATCCCACAGAGCACTGAGCTGCAAAAGCAGGAGACCTCAGTGAGCTCAGAGAAACACCAAGCTATTGAGGACTGAGGTAGAGAAAAGGCTGAATGCAGGTCCACAGCACAGGAACACCCATGGAGAACACCGTGGAACAATCCACTGCTGGGAGGACAGCTGGGAAGCAGAAGGCTCTCTGTGGGTCCCAACCCAAAGGCTCCTGAATCCATCAGATGAATCTGCTTGACCTCAAGTCTTCCTATGGGCTTGGGATTTTTCTTGTGTGTGCATCCCAAATTCCTCCCATGGGGGCAGGCAGATCCATGTGGTGCTGAGGCTTGAGAGGGCTGCATACCAGTGGGTGCTGGGCTGCCAGAGCTTGGCCTATATGTGCCAGCAGGACCATCACCTCTCCCATCTGCTAACTTGTTGCAAGGCAGCAGCTGCTTCTTTTGGTATTTAATTACCCTGCTCACCAGTTAGAGCATCCACCAGGACATGACAGGGGCTCAAAGCTCCCTTTGGCTTGAGGGTATTAAGAGGCAGTGCATGGGAGAGCACCTTGCAGCCCAGCTTTGTGGGAGCCAGGGCTCCTCATCAGGACCAGGGCAAGCACCACAACTCTCCTCCTGCCAAGCCCAGTTCTCTCCTGGAGATCCCCATCTGCTCACAGGGATCCCACTCCGGGCTGTTGAGCTGCACACTCGTGCTCAGAGTGCTGCTGTCGACACTCCTTGCCTCTTCACCACTCTGCCAGTACCCTCAGTGTGGTAAACAAGCATAAAGGTGGTACCCTCCACACACAGTCATTCAGCCAGGATCACAAAATACTTCCCAGATGCGAGGAGTAGATACCTTCAATCACTATATATTTCTAAGGTAAGGAAATGCCACTGGCCAACCAGGCTCTGAAACAAAAACCATTTGAAGACATGGAAGCAATTTAAGAAAACAAATGTAACTGTCTTTTTAAAGGCATGCTGCTCCCAAACTTTCCAGTGCATTGAAGCTTCACTCTTCAGATTGTTGTCTCCAACAATAACGGCTAAAATAATTTTACAACAAAAGTTGAGATCAATACAGAATTGTCCAATTCCCAGAAGTTGAGATTTAAGAAAAGAATTGCAAGAGCTGACACTACAAACTTGGGATGAATGCTAGGATGCACAAGGGGAATTTCTGACTTTGCTCATGTCCTTCCAACATTTTATGCTCACAATAAGGAGGCTTCTTTATCCCAGTTCTCCACAGAAGTCTTACCCACCCAAACATGTCTCCCCTCTCACATTCACTGATTTATTCCTGTCACAGTCTCTCCCAAGTAAACACACACATTCATTCTCCTCCCTCACTGCTATTTCCCTTATTTTCTTCTTGCTTGCAGCCTTATCCTAACTGCTGGCACCACCAGCTGCTGTGCAGGGGACCAGAAGACAACACTGCTACAGCCAGTGCTCAAAGCTAAATTCACAATGTAAAACCAACCCGTAGCACTGAGAAAAACAGACCTCCCCACCCAGCCTGAGAGGGTTATGAAAACGGCTGAATGAAGTCAGCAAGAAGTTTGGTTCTGATTTCAGAAAGGAAAGAGGAAAGGAACAACTTGCCTGCTGGGATTCAAATTCATCTGCAAAGTGCCATCAAAGCACAGATCAGCTCAGCAGAATTAAAGGGGACTACAAGATGTACAGAGACAGCAAAAGATGTGGCTGACTCCTACTCTCAAATTAACTACATGGTCACTACTGGCTTATTTAGGAGCCAGGCCAAGGTACCTAATACACATAAGACCCTGAATTTTCTTTTCCCTAACACTAAACCCATCAAATACTCAAATATAAAACTTGCAATTTACCAAAAATTAAGTGGTTAAAACTTTAATTTACCAAAAATCTGGCCCTAGAGGGTCCACCATTTCCTCTAAGGTCAAAGACCTCACAAATTGCTCAATGGTGGTTTGTGTTCAGGAGCAGTGACATGGGATTCTGTACCTGTAACAACCCAGGAATGATATCAGGTAGGAGCTGATGCAACGATTCCTTGGAAATTCTCTCGATGACTTTCGTCTGCATTTTGATGGCAGCTAAATTAATTGGATAATCTGCAGTCTGAATGATGGGGCAAAGCACCTTGATGCACTGCTCTGGGTGGATGGAACTCGCCAGGGTGGAAGCAGCTTCTTCAGCAGCTCTGACGACCTGAAATGAAAGTAGAGCAAATTCACACTCTTTGCCTCCAGTGACATCTTTGTTCCAGCCAGTGGCAAGATGTCCATCCTGCCTAAGATAAATGTGTCAGAGTCGTGGCTAGTTTGAAAAAATCATCTGTCACCCAAGAGAGACAGGAACTCCCATCTCAGAAGAAGCAAGAGATTGACACCTCTCCAATCACTGTCAAAGAACCTAAACCCACCAGCTTAGATTTATACAAAATTTATCTCAAACATTGCCATAAATGGCACTGTTGCACTTTTTAGTGTGCATCTCACCTGTGAGTGCTCAGGTGCCCAAGCTGAGACATCAGTGGCAGGTGTGTCCTGCCATTTCCCAACTAGACTATGCTGTAATCAAATCAAGGCTACAGACACAAAACAGGCTCTAGGGTGTCCCTGACCAGGCAGCCGTGCTCTCAGAACATCTTATTGGGATCACTATATATACAAAATGGGAGGAAGAACAAGTGGAAACAGCAATAGCACCCACCTTTTGCAAACAGCCCACACTGTAAAGCAGTCAAGCAAACCAAGGGAAATCCTAAATTCAACTCCACTTAAGAGTGGAGGGAAGGCAAATTCACAACTATCACTCTTCCCCAGCAGGTAGGACAGCTAGTTCAAAGAAGAAAGACCCAAATCTGGTCTCTCCTCCCATGAGAATTTATTCCTTTTACATTCTGCAGTAATTGGATAAAAAAGAACAGGATGGGAAGGCAGGTTTTCTTTTTTCAAGTGTCTCTGCTAATTGCCAGGCAACAAAATGAAGCTTCCTCTTGGTTGCACTCTTCCTGGCCACAAATAACACACTCTTTGTTCCTCATGTTCTTGTTACAATACAAAAGATGGAGGATGCTTTTTCTTGTCTTCTCACACTCCCCTCTGCTCAGGGCTTACTTTTAAGGGAAGGTAAAACTTGAGTGGACAGATATGCCCCAGTCTTCAGTCTTAAATCCAACACCTCAATTTTAAGAAGAAAGAAGCATTGACAAATTGTTATGTTCTAAGATCTCCCAGCTAGCCTCAGGGAGTCCCTAACTCTGAGCCCAGGAGCATTAATAGAGCCTTCAAGGCACCCCCTCTTTCTTGATTGCTCAGGATGCTCAGCTGTCCAGCACTGGTTCTCTAACTCCTCCTAAACTGAACTACCTGGGGTTGTTTGAAGTCAATCCTTTGAAACCAGCACTAGGAAATCTGTCCCAAGCAAACCACAAAAATGCAAATAAATCAAACCACAGGTCTCCTATCACTTAGATTGATGCCACAGCTGCTGGATTTGCCTTGTTCTCCTCTTCCACATACTGTGATGTTATCAAACTCAGGGATTTCTACTTGATTAAGGCAACCCTTTATCAAGTAAGGGTTAGATGGAGCTCTATCAAAGCCTCACAAGAAGGCAGGCTTTCATTATTTTTAAGCAACTACTGTGGATAACGTGTGAACCAGGAATGTCTGGAAGTTCATCTCAGTCCTACTGAAACACTAGGATAAGAATGTCTCCTTGTCTGGACTACAAAACATTTTCCAGAAAGGTTTAATTGACTTTTAAGGAAGCAGCAGTAAATGGTGATCAGGAGAGATCATCTCCATCCACAAAGCCTGATTCACCCACAGGCTTTGCATCACAGCCATGCTACTACTAACATTAATCTTCCCCTCATGCTGACAGCTACCTCCCTGAAACAGGAATGGAACAAGACACTTGTATACTCAGGAAATAGCAAAACCTGTGCATTTTGGCATTCTCTAAACCAGATCCAGCAGCGAACATGATCTCAGATACTTCATACAGTACAAATACTGCATGCAGGCAAGGTACAGGCAGGATGGTGAAGCAACCTGAGATCTTGATTGCTTCTGTATCACTGCCCCATCTACAGATGAAAAGCTGCCCAGATGCTCTATTTACTTCAGGCCTTACTCTGCATTTTATTATAATATTAAACCATGTTCCAAAAAGAATGGCAATTCACAATGTGGTCAACATTAAAAAAATTTCATCCTGAAAGACTTGTGAATGAGTAACCATGCAGAATAAAATGCTTGCTTTCCTGCTTTCAGCAAATTTTCCTTCTTCCAGCTATTTCTTTGCTAATTCCTCTTCAATTTCACACATAAGAAGCATGAAACATAATATTTTTCCACATAAATTAATATTAGCTCAGGACAAAGCACTATGTGATTTATTGGTAAAGGAGAGAAATACCTGAGTACTTAAGGGAAATCTAATGCCATGTTTTGACACCACAGGGATGAATTGTTGGAGTGGATGAAGTCGGGGGCTCCCAGAATGTTTCCTTTGAAGGAATCCACTTCCTGGCACTGCAGCTTCTGATGTCTGTTTTCCACAAACAATGCAGTGGACTTACAGAGAGCCTTGATTGATATCTTGCAATCAATTTAATGACATTCACTAGCATGCCACTAGCTAAAAAACCCCAACTACAACTGTTTGGACACAGGCACTTGGGATTTTGTTTGGCAACAATGCCAAATACTGCTGGCAAATGTTTTCAGACACCCTCAAAAAGAAAACCTTGCATATGTATCACAACACACTAAGAGATAACTAAAAGAAAATTAAACCTTATATCCTCTTGGTATTTTAACTTGATTAGAAAGCAAGAATGTTTTAGTATGCACCTATGGTCAGACTCTGACCTCAAATACACTATTGTAAAAAAAAAACAGTAGGTAAAAAATTCAGTGAGTATTCTATCTGGGCTTCAGCTTCATATCTTGTTTGCACAGAGTTTACCATGCATATTAAGTTGAAGGTATGAGGCAAGTGCACAAGTCAAAATGCCTATTAAGCAATTCCAAGTGCACAGGGTATTAAAATAGTTAAAATTTTTCACAAAATAAGTCAAGGTTCAACAGCTACAGAAATCACACATATTTTGCACATCATAAGGTGAGCAAGGAAAGCTGTGAAGGTGCAGGAATTATTTATGCCCTTGCCAGTCCTCCTTTCAGCACAGCCAGCCATTTCTAGCAAGGATCTGGCCACATTTACAGGGTGGTTGGGTATTTCACATCCCTTCTCCCTGCAGTGCCTTCCCCCTGAACGCAGAAGGATGTATTGCACATGTCCAGTATGCTTCCTGCTGATATTAGCTTGTAAATGTGACAACACCAGGGAGACTCCAAGCCTTCCAAGAGCACATGTGGTGGACAGCGCCTGCAGCTCAGCCACACTGCAGCAAACCCTGAAGTGTATGATTAACTGTATTAACATGCTGAAGTCTTACTGACATCAACAGGATTCAAGCATGTGCTTACATGCTTGCTTGAATCAGAGCCTCTGCAGGTAACTAGCTCCTGGCTCCTTTGGGAAGGACAGGGCATAGGAAGGGGTAGGACAACACCAGCTGAGTGAGCCAAGAAGATAAATTCATCCCTGCTGGCATAGAAAGCCAAATGCCACCATTCTGCAGTGCAAGCACCAGCCCTGTCTTTTCTCCTGGCTTTGGCAAAACAAGACACTCAGCCATCCAGATGGCTTCTTCATCCCACAAAGGGAAGCATGTTTCTTGGGTATTTACCCAACCACGCTCAGAGTCCTGCTCCCCTCATAATCCCAGAGAAATCAGCAGCATTCCTACACAGAGGGAAGTGCATTATCAAAAGATACAAGCTGCCAGGTCATTTGGCAACAAGAACATGTAATTATAGCAGGTTTAGCAAAGATATTTTGCCATGAGGCACAACACTTGTGTCTTGCAAGTTGTACATACCATACAATATCAAAAAAAATCAAATATCTTTTTTAATCAGGACTTTAACCTGACCAGTAGTGTGAAACAACCTTAAAAGGAGTGGGAGAAATGAAAAAACAGCACCAAGCAACAGGTATTCCTCCCATCTTTGAAGGCAAGACCTACAGATACACATCAGGAAGTGACAGGAATGACTCATACTAGCAGTAACACCACAGTCAGTAGTGGCTATGAAATCCATCCTTTAAATCCAAGAAAATGAAAGGCTGCTGTTTGCTACATGCTCAGACTGGGGAGCTCACTGTCACAAGAGGATTAAAAGTTAGACAAGTTTACTGAAGGAATAAAAAGGTCATCTCACACAGAGAGGCAGGCAGAACCATTTGCATGGTTGGAAGGAGGGAGAATATCCACACAGAAGCATCACTGTATGGTTGCCTCTTGACAGTCAGGTAGGGCATCAAGTGAAGCAAGCTTTTTGTTTGACCTAATATAATTATTCTCAGGGATCTCAGAATTACAAAAGAAAACTAAGAAATCAAATGATGATGCCAGTTGGAAGCAGCAGCTTCAAGAGGGTGGCTATGAAGCAAGATGTGCAAGAGCAGAGAGAGCCTGCAGTGCTTTAAAAACACAGACACTAAGCTGTGCATAAGGTAAGTCACAAACATGATTTTAACTCACAGCAAAAGCTTAGAGCAAACCATTGCTTGAACTGACTGGATAGTTCGACATCATTCAACACAGGGCAGGCAGCCCAGGAATGCAGATCTAAGAGATAGCTCTTGGCCTTAAAGCAGCAGGTTTTTCTCCTTTCCAAATGCTTACCTTATGCTCTAAACACTGGAGACTAGATTCAGCCTGACTTCTGCTGGCATAATGTAAGCTGTGTTTGCTGGTGGGTTCCTTGAAAGACATCTGTAGTGCATTAAGACCTTTCTAGTGAGTCTCACGAAAGAGAAATTTTTATCTTCTGCCCAGTTTGCTTTAGGGAAGGAACCACGTTCACATGCACAAGGCCAGAGAGGTGTAGCACACAGACAGTTCAACTCTAGCAATTTCTTCCTTAATGCTATCAAAGTGTAAGCTTCAAATTAACAGGTTAGGTGGTCCCAGCAATATGCAAATGAAAAGCTTCCCGATTTCAATGGGAGGGGATATGTTGATGTGCAGTATTAGGAACAGTGTGATCAAGACAGTAACCACCTGCCACAGATCCTTTTCTTTTAACAGTAAAGCACATTGGCATCATCAACATTCTACAAACTTTGGATGACAGTTCCCACTGGTTTACCTGGTTCACAATGCACTGCAGCCACGGGATGCTGTTCACTTAAGACAGCCAGAACTAAGACTCATCTCTTTCACCAGATTTCTTCTGCTCAGCTATTATTCTCAGTGCATTAAGATGTTGCTTGCTGCCTGATGGCTGCAGCAAGCAGACCCTCTGTGGCAGTACACTCTCGGTCAATATGCAGCAACTTTTTGGAGTTTTGATAATTTCATTTCTGCTTTGAAGTGACACAAACTACTGGCAAATAAGGAAAGTATGTCCTGCCTCACCTTAGGCAGAACATGCCATGTCCGTAGGCTAGACAGGGCATCAATGTAACAAGCTGGGATGTCAGCAAAGCAGCATCTGCACACACAGGTGAGAGCTGCATGTAGGACCTCAAGCTGGAGTACTTCACCATGATTGTTAGTTACACTGTCTCTGCAGAAAGTTGCAGAGGATGAGGCAATGCAGGTGAAATCCCACTCAAAGGGCTTTGAGGCTTTGTACACTATTGTGAAACATGCAGAAAACCAGATAATTTTATTAAGCAGAAAAACAAGGTTTTGCTTTCAGGCTTACGAGGCATGTGGCTACATTTTTGAGCCAATTTTTGCCATCTAGAGGTGGTTACTTAAAACCTGTATAATCTAAGCTGGAGGGGATGGAGGTTTACCAATACTCAGCCAGGCAAACTCCCATCCCTGAAGGCTTTACAGTCTGATCCAGACAGGAACAAACAATCACAGACTTGGTTTCAAAGCAGGAAGTGGACTCAGCAATGAGGATTGCTAAGCAGATGAAAAAACAATGTGATTTTTATAAGGGATTCAGAGATGAAGTAGATTAGACTGCTTCTCTTGTGCACTAAATACTTGAAATGTGTTGGGAAATAGAAAAAGCATGTAAGCATATATTATGAAACATCAATTACTGCCCAGCTGCAGTGCTTGGTAGCTTCCAGCATGGACTATATAACAATTAATCTTCAAGACTGTAATCATTTAGTGCTTTTTTTTTTCTTTAGCGAGATAAATTTTACAGAAATCTACATAGATCATACCATCATCAGACAACAGTTAAGAATCTCATAAATGCCAGAGGTCAGTCTAAAAGCACCACAGCAAGATAATAACAATTATCTACAGCTAATGGATAACTGTGATTTCTTCTTTTGCTCCCTCTTTTGGAGGGTTGCAATGAAGAATGTTACATATAAATTATGTTTATGGACCTTCTAGATAATGAAATACAGAAATCAGGTAACTAAGACATGGCATGGTATCCTTTCCTAACACATAGAAAATACACATCATTTAAGCTTAGTGGCAGAGAAAAGGAGAGTGGCAGAGATGGAAGCTGAGAATTAGCTACCCTATGATTTTTCACTCTGCATCTGATTCCCAAGATAATGAACTATTTCTGTATTAATATACTTGATAATAAGAAATGATCCTCATTTTGCTGGTATGAATCTAAAGCAATGTCACATCAATGGTACTGGGTCAGGAGGTAGCATCTCTTCTTAGTTATGGGTGAGTAACTACACTGGAACAAATGAGTTAATATTAACTAATTGGCAACAGAAAGATGGTTCTCTTCCAAATAACTCCAAACAAAGACTGATAAAAATCAACAAGATTTAATACCATCCACAACTTCAATTACATTCTAGTGCTCCAAAAGTAAGTGAAAGGCATTTACATGTCAACTCCCATAAATATTTCCAGTTATGACCAAAGCAGGCTTGACTCTTCACATCACCCCATTAAATCAACAGCTTTGAATAGACTGTTATACTACAAACAGAATAAAAATAGGATGAAGTTAAAAAATCCAAACTAAACATGAATCCCAACCCAGAGTCTTCTGGTCTGTAGCCTAGGGTTATATTAATTTTAACCTGCCATTGAGGTCTGTGGTTTGCCAATCTCCTGCATTTGCACTCACAAATGTGACCCAGCCTCCAACCCCATGTACCAAGTTTTTCTCTCCTGTGTCCCTGGGAGGAAACACAGTGCTCTCAGCTGTGCTGCTCTGCTGATCCCAGACCTTGCCTTCAGCAACAGAAAGCAGATGACTTCTAGCCATGGCAAAGAACCAACCCTCTAAAGACTTCTGCTTGGACTTGGAAAAACAGCTAATTATCCAGGCATCCTGAAATATCTAACTATGCTAACACTGCTTTGATACTTAAAACTGTATAATCTGGAATAAAACCACAGACTTTTTTTTTTTTTCCTCAAAAAAATCTTTAACTAGTTATCAGCACTCAGCTGGGGGAGGGGGTGATATTTCCTGGTTGGTGAATGTGTCTGTTTTAATTTGACATTTGATCTCTCCTGGCCATGCTGAAAAACAGCAATATTGGAATTTGGGTAGACAAATGAACCTTCTTGATTTCCAAAGAACTCCCTCTTACTATGATGACTTCTTCGAGACAGTTAATCTGAGATTAACAGTTCTGTACTGTCTTCCTCTTCAAATTCCCTTTGCTGGGTCACTTTAGATTGATTCTCTGTAAATCACATATAATTGAAAATGTGACTTGGAGCAATTAGCAGTCCCTGTGCTGAAGAGGAAATGCAGGTAAGAAAGACTGAAACAGATACACCTTACTCAAAACAGACATTTTCTGCTAACTTACACAGCCTGTTGCACACCAAAGGATCTTAAGCCATAAACTGGGATCAATCCTGTCTCCTGCAAGGCAAAAGCAGCCCAGAAACATAAACTCTGGCATGACATCTTATTAGAACATCACTGGCATAAAGATTAACCCTTTCCTAACTCAATTATATAGCAGCTTTTCTTGAAATAGTTCTTACAATCCAGAGGCAGATTTTATTTTAGGTAGTCTAAGGATAATACACCACTGCGTTTAATATTGCTCTGATGTAGTGAAAAAGAAAACTGTAAAACAGACTGTTCAGATCTTCCTTTAATTCTTCAGCTATTCTTTGAAAGTGCCTTTAATTCACAAATTGGCGAATCTTCACTTAATCTCCTGCTCAGTGGGATCCAGTCAAAGGGCAGCTCCTCCACCTCTCCTGGAGAGAGCAGCACTACAAAGTCAGCAGTGAGAGTGAGCTGAAAGGCCACCATGGGACAGGATTTTGTGACCTTCTGGCCCAAGGCTATGAGTCTGACCAACTGGGCCATGCCCAAATGAACTCTCGGTTAATTTTTCACAGAGTCAACTGAATCAGCAAATCCCAGCTACAGGTAAAATACCTGAAGCACATTCCCAGGTATAACTTTAGCCTTGCTCATGCAGCTACTCAAGTGCCTTTTTCAACTTCGGGAATGTTGATATTCTCAAACTACTGACACACAGATGATGCCTTTCATGGGCTGCATCATGGTTCTGAGAGCCTCATTTACAGGGATCAGAAAACCCCAGCACCAGTGCCTCCACTTAATCCAGCTGCACACACAACAGATAGCAAAATAGGAATATACCTGCAGTGTCCTACTATGACATCTGTCACCCAAAACTCCCATTGCAGCAGCTGATTTTTCATTATGAAGATGCTATGCAAAACCATGGTAAATCAAAGCCATGCTATGTACAGCACAGCAGCTACCTCCTGATAGCAATACAGCTCAATTATTCTATAAAGAAGTACCAGAACCCCCATCTCTTCATTCCTCACATAAGCTTCACTTTCTCTATAGCAGACTTATCCCTTTGCTTTTCCTTAGGAGGCACTTTACACAAATCCTGAAGAGCTTTTCCACACCACAAGCATGAAAAACACAGTGTAGGGAGTACAGAGGCATAGAGCATGGTGTTTTCAACATTGTTCTTGACTTCCATAAAAACTACCAGTCCCACAAGGACAGTGAATTCTGCTAGAAATGGCAGTTTTGGAGGACTCTCAGACAAAAAATACAAAGGGCACTGAGTCAAGGTGAGCTGAGAAATATGCAAGCAGGAAAACTTGCCAATAAAAGGCACTCCTTCAGAACATAATGTTTTGTCTGACTGCTTTATCAGGAAATCAATTTACAACTGCTTCTTATTACTCTGGACTGAAAATGACAGGGGTGTAAAGGCTCTAAATCAAGGAGAGGAAGGTAGGCAGAGCAGGGCAGCCTTGATTCACTAAAGGATTAAACATTTTCTACTTTTGCATTTTAGAGAAATCCAGCCTGTTAGTTTCTTTCCCTGTGGGTGTTTGTGTTTTGCTGTTTTGATTTTTAAACAGTACAGTTTCTGCTACCCACAGCTAACATAACCTTGTGCCAGTTATGCAATGCTCTGAAGCAGTATGATCTATACAATAATCTTCTCATGGCCAAGTATCTTCAGACAGAGATGCCCAAAATTGCTAGTTTAGGACAATTGCGTTGCAGAGGAGAACAAATACCCTGGAATTCACAGCAAGGACTTTGGCAACAAAACCATCATATAGAGAAATTCTGATAGCACTTTCCAAACTTGCAACATGCACAAGGTAGATAAAGAGATCCAGCTTAGAAGTCAATCTACAAAGATTGACTTTAAATGTAATTTGAATTGATCTACTTCAGACATTATCAGGTCCCTTTATTCTTGCTTTACTTCAGAATACTTTCATTTTTACATATGAGCTCTCTCACAAAAGGAAAATACAATTCACCCTTCCCTTTGCTTCTTCCTCTGTCCCTGCAGCATGGCCTTTGTCCATTTTCTCCTGTTACTCACCAGTTCCCAGTTCTCCAGCATGGTCAAATTTCACCATTCAGTTTTCACACACAACTCTGCTTGATCGTGGCCTTTGTGTTCTCCAGTACATTTTCTATACTTACCTGTCCTCCAAAAAATAATGAAACATGCACTCTTCTAGTACAAGTGTCTCAGCCTCTCCCAGAATGAGCAAGATTCCAGACAGCTCCAAGTCCACATGAACAGCTTTGTCGGTCTCAACTTTTTTCCTCACTGCTTCAGCATGTAAAAATCCTGTCTCTTCTTGGGAGACTTAATATCAATTTGTTCTTTTGTCAAGATGTGTCAACATGTTTGCCTGTTAAGTCTCACAGGTCCTACATTTCTTCAGCAGGTCCATATTACTTTCCCAGTAGCAACACTGAAAGGCTCACTCACCTCCTTGTGGGAATCCTTATGTGCTTCCAGTGTTTTCATGATAGTCAGCTCCGCATAGTTCTTAAACCTTGCTGGCTGGTTCCGTAATATCTCCCTCAGGACTCGCAGAGCCAGGGCTCTTATTGAATGCTGTGTCAAGAAAAATTCACATTAGAAACAGCCACTTCTTAAAATTGTAGTTTGAAGTAAATTCTCATGGCTCCCTAGGCCAACTGGAATCTTATTTCAGTGTATCAGCTGCAATGGAGTGAGTGGTGTAATTAATGTAACAAAAATTCAGAATTGGTCTCCTTGGTTGTTCTTGCACAAAAGTCCACATGACTGTTCTCACAGATACATCAAAGAATCAGAATTACTCTACTTCATTAAATTCCATATTCTTTTGGCAATGAAGTACAAATCTGTACCCACAGCAGCATGTCTGCATTACATCAGTCTACAAAGAAGGTCAGATCATATTTACTTTGCCCTTCCTCTTTTGCTTAGCTCTGCAGATACACAAACTTTGTGGCATGGGCTCCATCCATGCCACAAAGATGATTCTCATGTACTAATGTAGTAAAAAACAACTCTTCCTGTAACTCCTATGGAGCTTCAAGAACTTCAAGTTATTGTAGTCAACACTGACCTACATCTTAATCCTTTATATAAAAAATCCGAAGGGATTTATAACATCTGCTTCAATTTCATAGTCATTTCAGCAGAGAAATACTTACTTTGTACTCTGCCTTAAAAAACATGGACTTTGCTATTCATCTGCAAAATGCATGCAGTAGCACAATTCAGAAGTACTTAGACAAAGCCACCATTCTGATAAATACATGATAATGCTATGATTAAACATGTAGAACTAGAGCAGCTCATGCTTATACTACAAACAATGACAGAAATTGCCAGCCACCTACACTGCTACAGAATTATCATTTGTGATAATAACGTAGATTTTTTTATTATTTCAAAACAAGATCCCCTATAAAAGCAGCTTGCTCTTGATGACATTTTTGCAAGAGACAGAGACCTCCCAACGAGATCTAATACCCTGGGCCTTTAAACCAAACAGCGAGAAAAGAAAATTAATTTATTTAAGAGTGCCTTTATTCTCCTTTTTGGAAATGGGTGCGATACAAGCTCTTGACTGTAACTTTATCCTAACTCAGAAGGGAACAACGACTGAAGTTTTGATTGGTTTTGTATTAGACTAGAAGATAACTTCTTTTCTGATTCTAGTTCAACTTCATAGTTATTTATAAGTAATGCTCTGGAGGGATGGGAAAAACTGGTACATTTCAGAGTAGCTTAAAACTCATCACTGAACACAGTGAAAACTGAAGTAGAGTTGTCAACCTTCCAAAGACAAAATGAGCAGTGCAGTATCACTGATGAGTAGCAGGTTTCATTTAAAGTAGTGTGTAGGAACTATCATCACAGATAAAGCAAGTATAGGACAGTTAATACAAAAATCTACATCTCACATCTTTGTCTCCAAGTGTTTCCAGTAGCAAGAGCAGAATGGTTTTGAAATGCTCTTCCCAAACTCCAAGATTATCTTCCCTTGTGATCTTCAGCAATTCCAGGAGAGCTCCTTTCCGCTCCTCCACCCGCTCGTTGTGGTTGGAGAGCTCTTTCAGAAGATCAGCCACCAAATCCGAATGGTCAATGGGTACTTCTAGGACAAATGGCAGCAAATCATTTGGAGAAACAGGAAGAAGATCAAAGATACCAAGATTACGAACCCTCTACAGAACAAAGTACATGATGCCCCCCAAAAATGCATCAAATTCCTGGTGGCCTCAGTCAGGCAGGTAAGAGAATCTGAATTTAACCTGAGTTCATAACACAGCTCATGAATCTGCACATGGCTTCTAACCAACCAGGAAGAGATGATGACTGGATTTCTTCCAGTTCCAACAATTACTTCTACAAGATGAGAACTGCCGTGGTTTTTTCCCAGACACACACACCCAAAACCAGCGGTCACATGCATGACCTTTAGACCAAAGTACAGTGACTCATCAATGTACTGCTAAAATAATAAAGCTGAGGTGTAGCACTTACTAACAACAAGCTATTCAGTGAGACATTCCAGTCATAATGAGTCCCAAACTAGTGTTTCTACAGATGCATGTAGATGCTTAAGGGACTAGTCTGAGGGAAACCTCATGCAAACAAAAATCAAAACCGCAGTATATTTTCTCAATAGCCACAGATGAGGTTCTGCTGGGTTATGAGTACACAGGGTATTTCATACCAAGCCTCGACTCAGATGCAAAGCAATACACAACACATGCACACACAGGAACGTGTCTGAGAGCACTACCCATACACAAATATACCAGAAAGGGTGCAAAGCTGCCTGCAGTTTTATGAGGGACGCTGATACAAACCATCCCGAAGCTGATCCATGTCATCATCGAACACTGCTTCCTTCAGGGCAGTCTTGTCGTAAGTGTTAATTGTGTCAGCATAAGGATAGGGGTTATATTCTCGAGCACGTGGCCCTGAAAAGGCGCGGGGAGGCTGGGTGTTAAGCAGGGAGGTTTTGTTATCTAAAGCCATCCTTCCACCTTCCACAATGTCACTGCTTCCACGGACATCACCAGTAGGGAGAGCAAGGCCACCATCTCGAGATACCTGAGGGAATCAAACGGAGAGAAAAGATATGAGACTACTGAAATTCTGTGGAAGCTGTAGCCTTTTTGGATGTCACCCACCAACAGGAAGAGGCACAGAATCATTTACACATATTATTTATACATAATACTTAAGTAAAACTTTGATTATCACCTCTTACTTTTATACAACTACAACTGCTCAAAAATATCTCATGGCCACAGAACATAATGCTATGCTAACATTCCTAAATATAAGTTAGTATCTCTAAAACTGCACAAACTGGTGAAGTTCATAAGCTCTGGAACAGGACTGATTTGCTAAGAAAGCAAAAGCAACACCCTCCTTGTGAAACTTTAGAACCTGCTGACAGAGGAGATTGGATGATGCTTAGCAAGTAAAAATGAAATTAACAGAAGGGTCACAAAGAAACATCTCAGACCAAGAACTTTCAGCTTTGAAGGCTAACTAATGTTAACTTGTTTGTCCAGATAGGAAGTAAAACTCTCATGGAATCACAGAATATCTCAAGTTGGAAGAGACCCATAAGGATCATCATTTAAGATTCTCATAAATCTTGAAGGCTGTGTATTTAACTAAAGCAAATGGCACCTCACACAGGAGACAATTCTGTAACCACTCATGTAGCATGAGATACCATACGAGCTGTGCACTTGGAGTGATTACAGGTCCTAAGCCTGAGGAGGGAAATCATTAATGCATTTTAAGAACCAACACTTCCCATTACAGACCTGACTACACACATACCATGAAGAAGCCATTCCTGAGCCATGCCTGAGGGACACTACCACTATTTCCATCCTACATGGGACTCCCACAGAAGCCCAATGAGCACATTTTACAGCAGGCCAGACTTCAAAAGGAGCAAGGGACTACATTAGTGGGAGACCACAATTAAGGTAAGAACTTAACAGCCAATAAGAAGGAGATGCTTGTAAGAACACAGCAGGAATAACTGGATTTTGTACACTAACAATCCACAGCCAGGTTTGATCACAATGTTTTGAAATTTTGTCTATCTGGGGATATTAATAAATTGAATACTTACAATGTCACAGTCTTTCTTTCCATCACGTTTGATTGGCTCATTCAGGTCCTCTTGACTACGGAAACTAAATTTTTCAATCGCTTCTGTGACTCCACGAAGAGAGCTGTAGATTTCATCAGAATTTAGGTTCTCCGTGTCATAATCCAGCATACTAAAGACCAAACGTATATGAAATGTTACAAATGAAATTGGAATCCGCTTTTGAGTGTTAACAAAAACAAGCTGGAGACAGATGGTTTGGCACACCCTTTCTAACAGGGACTTGTAAAAAAACATGGATGGAATCAAAGCAGAGTTCGGGTCTGACCCTCCCCTCAAACAGGGCTAAATCTAGGAGAAGCTTCACTGAAATCAGTGGTGTTACATTGCTGTAAGTGTTTCTTACATTCCAATAAGTGTGCTAAGCTTCTGTAAACCCAAAAACCCTATCCCCAGCATGGTAGTGGTGTTCGCAAAGGAAAATAAAATCAACTACTATGAGAACTCAAAGGGTTGTGACAGCTGGTGGAAATTAAATCAATGAATTTTAAGTTTAATAATACATGAAACTGTGAGAGATATAAATGGAAAATGTATTTTGACATAAATCTTAGTCTGACATGGTCCATTTTTATTTGTAAAGTAGTAAGAGCAAAATCACTTGCACAATGCCTCGATAAAAGACGCATTTCAGTACTGAGCCTAAGTTTGGGAATTCTCTCACTGCTTTCTTGCAGTCTGTATGTTCCTCAGAAATTTCTCAACAGCATAAAGCCACAAAAGTTTTGAGATTCCTTGACAAGTTATCCAAAATCAAGTTCCATAAAAAGCCTTGCACGCAAGGGCAGATGATATTAAAAGGTCTGGCTAAAGAGAAGCTTCTACAAGCTCGGAGAAAATAAAAAGTCATTATTGGCAGGGCTTTGCTCTCTCTAGGAGAAGTTGAGTTTGCATGACAATCAGTTTTCCAAGATAAATTTAAATTAATAGACCCAGTAACAGCAAACAATTTCTCTGGTGGAGTCTCAGATCTTAGTAGAGCCAGAAGCAAATAAACCAAATCAGACATTTACAAGTTGTTTGTCAATAAATGGCAAGAAGTGGCCCCCTACAGGGGTGAATCACTATTTCTTAACAGTTTGGGAAGGATAACATGATGGGCTTGGAGGCGGATGGCTGAACAAATTCTGTTCCTTTTCCACAAAAGAAAGATTCCCTGTGAAGTGGGTGGGGGGAAAGAAAAAATCAAAGCAGAAAATCCCTTCTGAATCCTGGGTATACAAGTACTGTTTTCTATAGAACTAAAAGTAAGATATTAAATAGCTAGAACCACTTCATTTTTTCCTGGAAGAAACTTGGGAACTTCAGATAGAGGAAAAAAGATTGGTGCTGCCCAATTTCTTTGAGATTAAAACACTGAAAATAGCCATAATCCCTGGCTCCCAAGCAACGTGCTTGCATTACTCACACAAGCATCAGCACCATGTATTCTGGCAAAGAAACCAAAGAACGACTCCCCAACTCTAAGCAGTGTCTGCCAGGTCAGGGAGAAAGGGAAACCACTTAAAGAAGAGATCAAGAGCAGGAAACAAAAACTTCATAAACCTACAGAAGTCCAAGTATTTATGCTTTTCAGACAGCTGAACAACACTAATGCACTCTGATGGCTTCTAGTCTTTAGGTACTTTAAAAGTATCAGGCAGGAATAGCAAAATCTTCATTTCGTATGATCTCGAAAATATGCATTTTGAGCTCAAGCAGGTTTAATTCGTGGATCTTAAAGGGTTCTTCATACACATACATAAAAGTGAGCACTGAAATCACCATTTGAGAAGGTATGCATGTGACTGTACCTGGGTGCTCACACCAAGAGATGATAAGACTTACCAAAGGTCACACAATTACATCCATGGCAAAAAAAAAAGAGAAATAATTACAAATATACTGACACTAAATCTTCTGCTGAAATTATCACTTCTTCCTAAAGGATGAACTTTGCCCTACACTGTTAAGAAAGAATAATCGAAGTACAGACTCTGGACTGCTAAAGGATGAAGGCAATTTCTCAACAGAGGTACCAATCTGATGCATTTGTCAAAGCACAAACCCACATTTTAATAAAAATCTAAAGAATCCAGTGATTTCATATGTCAAGACTAAGCCTGTGTAGGAGATCACACCATGGCTGTGTTCTACATGAATGAAAATTCTACATGTGAACACACATGTCTATTGACAGTATGTGCACTGGAGTACTTCACAGACAACACAATGTGGGGAATAAAAATAAAATGGAACTACACTCACCTTTCAGGAAAAAACAGGCACAAAAGGGAAAAAAATTATGACCCATGCAGAAAACTAGAGGAAAGGCACAGGATGAATAAGGAGTAGAGATGAGAAGTGTTTAGGGATGTCACAACATTATTTTCCATCTTCTGCTGCACAAAATGTATGCAGCTGTCTACAAGTTTATCAAGATACAATTTGGCAGTTTTCCAGTCCTTCATGGCATAACATACATTTTACTTCCATAAACTGTTATTCTGTTTCCAATCCAAACTATGTGTAAGTAATCCACAGTTTAGTGTCTTCAAGCAGTACACAGTAACTCACTTCCTGGTACCTTCAGGCTCTGGGCTGGAATATATGTCAAATAATTCCAAAACTTCATGTCAGATAATGAATGTTTTTTCTGCCTTTCTCAACTAGTTTTATTTAAAAAAAAATCAATATGGATCTCCCCCACAGATATCTTAGTGTCCTCGAAGAGTCAGAACATTAATTTAAAGTTTTAATTCTTCAGGTGTTCCCAGAGTTATCAAGTATTGTATTCTATTTTCTCCCTCAGATGTCACAGGTTCTCGAATTTTGAGGCCCCCAAATTAAAATTTCCTTGCTTTTCTTTCCATAGTTTTTCATTAGGAACTTCTTGTTTCAAGGAAAGACTATATATAGTCCTTTCTCAGGTAACAGGTATATTTGAGTCAGGAGAAACCACATCTACAGATAGTCTGTTGTCAGGATATAAGGCAAAAAAAATTCAAGGAATTGTCAAAGAGGTCTGGCAAATTAAATTTGTATTGAGAAGGTTTTTTTGATTAAAACCAGTATACAGTTTTAGTCCAGTATACTTATCCAAGATCTGTATGCAGACTGGAACAAAATGTTAGGGCCCAGGAGAAGGAATAGATGTTGAAATTAGTGATTGATAACCTCTAAATCTTGTCGAAAAGTAACTTTAAATTCAGTACTACAAATTTCCAAGATGTTCCACAATCGCACTGTGCAAGGAGGTGGTAAAATCATATATACAAGGTTTGATGTGAAGGCCTCCTGAGCTGTATTTGTCCATCTGGAAACACGCATGTGCTGCATGCTACAAGTGCACCCAAATCGAAAGATCTTGCCCCTAGTATCATAATGCATCCAGTGCCTGCCAAAAGTGCTCAGCAACTGTGTTCTGTGTTGGAAACCAACTGTGGAGCATCTCCCTGGCACCCTCCTGAATGGGTGTAAGAGTTTGGAAAAATCCTCTTTTTTTTTCCCCCACTTGCATGCTGCATCCCCAAGCAGCGAGCAAGCAGCTTCCCATCACCTCTGCTCTCTCAAAGCCACCATCATCTCTTTTCATTTTCCAGCCAAAGCCTCTGGAAGTCCCACATTGAAACAAATTCCACAGTGTGAAAGGTAAATAATACTGTGACACCTCAGACAAGTTGGTTTAACAGGTAGCTTGTTACCTGGGAGAGTAAGAGCGTCTGAAAGTCTTGTGGGAAGGAGCAGTGGGGATGGAGTTAGGCTGAGAAAGGGGAGGGGGGTGCTTCGACAGCCCGTCTGCACTCCAACCCCAGAGCCGACTGCCGTGATCAGAGGAGAAACAAAAGAGAGAAAAAACAGAGAAAGGAGAGGGAGGAAAAAAAAAAGAAACTATAATCTGAGTGGCTTAGTGCTGTCATGCTGCCTTGGAGAGAGAAAAAAATTAATAGAAACAAAATTAAACGAGAATATTCTGTTGAGCCTCAAAAGTCATTGTTTTGGCCCTTATTATTCATTTCCATTTTTATTCCTAACATAATGCTTGTACTAACCAGTAGATTTTACAAATGGATATAGCCTGTATAAACAACTCTTACAATGTTCTCCATAACCAATCCTTGACCATGCATCTGTATTCAAACTCTAAGTAGGTATTTCTAAGCAACAGGATTTCATCGGAAGAAAGGAAAATTGGAGTTTATTTTTTTATCACACACCTGAAGGGACTTTATGAAATTTGTCTCCTGATGCTTCTATAAAAGCCTGCAATCAGGCCCTACACAACAGCAAACTTTTGCAGGCTTAAGATCTGATCCTATTTCTCCAGATTCACACTGAACTCAAATATGCAGCAAGTGAAAGTCACTCTAGAGTGCAAATGTATTGTGTAAATGGGGGACATGGCCCAGGTCTCAGCAGACAAAGCTGAAAGACTGGGTTAAACCAGCCTCTGAGTTGATTCAGATCTCTTCTTAAAACCTCCACAAGTCTCTTTGGGTTATTGTTTGATCCTGCATCTTTGGGTCAAGATATCCATCCCTGTGTCATTTTGTCTAATCTCTGCTTTTGTCCTATTCCCTTTATGGTACATGGATTTTCCAAATCACCTTCTAAATCAGAATACAGATGCTTCAGCTGGTGGAGTATTCACAACACCACTTTGTTTCTATTACACAACACACTGTCTTGCAAAATTGTATTTGTATATATGCAAGTGAAAGATATTGTAAGATCAGAAGTGGCAAACAAGTCAAGAATTGCTCCAGTGTGAACAGCAGCAAAGCCAGTTGAAAACTCCTCTAAAGAGTCAAGAAGTTCACTCCTTAAACAGCTCAAAACCCATAGCCACTATATGCCACTGTTGTTAAGGAAACACCCCGGACTCCCAGACTGGTGATCAGAAGTCTCACAGCTCAGGTCTCACCTATCTGCAAATGGGCCACCAAACAATTCAGGCTTGCCCTTATTGTATCAAGTGGGTGGCCTATTTTAATTCTATTTTGATGCCTTGATTTGTTAAACTCAATACTGAACATGTCAAGTTTTCTTTTTAATGGTGTTTTCTATTATTATTATTACATAGCCAAATACAATTTGTTACCCTTTTATTAGATGCATTTCCTCTAGAGATCTTCAAAGGACTAAATAGTTTTTTCTTTAGGTGACTTTTGTTTGTTTTTGATAATTGGAACTATGCACAGACTTCAGGGCTAATAATAATGGCAGAAACCATAGGGCTAACATATTCATTTGATATTCCTTCAAATATTCCTACAGAATTCTAGGTGAAAATTCCCAACCTGAATGTAATAGTTGAGTTTACAGAATTTCATTTATCATTCAGAACAGTACTCTTACGCCACAGGATTTCACAACTTAGTGTTTTCCTTTTTCTCATACAGCATCACTTATTAAATATCAGAAGATTTTTCTCTGTCAAACACAAACTCAAGCCATTCATCTGTGCATTGCCTAGGAAACATTCTTTTCTCTCAGTCTGAAGTCTGGGGGTTTTTCCTATTATTTTCAGTCTTCCTGAGTACCCTTCCCTGCTTTTCTTCTCAGAAAGCACATTTTTCTTCCTTAACTCCTCTCATCAAAAACTAAAACTGTCAAGGGAAAAAAAAAAAAGGCAGGCAGGTACAAATGCAGATGAAACTTACAGATGTAGTGGATATGTTATAGTGATCATGAAGCAGAACTGGAGGAAGCAAACAAAAGCAGGAGAAAGAACTCTGTCCGAGGCCTGAAAGCATGTTATCCTCCTGAAAACCCTAACACCAGTGGATACTTCAGCAGATATTATCATCTGGATAGGCAATTAGCTGTTTGCAGAGGCCAGTTCAACAAAAACATTAAAAATCTATCCAGAGAACCCAAATACATTTACACACAAATACACACACCCCAAAAAATCAGTCATCTGGAATAAATACATAATGTACTAAGTCTGTATCAGTGAAGCCTTGCTGATTATGGTTGAGGATATTGTCCACAAACCATTAGTGAAATGGGACAGCAGCTATTTTCATATTTCTACTTGAGGACCCAAACATCTTTTCTACACATATCCCAGCCCCCCAAAACATGTATGTCTCTAGATATGACTCCAATCTGCATCAAGAAAAAAAAATCAAAGGAAAGTACAACCTTCAAAACTAAAGCTGGCATTAAGAACTGAAGATAATCCTTCCACTGACTGCACTCAGGCTGCTCAGGCAGGGACAAGGTAAGGAGGGCCAGCACATGGAGCACCCTAGGAAACAACCACCTTGCTACAAACCCTTGGCAATGAGTCCCATGAAAATGTAAATCCAAGTCTAGTTTCGGAGGAGGGCTACACAAAGAAACTGGGAACCTTTATCCTCTTACACTGCTATCAGAATTAACTGGGTGTGCTTATATGCCAAGTTTGTGGAGAGAAAAGTGACATTTTACACCACTGATGAATAGCAAACAACAAGAATTTGTAATGGAAACATGACACCAAAGCACCTACACCAAAATATGCAATGCTGCAGTGCTATTTCCTGCAACCTGTCAGCACATCTTACAAAGTCCTTTTTTTTCTGAAAGAAGCACAGCCAGAGCTAATTCTCCCTTATAAGTCAGGACCATGCCCCAACTGTGCTACACAAGACGTTTCCAAGAAGGATGCAGTCCAGCAGCACACTGGAAGCTGCTGCCCCTTATTTGCAGTACTTGCCACTGCCTTTTCTACAAATGGTAAAAATCTGCAGCTACAGTTACTGCTCAAAGGTCACTTGCCAAAAGTAGTAGACTTACTCCTCTCAATATTTTAAAGGGTTTTACAGCAGCTTCCTCCTTCACCTATCATTGAAGAGTAACTTTTAAACATCACTCTTGAGTACCTAAATCCAGCAAGGAAGCAGGACACACTTCTTGAAAAGACATCTAACTGTTTGATTCAGCATCTCCAAGAACTCCGTAGGAAACTGAAAGAATGATCACTTTCTAAAGGAAATTCCTAGCCTACTGCGTCCATGGCAGTTTTGGTCTTCACAATTTAATGACAGAATGCTCTGGAATTACATGCCCTCTCTAATTATTCCTTGAAAACAAATCACAAAGGGTAAAAAACCATCTACTTCTTAAACCAAATATGCTAGAAAACAACAGCAACAATGTAGACTGAAAGTTTTAATCAATATTTTGATATCAAGGTGAGAAGAGTGCAAAGATAAATTGAAAAGCAGTGAATGAAGTGGCAAAACACAGTTGTGTCCCCATGGCAAAACCCAAAAAGGATGGTAAAAGGTTCTGAAATTATAAAGTAAGTGCCACATGCAAACATGGCTAACAAAGCCTCAATGTAACCACAGGGAGACACATCGCAGTTAATAATTTCCCATGACAGAAATCAGCAGGACAACAATGCTCAAGCTAGTCCAAAACGAAGCAACATAGTTGGAACCATTCCCCTGAAATTCTACCACTTAATTTCTTAATGAAACCTTTGTGGAAAAAACTCATAATAGGCAATCAACCTTGGCTTGCAACCTCTAGTTTTAGTTTTGGATTACAGCAGATTTTAGGGGTCACAAAAATGTATTTAGAGATCCAAAATTTTCTCAGAAAACCCCATGTGTTCCTATACTGTGAGAATTAGCTACTCATTAAAGGCTAAAGGCCTGTACTTCTCCTGACACATGGAAACTCCCATGTCTTAGCATCCCTCCAGACGGAGTTTCACAAGTCACAACAAGGGCAGATCAACATATTTCAGTGTAAATTACTATACTGGACTACGAACTGCAGTCCTCAGCCAACATTTCCTTCTGTCTCTTCCATGACAAAGGGAAGTGAACTCCATGGTGAGGGCAGGCACACAAGCAGGAGCTTTTAAGCTTTCCCAGCATGAATCGGCTTGTCCAGGTAACAACTTAATACTTTTATCCAGTATTTCTACAGTCCCAGAATATACTGTTTAAATTGTCATCTCCTCTGCTCTAAGTTTTTATGGTGCAGAACATCTGTATTTCCAAAATCCAAGAGTCCATATTGGCTCAATAAAAGATTTTGGGCTGGACCAATATAACCTAGGGTAGCATCTGCAGCTTCAACAAAACAACTGGTTGCAATAGACCACTGCCTAAAAGGTCAAGCCACTATTCTGCTGAGCATTTTGAGGGATATTCAGCCTTGAAACACAGTCACCACCTCTGCTTGTTCTGCATCCTCACAGAGAGAGGAACAGGAGATGCAGTACTTCTCTCAGCAGCACAAGCACTGTACTACAGTTAGAGGAATTACTGACCACAAGTGACCACCTAAAAAACAGACACCTGAAAGTCATCCTATACTTTGTGCTATATGCAACCTCAACAAGATATTATTTCTAATGCATTCAATATTATTTTTATTTACCTCACAAATGTAATTCTGGAGAAGGCCTAGTTAAGAAAGAAAATTAATATTATAAGAAAAGATATTAAGATTACACAGATAACATGAGGACTGGAACACTGAAGTCAATCACTAACCATGTATTATCATGTTCAAACCCTGTTTCTTTGGAGCAATCTACTGCAACCTTTTTGTCTTGTTTTTGCTTTCAAAGTGAGTCATATTCTACAACTGCACACTGGGTGTTGAAATCCTTTAATATTTTGCAAGTGGTTTAATTAGCCTGCCACATTACCTTGGAGACAGTCCACCATGGGAGCAGTTGGTAGGTGAAGTTAAGGGGCTGGTTCTGCTGCTGGAGTGCCGGGAAGGAGTCCGACCAAGGGTATTGCTGGGGGAACCCTGATACAGAAGCAGGAAGACAGGGATTAGCAATGTGTTGCAATGCACAGGCAGGAGTACAACAACAGGTCCAAACATTGCCTTTGTTTGCTCTAGACAAGCTTATCTGTCTCCTGACCTAAAAAACTGCAGCCATACTTCATGTAGCCATCAATATGTTCCTGAAGGTACTACTGTGAGAATGAACAAAGTATATGTGCATTTCTCTACAATCCACAGTACCTGTAATTTTAACTATGCAACGTGTACGGCCTGCAAATATTGTCAGAGAAATGGTTCATCAATCCAGAAGGCTATCCAGCTTCTCAGACACAATTTGCCAGGCTCCAAAATATGCAGACCATTATTCTGGCAATTTAACGTTTTAATTATGCAGCTGTTTTCCACATTGTCTAAAGCATTCTGATTATGCTTGTTAAGAGCATAAGTAAGCAGTCTAACTTATCGTTTTTCCACTGGCCCGCACAATCATTTATACCACAGCAAAATGAGCAGAAATTGCTCTCAATTCTGACACTCTTCACACAAAGTCAAAAGAATCCACACCATTTGCCTGGAAGCCTAACACTGCAGTTCTAGCTTACACAAAGGTCTACTTGTCCCCATCGAAGTGCAAAGATAGGGAGGGAATGCTCTTGGAGGTGAAAGAAGTTTCTTACTTAAATCCTCTATTGACATATTCCTTCAGAGAAATAAAAATATGTAAGAGCTTCACATAAAAGCAGAACATAAGGTAATAGGCATAGACTGAGGTGACCTTGTAGGTTGCATTGAAGATCCTGCAAGCTTCTTAATAGATAATGTAGCTGTTATTAAAATTGATTTCACAAACAGTCAGAAAATCTGTGAATACCAGGTTTTGTTTTAGCCAAAAAGTTGTTACTGGCAGGATTTTCAAAAGCACCAACTTGAAAGTACAAACCCTCCCAATTTTAATGCACTTCTTAGTCATTTTTTCATCTCTTATGACTATATCAAATTTTAAAATAATAGAGTTTTTTATTTTAATGGTCCCTATAAAACTAACATCAAACCAAAGCCTCTGTTGCCATATTGCTTCAAGACAACTGTTACAGATAATTCAATCTACTGAACATCTGCAACAACTTATCAATGAGCTGCTGTATTTGAGGCTCTGCTGCTTGCAAGGACAAGGGCCTCTCACCACACTGGTGTTACTGGAGTTCTTGAGGTGGTTGTGCAGGAGCTTGGTAGCACCATCCTGGAATGTTTTGGGCAAGGCACCAAGTAACATGGTAAACTCAGGAGTGTTCAATTCAAAGAGAGAAATCAGGACTATTTGTGCTGCCTGAAAGGAAGAAAAAAGAAGAGACCATCAGTTTTCTTTGAAAAGTTCATGCATTCTGTTGGTAATGATCCTTACAGCAAACGGTGTGTGTTTCATTCAAAAAGAAGACTCCTATATCAGACCAATTTTTGAAATGTTCTGTGTGATGTATCATAAGGAACTACTAACAGCCACAGTTAATTTTCTAGTTCTTAGAGCTTACAATGTATTTTTACATTTATATCACTAATTTCTTAGATGTGAAGTGTACAGCTATTCACAGCTAATGAGAAACTCTTACTATTGTCCTGTCCAGCACATATTTCAATTGAACAAGTTACTGCAAAAAATTACTGAAAACAAATAAAACCAGAGGCTCACATAAGTATGAAGAACGTAGGACTGCAAATTTGTCATTCCCACGATTTTTATTTTAAGTGTGAACAGGACTAGTTCTCTTCCCACCCAACCTCTCCTCTTCCTAAGGATCTGACAAGTTTGTTTCATCAGACAATCCACCTCTCCTTGCAAGTCTCACCACTGAGGCTGTTTCAGCAATGTAAGACTCCATCTGAAGTAGAAGATCTACTAGGATGGTGACAACCACCATTCTCTCAACCACAGACAGAATTTCACCCATGAGATTTCCTAAATTTAATAAGTGAACCCAGGGTACTGCTGAAATAATTGAGAATTTTACCATTAATTTTACTGGACAGGGTTTGCTTTATCTGACTCAAAGAACCACTACCAGAACAGGATCTCCATTAATCCATTAGTAAACATTCAGCTCTGCATATCCTGAACTAAGACAATGGAATCAAATGGGAATGGAAGCAGAATAAATCACGGTGTGCAGATCTGCAAGAGTAATTAACATCACATGTTCCTAACTAGACTACCCCAGCAGCACCCAACCTGTGTGGACTGCACCAATTCTGGCTTTTTCCCCTCTGCATTTACTTTGAAAGTATACAAAGATACAAACATTGATTAAAAGAACAATAAAAAAGAAGCAACAATGAAGGACCTTTGATGGTCTGCAGCACCACCTTATCCAACAGGGGTGTAGCCATTGACACATCAACTTCCAGAACACTTATCTGGACACAAAGCAGTGGCTTGGGCTCACAAAGTAAGCAGCAAAAGCTACACATGCTCTTATTTTGGAACAGCATACATGTAGGCTAGGAGGAGCAGACACTTGTGTTTGACCCTTTAAGGAACTTTCTAGAACCTCCTAAAAATGAAAAAGAACTTTGAAAAGGGTAGAAATGTAATTTACAACTATGGGGATAAATGTACATTCATTGTTCTCATCAATTTAAGGAAAGAGCTTTTTAGTAAGTAATGTGTTTGTCAAGTTGCAATAATTAAGTGTATTTGCAGCTCCCTGTGGAGTGGAATTCTTTAACAGATGATGAACTTGGGTACACAAGAGGCCTTTCATAGTAAAGAGGAATCAAAGTACCTCATTATTGCAGTGTGCAAACTGCAATTCAAGCTATACTGCTCCTTCTGCTATCAGCAGTTTAACACAGCTTTGTATATAAAAACATTTTCCATCCATGAAAGTTTGGTAAGTAGCATCCTTTTCATACGGCCAACAAAGAAACCGAGGCACATAACACTCAACAGACTTCCAAGGATTGCAGCAAACAACAGGTCTTCAGACTTCATTCCAGATGGATCATGCTGCCTCTTGCCAAACTCTCAATGACTTGAACAGAAACACAGGATGCTATTCACTCCATACTAAAGATCTAAGGATGAAAGAAGTGGGGAGATAATTTTCACCGTGGCTTTCTTAATTCCATAGTCTAGCCTCCTCTGACCTGAAGTTTAGGGCAACTCTGCCATGAAGCCTGCCTGGTATCTAACAAGGAAGTGTATTTCTGTCCATTTTGATCCAAGAACTTTTAAGTTTTCACCAGCATAGTATTTTCTGTAATAAAAATATTACTACAAACAAGAGATCTCAGAACAACGAACAGCATGTTGAGCTGAATGCAAAGTGACAAGTCATGCCAAAGTACATTCCCATTTGTCAGTGGCATGCACATCCTTGATGGTTAGAAGTGGACATGCAGATTCTGTGTCAGAACAAGCAGATCCCATATTCATTGAGACAAAAAAATAAGATAAATAAAAACAACAAAAAAATTCCAAACCAAACCCCACAAAAAATTGATCCACAAGGTTCTCAGATTGAGAGATTGCTCAGAAACTAGAATATCTGGAGATATCAACTAGTAAGTCAGGGGCTGCACAAGGTGGGAAGGGATTTCAGATACCTTTGTCCCACATATCTCCCATTGATGGGTTAAAAATGAAGTCCATCCTTGGAGATTTCCTAAGTAAACAGAGCAAACAGGTGCAAGAACACACACACTCTATGATGGGACGTTCTGGAGGTACCCTTCTTGTGTGCCAGAGATGTTCAAGATGTATCTCATGGATCTGAGCAAAACCTTCACCAAAGCTCCACCGGGAGTTTATGATCCTGAGGCTTCACTTCGAAGCACAGTTACCTAACTGGGACAGTTTAACCCTAACACACACACACTAACAGCACAGATACTGTCCTACAGGAACAGCTGAGGAAAGTTTCAGGTTTCAGAAGTCACTTCAATTTTGTTCCACTTTCATGTTTTGGCTTTAATAAAAACAGAACTGTGCCTGCTCTCCCTCTTTGCACAAAATACAGCTTGTCTTTAGGAGTGTCTGCCAGTATTCTGTGCACCCAGTGCTCTTCAGTAGCTTTGCTGTAGCCTGCAAACAGACATTGGGCTTTGAATGAAGTGCTGAACAGTAGCTCCCAACACTCACAATATTTTATGGCCTCAAAGAAAGCAGACCTATAGTCTATTCTTTTGGAAATAAAGTCAAGTCCTGCTACATCCTGGGAATGGTGCTCCTGTAAAGGTCTCAAAGGCATCACTGGAGTTATATAGATTAACCCTATCTGTGTTCTTTCTAAATAATTCTTAGCCATCCAACTGCACATTCAGGTTTCTTTCAGCCAAAAGCCATTACTCAAAAGTGCAGTTATAATTTCTTACTTAATATTTAACACACAAAGGTCTTGGTCCCTGCAACCATAAGATCAACACTATAACTACTGGCCTGAAAAGCTGGAAGGTCCATGCTAGCTTGAAATCCCACTTATAATATGCTCCAAGTTTCACTCCTGCAATACTTCCCTGTTCTAATACAGTTATTTCAGAAATGAAGAGCAGTATTTCTACACCTGTCTTAATAGTTAGATGTGGACACACTTGATAATCCTCCAAGTTTCATTTATTTAGTATTCTTTTATCTAGTCAAAGATACCTTCCACAGACATAATTTCTAAGAGTTTTAAATTTATGAATTTTCAGCTTGTGACAAACCACAGGACGTTTTCACAATCTCAGAATCACTGGTTATCTTCTGAAAATCTTGTTTCATTAGATCACTGACAGAGTAGATAAATTTAACAAGCAATAAAAAACTTATTTCCATACACAATGTACAAACATTCTTCATGCAACACTCGTGCTTGATGATATATAGTCTGAAGAAAGAGTAAGATCTGAATTTTCCCTTGCCTTTGTGTCCCTGTACCACTAGTATGGAACACTAATCCATCTCATTCAGTGACATATAATGTAGACCCTACAGATTATCTAATCTTAATGAAGCCATTCTCTGCTGGCTTGAGCTGGAGAAACTCCAGTGACTTCAGAGCCTGACTATTCTAGGGAGGGGGTCTGGCTCAGTGTCAGGCTCTTGAATCATTTGCAAAGGACTGCTTATGTAACTTCATTATTTTCCTTGTCACAATGTACTGAGGGATTGGGTTCCACAAGCTGGCAGCAGCTCCCAAAGTTTTACACTCAGGTCAGAGCAATTCATGCTGTTCAACAGTGTCATCTGCTAAAGGGACACAAATGCTTTAGCAACATTGTTTTTTTGGTTTCACCTGGACAGTGAACGGTGGCCAGGTTTGTAAAAATCTGTAACCTTTGCAACTTTGCTGAATGATAATAAAGTCTCTTTGAAATGGTTTGGGTTTATTAAGCAAAAAGATCAAGGTTAACTGGAAAAAATCCATTGATTTTAGAAAGGAAATGTGGTCACTGACCTAAGGTTAATACAAATGCCTTGTGATTGCTGCTGCTGCTGGTCCAATGGACCAAGCAGAATAAGCAGCTGCCTGAGCTACATGAGGGCAGTTTACAAGTTACACAGACATCTGTTGGTGATGGGCTCCCAACACTGGCAGCCCCATAAAAGGAGAGGACTTCATACCCTGATCCTTTATGAGGGACTACAACACAGAGTTAACAGGAAAGCACACCAAAGCAAAAATTACTTCAGACAGACACGCTTTTTTCAGGCTTCCAGTTCAGGTCTCTTTACACAGCTAGACAGTTGAGTTGAGACTGCAAACACAATTAGTGTGATTAGTGCACAAGGCTCAGTCTACCTGTTTACATTTCTCTTCCAAGTTTCCTTCACCAGGCCCTGAGGAGGCTGTAGTTGTCCTAGCTGGCAAATCCTCACCCACCCAACTATGCATCGTCTGGGTTTGACAAACAGGAAAGTTGATATTATTTAAAGAAAACACAGATTTCAATTCAATCACCTCAACAGTACACATGCTGTCTTTTGGCAGAAGAGTTTTATTCTGTTTCTTGCTTAATTTCAAGTAACAAGAAGAATTATTTGATATCATCATCAGAGCACTCCTTTCAGCAGAGGGCAGCGCTGGCTCAAAATTAAATTCAGCCACAACTCTCAGGTTAACATCCCTCAGTTCTTGTACAAGGCATTGCTTTGGCAACCTCCTGGTGGCCTCTATAACCCCTTGAAATCCTCTGCTGAGGTGCAGGGCCCAGGCAGTGAGGAACTGAGATGGCACTTGCATTTAGCCATCGGAAAGAAGGGGAATAGGTGCGTCTCCTTGCACCTACCCCCACAGACACCTCTAAGTTCAGAGGAAGAAACAGTTAAAAACTTGCAAACTCCTGTCTCCAGTCGGGACATCAGTCTGATGGACCAACACCATGTACAAATGCCTTTTATCACATGATAGGTCCTGGGGAAGATCTTCACTACCATCTACTGTGTTTGTTTTTGACAAACACAATTATATTCTGTATGCATCACACCAATCTAAGGTAAATGTGCTTTTTAATAACTTAAGGCACACTGCAACAGAGAAGCTCTCTCACATCACTTTGAATTATACTAAAATGCAGATCAAATATAGAGCCACTGAGATCATGAGGCAGCACTTACACATCAGGCAGATTGTATTAGCACACATGGGCTTCAATTTTCCAATGAGTGTAGCTGATGTTAAGCAAGTTACTCACATTTACTGAGTCTGCAGGCTCTAAACAAGTGTTATTTCAGTGTACTTTCCAGCAGACAATTGTTAGCACTAAGCTAGCAAACTATCTACCAAACCAAACCTCCTGCTTGTTCCTTTTCCAGGTCTAGAATCAGCTGAGCATGGACATTCACATTACAGATATGAAAATATGAAGCACAATGACTTCAGCAGTTTATACATAACCTAAGCATGTTAGCTTGTGTACAAGTTTTTAAACATTGTTTTCTCAAAAGACTTGCTTTAGAATATGCTGTTCACATCCACATCCTGAAAAGGAAGAATTTGTTTAACAGATTTAAATACAGAGCTCCTGTAGAGATTAAATCCACACTGCTATTGTATTTTACACAGTACACACTTTATATATCACAGAAGGCTTTTACAAGTCAGAGATGGTTGCATTACAAGTGTCACAGGCATCTCAGAAAGTGACAGCAAAAACAATGCAGCACTGAATCATCACACATTGGGATTACTATCCTATAGAGGATTACAACTCCTTACGTGTACAGTTGTTTTGTGACCTGGGCACAGCAAAGACCATGGCAAAAATGTCCATTATTTCTTGAGAACCAGATGTTACCTAGAAATCAAGTTGATGAAGGCTACCCTGAGTAATTTTGCTCATTACAAAATGATCTATGTTGCAGAGACAGGTTTCAGGACTAGAAACAAAGGTTATATTTCATTAACAACAATTATAGACCTAACATGACAGAAGTCTGAATTCTGAGGTGAAAGTTCCCACATATATGCTAAGAAAGAAGAAAAGCTACTGAAGTCATATGGTTTGTAATGAATACGTGCACTTGAACCTCCATGGATTTTTTAAATGCTAGAGGAAGTATGGCAGACTTACCTGTCACGCTGCAAACAGCTCTACAATGCATCATGTAAACATCACCTCTGTACTCGGTTTTCAAAATAGGTACATCACCTACATCTATGTAGGGGGGTGTATGTTTATGTAAATGGCACATACACACAAACATATTGTGTACAGACACATAATATGAGTATATACATTCTTTGAAGCAATCTCTTGTATTATCATACACTAGCTCTTCTAGCAAACAGAATATGTGCTTACATTGCAAACTGCTTTCAACTCAAAGGATACTAGAAGACTGTGCAAAGTGAAGAGACCTCATTTTAAGGAAATCTACCCCAGCACCATGTTTCCACTGGTCACTAACATTGGGTAAAAGCCATATTCCTTACACTGCGTACACTAAAACATTTGGGCTCTCGTAGCTCTGAAGCATCAAATTCAAAACAAACAGAAAATGAGAGACACTATTTTGGAAACACAACTAGGACAGAGAGATCCTTTTTGTTCTAATAGCATTAAATCAAGTAAACACTAAAGTCTACGAAGTGCCATTTTTTATGTATTACACTCTTTTTCCTAATACTGAGTATATGCAAATGCCTGAAATCCTCTGGGCATTTAGACTGAGTTTGATTTCTTTAGGAATATCCTTTGGCTAAAAGGCTGACTTCAGCAGTATGGACATAGTCCTATTTAAGACTCCATAAGCCTGAAATTAAATCGTAATGCCTGGTTCTCTGGTAACTTGGCTCATCAGGGAGTCCCACGAGATGCACAAATCTGGTGTAGGAATATTGCAAAAGTGCCAGAGAAATCTCTGAGACAGAAAGGCAAGGGCTGTGGCTGGGGAACACTAAAACAATTTGCCATTCAAAAGCATTTCTGCAAACATCCTCTTTGCCACTGCTACTGTAACAGGCCATGACCAACAGCATTTATTGCTCAACACCAGTAAAGATAAACAATGTCATTTCAGCTCACTGAGAGGCTTTGGGAGTGCTTTTACAGTGAAGCTTTTGTCCCAGAGTTGCTGAAATCAGCCTGATGCTAGATGGAAAACTAAAACTTCAAGAGATTTTAGAGGTCTCATGGCATCATGTTGCAAAGGAGCACAATTATATTTCCTTCAAAGCATTTGCTTTCCTGTCTATCACTGGTCCTCCTATGGAGATCACAGCACTATTTTATCCAAAGTTGCTCTAGGCTTTATTGATAGATAGGATTTCCTTATCAAAGTGACAACATCACTATTTCTCAAGAAATGACCTTGATGATTACTAGTTAAAATAATAAATACATCTTCATTGTCTGCTTCAGCTTATGAAGAATTTGTTGACCTGGAGCTTTTTCTCCAAAACCTTCTGGCATAATTCAGAAACAATCAGTTTTAGGGAAAAAAATCTGATCCCAAACTCATTTTCTTTGGATACCCCTAGTACACCTGCAAAACAGTGCCAATCTAAGGAGGGCCCTTCCCCAAGGTAGTCTGCAGGGAGCTTCACCTTCATGCAAATCACAATAACACAAGCACTCTCCTGGGCTTTTTATTCATTGCAACCCTTCTAGTGCCTCACCAAGTCCCACCCAACTGTCTGTATTCAAGGGCAGCTTGCAGTGACAAGTGGGAGAGTTGAAAGAAAAAGTTTTCCCAGTTACGTAAGGAGAAGGCAGAACGTGATGTACATGTGACACAAGGCTGCCCGTAACATGTAAAAATGCCTTCAGGCTTGTAAAATAAAACCACTGTAGGAATGTTTCATCAACAGAGAAGCCAGTCAGGATACTTGGCACAAAGGAAAAAATTTCTTCTGCCCCGAGATTAGCAGTCCAAATACCAATCAGGCAATACAGATCTTGTTATTTATCATTAACGACCAGAGCTTGGCTGATGAACAAGAGAGTAGGCATTGTCAATGGCCCTTCTCAGAAGCTCTCATTTTCCTTCAGCCTGTACAAGCTCCTCCTAAACACTTATCCTGTATGCCTTGACAGCTGATTCCACACCCTCAAATTCTGGGCACTCAAGTTTTTAATGTAAGTTTCCATTCTGCCAAGACTTGGACAGGAAGGTTCTGTAGGCTTTGGTCACAGTCAAATCAGAAGCCTTATTCTAATTTCCATTCTCAAACTGATGGCTCATTTCCAAGATCAAACTATTTTCCTACACAGAGCCCATGCCTGTCATCTAAATTCAATAAGCACTTCACCCACGTAAAGATTGCACAATAACTTTGTTGTCAGTGTGATAACATGGTTAAGTTACAGACTTAATGTCCTCAGACCAGCCATCACAGTGTTGGCATTGGCATTGTGATAATTAACTGTGTGATAATTAACTGGCTCCAGCAATCTTCAGAGAAAAATCAGAATTTACACCCTGCTACAGAGAGGAATCAATAAACCAAGGCAGAGGAAAGTCAAGCACATCACACAAGGTTAGATGCTACCACAATCAAAATCAGAGCTCAGTTACCTGAAATCCTGACCTATGCCCTGCCCACTGATCAGTTCTGCTTGGGGAAAAACCTGCAAACTGGATGTATGTCTGGGAATTGCCAACAGGTGCTCTCTCCTTGCACTGGAACCACATCCCATCCAGGTCTCCACGCTGTGCTGCAGGACCTGCTCCTACCCTGTGGCTTTTGTTCAGCACGGAGCGCAAATGTCTTCCTTTTTCTTCCAGCACTGCTTTCAGGAAGTAAATCCTAACTTGAATGCAGGGTAAACACCCACGAGTACTAACAATCTTTATAACAAGATAAATATTTACCTGTAACACACTCTAGATCACCTTATTTTAAACTAAAGCTTGACAATTATTTTAACTGTACACAGTTCATGACTACTATCAGCAGCTTAAATGGCTTCTGCCCCGAGAGGAAACCATAGCATTTTGTCAATGACACTCTTTAGTATCAACTGCATGTTCCTCAAAGAACATCACATTTTTTCTTGTGATAACAGAGCTTATGTTTAACTACAGATGTCATTCCATATGGGAATATAAACTGTTTTATGCACAACACCATTGTCTTTTGACTTTTTCTGATTTCACTAGCTACAAAACATGCCCTGTAGTTCAAGCCAAGTGTCTGATTTAAGTGTGCTCACTAAGTTTGCTTAAGTAGCTGTCTCAAAAATGCACAAAGTTATTAATAAAGCTGTACCATTCTGTTTGAAAAAGTTTTTGGACTAAATGACATTTTTGTTGCATTTTCCTCCAGTGCCTTAATACTATGAGGCTGGGACCTCCATAACCATCATACATAGTAAACAGTAGTAATGGAAAGATGATAACTAATAAAAGGATAATCTCAGCATCGACTGAAAATATAATCCATTTCTTCAACAGACATTGTTGATTATATTTCAAGGTCCTTGATAATAATCCTTAATTGCTACCATAGGATCAGATCTGCACAACTAATTGCCATGTGCACACAGCAGCCAAATGTTGACCCCACCGAGAAAAATCACCAGCATGAGTCAAACTTGTTTTACCTGCCTCAGCTCAAAGGTAAAATTCAGGCAGAACAGCATGGCTGTCACATGGTACTTGCTTTAATGCAGCATTCAGTAACTCAAATTCAGGCGAGTAGGACATGTGGGACTACATTTCTTGGGGGAAGGAGACCCTGCCTGCACAAGTAGCTGAGCACTGGCATCACTGTTCCACCAAGTCAGCCACAGCCACATGTGCATTGGACAACACCAGCCAAGAGGCCTCAGTACCAAAAATAACATGTGCTCTTATCAGCTTGCAAGGGCTGAGTTGATTGCACTGATAGTCTCAAGTCCAGATCCTATTGAAAAACCACCTTATTTTACACCTCTTTATTCATTTCAAGAAAAGGCACTTCCGCAATTCTTTAACTGAGTTCTTCAGAACATTTCACCAGCCTGGGTTAGCCCTTAATCCAGTTCACTACTGCATAATGAATTTATTAGTCTGTTAACTACAGTCCTGAAAGAGATAATGGCCAACGAATGCTTATAAATCCTTTGCTGCACTGTTTCTTCTAAAGCTTGTGATTTGTACTATGTTCTTAATAAAATCATAGTACAGCAACGGTATGATGAAATAAAGATCACCTGAGCATTTGTTTTTTAGCAGTCTAAGTGTAATAACTGTGTAATAATTTATTTGAAAGATACGGGCATCAAAGGCAAATCCAAATCACATGCATGTTTAATAAAAAGAATTTAGATGCAGTAATCTCTCGTCAACCCCAAGGCACTTGCCCAAGTAGTGCTCAGGTGAAGTTTGCTGGAACTTTTGCCAGAGGTCTGCAAGCCATTGAAACAGATAGAAGGACAGACACCACAATGAACACCTGCTCCCTGTTCCCACAGGGAACAGCCAATTTTTTCAGCTGCAGCAATACTCTTCACTCCACTTTGCATGCAGCAATGATGACCCCTAATGGTGGAATATTTCTCCTGCTGAGCAATATGCAGAGATTTTGCTTTTTGGTGTATATTTCTGCCAAAAGTAATTATAACTCCCCCTCACGGACCACCAGCAGAGTAAAGCGCTTGAGATTTACCTGAACTGTAACAGAAAATCAGCTGCTTTGCCTGTTCAATTCCTTCTGACTTTGGACAGGCAAACATTAAAATGCAAATGTGTATTCCAGATCTAAGTCCAGGATCTAAAGTCCCCCACTTTTCTTGAGGCAGACTATCTCACAGAAGCAAATTTCAGTTACACTGCTGTGAATAATCCCACAGAAAGTCTTCAGAAAAGAGGATAAGAGATTTTTCTCTAGAAGAAATCATTTCTACGTGAGCAAGCAAACAGCACACACTCAAAGAGCTTCTTTGAAGGCTTGTTTCAGCTATTGGATAATTCTGCAGTGGCAGCAAAATTGATACCCAGTGATCTTTTCATCAGAATCAAAAATAATTTTATTATTTCCAAAGTTATAAAATTCTATGATTTTCTGGTATTAACTCAACATTTTATGTGCCTATAGACTGTCAAATTCTCATACAATTTTTACATTCTGGAATTATTACAGTTTGGGTATGTGTTTTTTGGGTTTTTTGTTTGGTTTTTTTTTTAAATCCAAATACACCTCAAAGAGTTTAACTCCTACTAGAACTAGAAGGTAATTTTAAATTTTTTTACAGATGTCAGGTCCATAAAACTAAGTCTCACTTTTCTCTTGGGAGAGATGAGTATCACTATCTTCCCCACTTTAGCTTGCCAGACACTTGCATCTAGAGCAAGATAAAGAACAAGGTAACTATTACCCAGGCCCGACCTAATTGTGTCAGTTTTTTCCAGGTAGAGATAAATACATAGCTCTTAAAAAAGAACCCTGACAGCTTACTGATTTGTTTACTTTCTTTTAACAATATTATAACACTGAAGTTGTGCTAGATTTCATTCTACAAAGCACAGAGCCTTCACCTAAACAAACATCACCTAGAGATATTTCCAGACTGCTTAAGAAAAAGCCCATTTTCAAACTACAATCTCTTTTTGCATGGTAATAGTAGTTAAAGTCACACAGAGATAAGTATCTACTAGGAAAAAAATATATGAAGACATGTTTCAGAAGTGTGTCCATATTGAACTGACAATCTCATTTGGACAGTGTGGTATGCAAAATCAGGGTTTTTTTAAGTTAAGAGTCTAATCACTGGTATTTCATCACCTTTGAAAAGGTTTGTTTGTGTTTCTTCTCCTTTTTGAAGACTAGTAATTACTGCAAATACTTCATCACCCTGGCTTACCTTTCTCACATCTGAGCTCTTTGGTTCTGTTGTCCAAGTTATAATTCTAGATACAGCCAGCCTTGTCTCACTGGAGTTTCCAAAGTCTGTTGGATCCATCTGTCTTGCCAAGGACTCAATATACTTCAGGATAGCAACTTTCACCTGAGAAATTAAAAGGGATTCGTTAAGCTTAGGAGTGGGCAAATATAGATTTATCCCATAGTAAACAGAACCACTAGAGATGGACAAGATTTATGTCACACACCTGTGTGTGTGGGGGAAGTATCCCTGTGATATATCTCTACGACATAACGAAAATCAAGAACAACTTTCTACCATGGATAAATTTTGTGTAGTAAGAGTCTGGAATGGAATATGAGAACTTGCTCGAAATACCTATGTCTGCTTGTGCATTTGCAAAAGCAGATCAGAATTCCACCATGCTGTTTCCAACAGCAGGTATTGTTCCAGATGCCAAACCACAGCTTTTGGTCTCAAAACAAATACCTGATACTGGAGTCTGAAAACATGCAAAATTTGGGAGATTGAAGAAAGAACACTTGAGCCTATATTCCTGTCTCTAGAAGATAAGTGTGTATGACTTCCAGAGTTTATTCTGTTCCTATAGCCTGAAACAGCAACCTCCTGAAAAACTGCCTGCACAACAGTATCCCTTAAGGAGAATTCAATGACAGAAAGCTCTGATGCTTTTTTCTCTCCAAGCCTTATACAGGCTATGCCCAACCTGTGCAACAAGCACTTGTAAAGGTGTGCCTGAGGTCCCAGCTTCCCAGATGTTCAGTCTGGTCCCTTCTGTCCTGCACAGTCAGGTTTTCTTCCCACCAAGATCAAGGTGAAAAAGAATTCCATGTCTAAATTTTAGTATGTTCCAGTGTGCTTGAAGCCCAACTCTTACAGACTTGTGATGAGTTACAGGGTCCTATTTTAAAGATCTTTACATTTCTTAAAATGGCTAGTTACTAAAAATTGACAATACAATTTCTATATCATGCATACACTTACAACTAATTATCTTCTCATGAGCTCTATGCTTTATGGTATGCCTGACACGGCAAGCTAAGACAAGCACGTTGATGCTTTAGTGAAATGGCTTTTGATACTGACCTTCAGATTTGGTGTTTGGGTCTGATCTACAATAAACCTCATCAAAATGTTAAATTGCTGATCAAACGGAAAAGAATCCCTGTCCAAAGAAAACAAAGGCAAAAATGTTATGCAACAAATATTTTTAGGATTAGATTAATTCAATATATTAGAGCTTACACACCAGACTCCAATATTTCACTTTTTTTCTTCTTAACTTTACCATCAAGCAGAGAAACTCCAAGGATTAGCCGATTATTGACAGAATACTGGAGAAAACTGCTAAATCAGTATCTTTAAACACTTTTACGCTCTGTACACTTCTCCAGATTTTGGCATACCTGACCATTCCTTCTTAGTTTCAGACTCTGCTTTGTTCCCTTTATCTCTAAAAGCAGCCTGGTTCATCTTGTCCTTGGAGCTCATACCTGGTTTTGATTTCTCTCCTCTTTTTTCCTACTCCAGCCTATTTTCTCCTAAATTATCACTACTACTTTTTTTTTTTAAAATCCTATTTACAGAATGAGCTGAACTTTATTGTAACAGTGTCCTGTGCTAGACCTCCTTCAAAAAGGACATGGAGTACAGAACTGTGTACATCTACATCACAGTAGCATTCAAGGTCTTATCCTGACATGACTGTCATTTAGTGTTTGAACAACATGAAAGATAGTCCAAACTTTGTGATAAAGCACCTTTCATACCCTGAATACTGCAATTTTTTTTGTACCTGTCAATCAAGAAAACTGATGCCTAAACACACCCCTCCCCAAAACTAATCAGTTACATATTTTAAAATATATGCTTGAAAGATTTTTATTTAGAAGAGAGACAGGCCTTTTTAATTCAATGCTTGAAATACTGTGACATAACTTTGTTCTCATTTATTCTGGTATTCATCAAGATTGAGCCTTCAAAATATACAGCACTGCTGGACTTCTAAAATGTTCACGTCCTCCTGTAATCCTGAAGAAACCCTCCATAACATTTGCCATGTGAGTACTTTACCTGGTGACATCCAGAGCTTTTTGAACTTTTGCTTGCACAGACCCCAACAAATCTGCTCCCATTTTCTTTAGCAACTGGGTCAGGAGAACAAAAAGCCAATCCTGCAAATCATCTTTATGAATGATGATGAAATCCACCAGGGTTTCCAGAAACATGCTGAAGACCTATAAACAAAACAAGTGTCACAAAAAGAAATACAATGCTTTTAATGAAAATAATCAAAGGGGAGGGGTTTACAATCTGAGTTTCAGGATGATTTTGTTATAAACAGTTTCATGAATGAATGATTTTAGTGACTACACTGTTCTGAAAAAAAAAAAATCAAACAAGACACATCTAAAATGTGTTGTATTAAAATACCACATGAAACAAATGAAGGAAGGGGGTAGAAAACACTTACTCTCTGTTGTGAATTCCACGGCAAAGCAGGCCATGCAACAAAACAAACCACTCGTTAGCACACAGAGTGATCAAGGCTGGTTGTTCAGATGCAGTTTGTCAACAGATAAAACACACATTCATTGAAAGTTTACATTTTCCTAAAATGCCATCTCTTTTCAGCCAAGTTACTTAAAACATTATATACTTTGGATCAGACCCAGTCTCCTCAGTCATGAAAGTAACGTATGTTTATATACATTTATATGAACAAAGTTTACATGTGTTTAACACCACAACTAATGACCTTGTAGCAATAATCCTGTAAAAGCAGCGCAGATAACAGATCACTGCTGCCACAAAGGAGGTCCTTGAGTGCAGTGTGCAATAAACTCTTACCTTACCCAAAAATTGGAAACATTTTGCAAACAAAGTTACACCTTCACCCTTTTCACAACACATTCTGAACATGTGAGAACCAAAACCTTAAGACCTTACAGGAACTAAACACGTGGTAAGACCTGTGGGACAGCTGGTCCACACTATAACTAAGGCCAAACACACACATTTTGAGTAAGATCTGTGACAGGCAACTCCACTTGCCCAGGCAATTTCCACCCGACCACTTTATTAAAACTGGTTTACCGAGAGGTCTTGAAGGACAAATCTTTACACAACTTATTCTTTCTCAAATGATATTTAACCCAACAGAATATGTTTTTACCTGGCCATCACTGGTTGCCTTAAACCAGCAAACCTCCTCAGGAAAGGGCATGAAACTCCCTTTCCCCTTCTCCCTGCTCCCACTTACCTGTCAGCAGAAGACTACTGGGTCTGAACATGCCTAAGGACCCAACCTCCCCATTTTCTAGAGCTCACTTCTTTTTAAGAATGTTTGTGAATTCATGCCATGGCCTTTAACTTCAAAGTTCAGTGTTACAAAGAAGGCAAAGTGGATGTATTAAAGACTTCAATTATGAGGTTCAGAACTGTATCTTGGTGAGACCCCATACTGCTCCCACGTGTGCACAACACACAAACCCCAGTGATCGTGATGCTCATGACCCCTCATGGACCACTCTCTACTGTGCATCACCAAACACTCCCTAAAGAAGTGCAGATAAAACTGAACTTCCCCTTCCAGGAGGTGACCTCTGGAAAGCATCAGGCTGGTCCTTAGGAAGCATGAAGTAACCAGTTTCCAGCACCATAACAGAGACTGAGACACATCCCTTCCCTATACAACAGATGAAAATCAAGGAGATTTATAAATGCCAGTTTCTCCCAGCAGATGGCAGGGGTAGAAATACAAAACACTCATCTTGGAACAGTGTCAAATGTGCACACATGGTAACCTATGAGTGTGAGCCAAGTCTTTGTGATCTTACCTTGCTGTGAGGGTCAGCAAACATGCGAGTAAATATTTCACACAGCCTTTTTAACTCGACTCGGCTAAAATACATAAATAAAACATGATATTAATGCTAAAGCATTAGTTGCAGCAAAAAAAAAAAAAGCTAATATTAACAGTTGAAAGATTTAACATTATTTATTTAAATGTTACTTCAATCACACTTCTGAAAACTGTGTATCTAGGCAAAGCCTTAAGTGGCACTCCAGTTTAACTGCTGGGATCACCAGTTTTACATTAAGAAATCTAATAAACTTTTCTGGTTTTTTACATCTTAAGTCAGACACTTGAATTTTCTGCCGCTTTTATTTTCTTCTATATTCCAGATTTCAGAAGACAACTTGAAATGTGCACATTTGGGAGGCACTTGGTTTCTGCCTGAGTCAAGGCTGCTGAACTACTGAATCATGCACCTTTTTCAGCTTAAGAACAGGTTTCTCAAATCTCCTTTGTGTCATGGGTTTCAAATTTTCAAGGAAAAGCAGAACTTTTGTGTTGTCTGGTTATGTATTAATCAAGTATTTTGGTCTAAATTCTCAGTTGCTTCAGTAACACTAGACTAGAATCACACATTAGTAACAAATCAGAACTGACTCCAAAGTCTGACAGCAGGCATACTGAGGAGACAAACACAAAGAAATGGAAGACAGATTAACAAATGGGCAACCTAGTAAATCAGAAGATAATTAAATCAATGCACAATCTCAATTCCTGTTAGTAAGAAATTATTAGGTGCTCAGTAGTGCTCTTTTTATGGCAGGGGAAAAAAAGAACAATGCAAGAGATCCTGAGTTTGAATCAAATGCAGAATTCTCCAGTGCCAAAACTCTTCTTTGCAATGAAGTGAAAATGAAAATCTTAGCTTTCCTGTAAGACAAACTGGCAAAGAATACAGAAGCTTTGGTGTAAACAACTGCAAACAAAAACAGAGCAAGGCAGTTAAGTTACATTTCCTGCATACTATGGATGCAATTAAGGCGTTTTTCACAATTACAATGAAATTAGAGCAACTAGTGAAATGCACACTGACTGCTCAGAGAGCAGCTACTGAAGGTTTTGACTACAGGTAATGTCTTTCCAGACCAACATTAACTCTACTGTCCACCAACTTCTCTCTTTCTAGAAATAAGCTTCAAATAGGCCAGCATATGCTAGTAGTCTACAGCTATTTTATCTGATCAAAATTTAAAAGGACACAAACCCAATGGTTTTAACAGTCTGAGAGAGAGGAAAGAGTCTTTGTAACAACATCACAGTAAGATGTCAGTTTAATTCAGGATGAGGCTGCAGTCTCAAAACGACTGCAACATCTGACATCATGTAGATGGCAGCTCTCTGAATGCACCCCAATTTATTAATCTAATGAATTCTCTTTCTGGACAAAGGTTACATAAAGTCAGCAAGTATAAGCATGTCTGTTTCTAAAAGAAAAGCTCACAGACCTAAGGTAACAATTCAAGTACTAAACCGAAACAGGCAGTGGAAGAACACTTCCTTAAGGGACTCACTGGCCTTGTTTTATTTAGAAGACCTTATGGGGAGCCCTTAGAAAATGAGGCCACACGAAGCTGTATGAAACAAAGAGGATAGGTAAGTGCCATTCCACTTTGCATACACATCTCTGGATATGCAAATCCCAGCTAATATAGTATCAGCCATCTTTCAGTTCAGAATACTAAAGAAAACCCAGCCACATCACTGCCTTCTATTAACTTGTTATACCACAACAGAAGATATCAGGCTTAATTAGAAGACAGACTTTGCCCCAAGGACTAATGACCCTGATGATGTTCTGCAAGATGCCGTGGGAACAAACAGGATGATAAAATCTAATCATAAGAACAGGCACCAGACCAACACTGAACCAAGGAACAAGCAGATCAAAATAAAACCAAAATGAAATACAGAGAACTAAACCCAGTAGCAAATCAAAAAATAACTGCACAGAGCTGTCATTTCTGGGACAGGTTTAAAAATTATTCAGGATCAAAGCTAAGATGACTAGCCAGCTTGAGGGACTAGTGACAGCAGCACAGTTCAAACACTGCAGCCAACAGGGTTGAAATCAATAGTTTAATTCCACCTGCATTTCTGCTAAGACCTGGATAAACAGCCTATCACCAAAACTTCTCAGCGCTTCCTCCCTTGCAACTATCCCCAAGAGCACTCCAAACCTTGTGTATAATCCTCACACACCTTTGTGGCAAAATCAAAGTCTCACCCAACTTTTTCATAGAAGTGTATGAGGTGCCACAGTTTTTCCACACAGTTCATTAAAGAGATAAAAAAGACAGCACATGTGTGGGAAATATCTTTTAAGAGACTCAGAAATAGACCACATCAAAAACATCTCTGATCTAAAGACTCTAACTACCCATTTTAAAAACCTGTAGCACTTCCCGTTTAAGGACTGAATCATATCATGTGAATTGCTAGAATATTTTTATGATAGCTAGAAAACAAACTTTCCAGGCCTGCTCTCCCTACATTTTCATTCAGACTGTTAACATGAACCATCAAATACTTTCAGCCAGTGTGAAGCCCTTTTAAAATGGAAACAATTGCAGAAATCCAAGTATGTAGGCTATAAATCATATAACAATCATTTATAAACCTGACCATAATTTAAGAACATACCATTCATAACAGGAAAATAAAATTGTCACAACTATTGTGAATGTTATCTTCAAAGAAGAAATAAACAATACTTTCAAATACTTTCACCATAAACTATGAGTGAAAAGCCTGAGAGTCAGTTGTCTAGTTAACCTGACCTGTGGCCACAGGGAGTTTCCACGACTCCTGGATAATTCTAAGTCCTCTTCTAACATGTGACTTGTCAAAGGTGTTTGAGGGGGGTTTTGTGGTTTTCAACAAGGGAAAAAGTTCTGCCTCTCCTACTGTAAGCAAAGTTTCAGAGTTGGTACATCTATTTCATTGCTCTAAGAAACTCCCCTCTATACTATACATACACTACACCATTTATAGGACTCAAGTGTCTGATACAAGATTTTTCAGGAGTTATAAACGAGATGTATAATTACACCTAACACAGCCTTCATAAAGAGTCAAAGTATACCCAACGTCAGCACCGTCTGATCTCAGCCTTGAAACACACACACCCTGAGTCATTTTAAAGTAAGTGCAATGGTTGCTTCACCAACTAAACTGATGTGGAAAAAAATATCAAAGGTTCAAAGAAATTGATGTAAAAACGGTACCACCCTTTAAGTATGTTTACAATAGCATCACTGTGGAAAATCCTGCTGTGCTGCAACAAGCACCTACCACTGGAGGTGTTCACGAGGCAGGGGAAGGCCGGGAGAAGACAGCATGGTTACCTAAGCTCTTCCCACATTACTGCCAACATTTAACACAACACAGCAGAAATTTTTTCAAAGGTTAATTGAAGTCCCACATTGTGGAGACAAAGCCTTCACAGCCTTTAAGACCTGAAAGCCATGACAGATACTACCTATCTCTATAAAGCAGGTACCTACTACTGACTTCTGAGTGTAGCCATCCCTCATGAATTATTGACACCGTAAAACTATGAAGGTCACCTCAGTGTCCGCTGGCTTTTCAGTAAATTCTGAAGACCTATGAGCCCTTCCTTCCTTTCAGACCAGTTGGAGCTGGCACAGTGGTTCAGGACCTCGGCCACATCTTCAGTCTGGCGCAGGTAGTGTGGAATGCCCCCATTCCTAGAACCATAGGAGCGCTCTGAGCAGGCGCTTGATGCGTCACTGTTGGCGTCATCATCGGAGTACATCCCATAGGGCTCATATCTTCTTCTCACTGGCTTTTTCTGGAAAAGGGGAAACGCAGACTTACCACGTTATATATAGTTACATCAATGCCAAAAGAAAAACATTCTGTTTGTAATCACTGAAAGGAAGATTAACGCTATTATTATAGCGACGTGTTTTAAAGATGTCACCATGCACTGCCTGCTTACCTCTCACAGTAGAGCAAGAAAGATCCCATGGATTTCAATGAGACTGAGTGACTAAGGGGAGTAGGACCTGCTGTCCTCAGAACGAAAGCAAGATATTTACGCCCAGTGGAATTTGTTACTGGTAATTGAATTAAATATTGTTTTATTGGCTAGAGTGGTCAGTTCCACTGTTACAGATGCTATGGTGATACAACTTCTACTTTAAAAAAAAATAAAGGTAAGGAAGAAAGAGCTGAAAGAATCTGTGCTGGCAGTCGCTTTGATATTTATACTGAAGTGACTTCAGAAATGCACTGGACATAGGACACAGCCATTTCTTTGTTAGTCTGGGCTAGAATTTTTCCAGAGGCTGCTAGGGGATTTGAGTACTCAAATCCACTCATTTCCATAACATGGTATTAGAGGACCTAATTCCCTTAGGTACATCTTTGACAACCTTGATCCTTTCAGAAGGAATATTAGAATAGTTACAGCAGCAAAACAAACTCTTAGAAGAATCTTAACATAACAGAGTTGATAAGACAATGTATCAGAAAAGGATCATCTATATTCTAAAGTGTTTGCTACAGAATTCCTTCCAGTGACCAGTCCTGCAGTACTTGGACTTGTGAAGCCAGCAGAGTTTTGCTTCCACTAGGACTGGAGGATTGAAGCATAGAAATTAACTCAAATGCAGGCAGTACCATGGGTGTTAGCAACAGGGTGGGGAGAGTTGGAAAGTAGAAATAAAAAGTCAAGAAAGCACTAGTACCTTGCTCCTGGAGTCTCCTAACAGCTGTAGGCAGGAAAATATTGAAGGGTGGGAAAAAGCATAGAGAATTATGTCAGAAGCTTATGTAGGGTTTGTTTTTTGCAACAAAAACATATAGCAAATGTGTCTTAGCAAATTAAAAAAAATACAGCTTACGCAAAATAAAAGCGGGTACAAAAAAGTAACACCTGGCTTTATCCCCTAACTGGTGCATTTCTTGTACTGACTACAATTTCCATTAGGAAGTTTGGAAGTGAGATTATCAGTTAATAAGTTTTTTGAGAACAACTCTATATACAGCACTTCTTTGCTTACTTTTCAGAAACCCAGCACTGAAAGATACCAGTTTTTGGAGATGATTTCTTTCCCCCCATATTAGTAGTAGAATTTCATTTTAGAGTCTTACAAAGAAATTCTGATGTGAGGAAGCCACTATCTACAGTACAGCACATTTAATCAACTTCACTTGCCAAGTTCTCTTTCAACTCACAGTTCTTACACCACACTTTTTTGAAGATTAGCTTCTTTTAAGAAGGGGCTGGCATCTCTGCCTTAAAGGCCTTACTTAACAGCAAAGTTTCCATCACCCTTTGAGCTCTTCTGACAGATCCCAGCACTGATTCCCAGTATAGACACTGTGGGTTTAGGCCAAGTACAGCTCAAACAGAAGCAGCAGATCCAATGGGAATTGTACAGAGGGGGCACACAAATGGGTCACAAAATGACCCACCATGTTTTGTTTAAATTGAGAATTTGGCTGAAGCCATCTTTGGAGAAGTTCTTTTCAAACTACATGGAAAAAGGATCTCCTCTGAAAATAAGGCTACCGGTAAAAGCTGGAATCACATTACTCTCTCAAAAGGAGTCTGCACAGGGTTTGTAAATTGCCTGTCATGAGAAGGCAGCCAAGAAAAAATTGGGGTGATGGGAAACAAGCAGACAAGAAGATTGCATTGCATCCCCTAAAGTTGTACAAATTCAGACTGATCAACCAAGTCAGTAACACCACCTAGTTTCCAACTAGGCTTAAGTATTTCCATTTTATGTGTTCAACTCTTCAAGATTTTAACATTTCATTATAATGTTACTTAATTTGTAAGATGAATTATTTTAAAGAGAAGTCTGTAAATCTAGCTGAAGATTAAGTCACACCTAAAGAAATCCCAGCGCTCAGCAGTCAACTGAAACACTGTGACACTCTCCTCCCTCAAGAAACCTGTATTCAGCAGCTGCTCATATGCAAGGATAAAGCCTGATTTTGTTTACACAGGCAAACCATTGCCTGTAATTATACCCTGAAGTGCTCTGGTGGCAAATTTGAAGTGCTGAGAGCAGAAATTGACTCACAAGTTGTTTATTTGCTAATGAAAATGCTCACTAATGATTTCAGCCCACTAAATGCAACAGTGCCATCCACTATATACTGTCTTACCTTTCTATTATTCATAAATACTTTTTTTCTGTTTTGAAAGGTAAATTTTGTAAAAAGGGTCATTTTTCTAGGATTACTCTCATAATCATCTAGAAATTAAAGTGATGTGAACTGGGTGATAATCATATATAAAAAGGAAAATGTTAGCCATCCTCAGGGAAAACGAACTAGGAAATGGAGAAAGGACATCTACCAAATCCACTGGGGACATGGTTCATCCTCCTTAAAGAGAATCTGAGATAGATTCTGAGATACGTATCTCAAGATATATCAGGAAATCCTTCTCTCAGTTCAGATCTAGAGCTGGAGAAGATCCACTCGGTAACCAGTTAACACTGTACAATAATTTCTCCTGCCTCTACTCAGCCTTTCTCCCTCAAATACTCTAGGTAAATCCAGAGGATTAACACTTGCCCTCTGAAGAGCAAAAGACACTTTCTGGGGTCTAGCTAAGAGATACCATATTATGATAAATTATACAAGACAATAAATTTTTTTAAAATTACAATAATTTTACTAGGAAAAGCAGTGAATATGTCAAAGTACTAGCACCAAACTAGACAAACAGACTTCAATTTAACTGCATGAGACGGTACTGATTCCATGCAAGCCAAGTAATGAGCTGAGTATCTATTCAGCTGCAAATAACACAGGGCAGGAACTTGTGAAATTCTCAGTTCTCGCTGCAGTCTGATCTGAAATCAACAGTGTTTTTTTGACAGTCTTCATGCATGTAATGGGACTGATGGAAATCTCTAACCCCACAAAATGCTGTGGAGATTCTGCAACAGCCTCTGACAGCCAAGTGAAAGACAAACAGCTGATCCAACCCATCCTGCAGGTCTAGCACCAAGCCACAGCAGTCTGCCTGATAACAACTGCGGAGAACTAACGTGGAATAAGGAAAAACATACTGCTGCCAATATACCCAAAGACAAAACAGCAAAAGCTAACTAACTCTACAGCATCAGACACTGGGCACAATCAGAACAAAGCTATTTAGAAAGAGGAGAACATACGTACAGGTAACTTTAAGCCACTTTCCGGTGTTGGAAGCATTTTGTATTTTTCCTCTTACCAGTGCATCGGCCACAGCAGCCTCCAGATCTGTGCTTGTGCTCAGGACTCTCATGGCATTCACAGAAGCAGGCATCCTGCCTGGCTGTCCGAGCCCAAACCGGTCTGCACAAAAGACAACATTGAAAGGGATTGTTAAATGAATTCACATTCACTTGGAATCCTAATCAGGTGCTTGAGTAGCTCTCCCCACAGGCTCTGGGAACTCGCAGTGCTTTTCCATTAAACACCCTTTTACCCAGAGCTTAAGAGTTTGCCATTAGGGTAAGAAATAAACTATTGTTTGTTGGGCATTAGAGACAATTTTGGATCCTCAGGGCAACTTTGTGTTTATTTATTTTAATCTGGGAAGCAGGGTATCTATTTTGTGTTTCTTTTTTCAATGTTTTATTTTAATGTCAGAGACAGACATGCCTGTCCCAATGTGGCACTCTCAGAAATCAAGAGAAAGCTGCTCATTAACTTCAGAGAGACAGAACCATGCCCAGTGTCAGAACATGTTAATACCCAAGCACTCATTCATCTTGAGCCTTTTCTCAGGCAAGGATGTGAGACTAGCAGTACTAGATTAACCTATTTTATGTCTCAAGGCTTGATTAATCAGTAGAATACTCCCCTATGCCCTCACAGTATAAAAATAAAGTTTATTATTTACTTGTGAAGTGACTACAATTTTTGGTTTAGTACTGTTCTTGAGAAGGAGTTTAAATGCCAAAGCTCTATATCAGAACTGATTTTTTGAGCATACAATACCATCCTTTTCCCTTTGACTTTGATGGCAAAGCTCTCAGTGGCATCCAAAGTAACAGGGATTGAGTCTAAAATGCCATTTACACTCCTAACATTAATTAGTTTACTTTATTATTTGCCCAGTCTACCAAAAAAGTTATTGAAATTAGTTTCTTTAGTAAAGTCCAAATTCAAAAAGGCACACTAGCAGGATGTGACAAAATCAGTGACTCGAGTACCACAGGCCAGGCTTTGGCAGCCTAGTCCTTCTAGATGGGGGCAGATCAAATATCAGATTACTGGGATGCTGGCTCCAGTCCATAAGCAGAAAGATTGGTTTTGACATTCCAAGTTTTTGTTTTCATGTAGGCTTGTGTTTGCTCACGGAGGGTTTAGAATATCCCTCCTGGGACATACATTACACCTCTGTCCCCTGCACCCACACATGCCAATAGGAGTTTTGCCAGCAAATTCAGTGGTGCACAAATCAAGCTGCATGAACCCATTTAATAGACCTTCAGCTGATCCACACTGGAGGCAGCCATCAAGCAGCAGGAGAGAGGGATCAAGTCACACAGGTCTTTTAATAGTTCATCTATATTTAATTTAACAATGGAAAAACACTGCTCGTCAAATTGCCTAACTATAATGTGGATTTACAAAAAAACTGAGGTCAAACACAGTATTCAGCAGCTTAATGTATTTTTCGGGAAAATACTGTGCTTACCACAAAAATTCATTGCTTTCTTTTCTAAGAACCTACTGCACTGAAATATCTTTTAAGGACTTAGCTCACACTGACATGCATAATTTAAATCCGAGATTGAAGTTTGCCAGTCTACTGTCCTAATTCCAAAGCTTTATTTGAGTGTGTAAGAGATTAAGCAACTGAAAGGAAACTGAAGTTTTTTTATCTACAAAATATTTTGAGAAGGAAAAAAGCCCCTGCAGAAGTATTATCTACCTTCACAACTTCCAACAGAAATGTTATCTACCAAAATTTAGTGTTTCTTAAGAGATACATACCTAGACAAGACATTTCTGATTTACAACAAAAGCACATTTTCTACAAAACACATTAGAAGGAAAAAAAACAAACAAACTTCTTAGAACTACCGCCAAAAAGTAATCAAATCATGACATTTCACAAAGAAATAAAAGTTGTATGTGTTATTACTATCCCCTTTTTTAATGCACTTGGGCTGAAGAATCACTTCAAACAGGTAGGTGAAATAGTCTTTTATCCCTAAATAGAAAGGTCTGTGCACTCTTAACAGAAGCACAGAGAAGATGATAATGCATTAGGTCTGATTGAAACTAAAGTCATTACTACAGATATATACACTACAAAGATGTACAGAAAACAAGGATTTTCCTAAGTGTAAATAATATCTGGTACAGTACAAGGGCTTTAAACGTTGAAACAAGTTCTGGACTCAGTTTTGTATTTAAACCCAACTCAATGACCTTACACAAGTACTAGCAAGATCAGAATTTGGCTCTAACTTTTGAAATCACATAGTATCAAAAATATGATTGTCGTTTGTTTTCACATAAATTTAGTATTACATTAGAAAAGGGAAGATAGTTGTTGTTTTTTTCTTTTTTTAATGAAGAACAAAATGACAAAGTAATTCAATTGTAGATCAATTTAAAATACCCAGCATAAAGAAATAAAATTAAGCTTTTTTAACACATTAAGTGCAGTGTGGCATGCTGGCTTCTATCTATCCCCATGGCTATCAGGAATTTTCTGAACTACTCGTTTCAGTGATCTTTAAATTCATAACACCCAAGTTATTCTGGGCTTCTCCCCAAGACACTGTTGGCATATCTGAGTGCAGAAGTAAGACCTTAGGAGAGACCTCACCTATTCTCTAACGTGGGACTGGGAACACATATGGCTCCATGAATACCAGGAGAGGCAAGCCCAGTGTTTGTGGGCATGAAATAAGCAGAATATGCTCTGGCCACATTCCCTTGTCTCTCTGACAAGATTCATTATACTTGTTACAAACCTGGTGAAAATTTTCAAGCACCATTTTTGACCCTATTTTGCCATTTTTCAGAAGACACAGGTAATCATACAAAATTTGATTATGCTTTGTACCAAAACACAGGAGCCAAGCATGAAGTGACTATCACAGGAAGCTGAATGCAAACAAAGCTTAAATCTATATTACAATTGAGCTACTTTAAATACTCTAAATTACTTTGGTTAAATGCAAATTCAGATTGCTATTTGAAAAATGCCAGTCAAATCAGCTTGCATCAGCTGATAAAGGAAATGTTTTGAGAGTTTTAGTTAAGTGACGCCATTTAACTAGACTCAAGAAACAGAGTATTTTTCACTCCCTCTCTGAAGGAGGTTAATTAAATAACCTTTGGTATCACAAATTCCTTATGCAATTTTAGCCTCCAAGAAAAGACTGAAGGTCTCATTTTCAACATCACCTTTGTCCCCACCATTAAAGTCTCTATTGTCCCAAAGCTAGTAGCCCGCATTTAATTCTTTTAAAACTCCCAGTGAAAAATCTTGATTTCAAAGGGAGTTACAGGTTCTTTATAACTTGGAATTCAGCACAGGTTTGAGGAAGAAGCAACTGGAATATGCAGATTTTTGTCTGTTTGTTTTTCCAACAACTTCCATGCACTTTGGACAAGGCCTTCAGAATTATATGAAAGTTGGATCAGCATGTGTTATGCTCCAAAGTTAATTTTGAAAGCTCATCAGGTGCTTAATTTTTTCTGCTCTTGTGCATTTTGGCGAGGATCCCACAAATAACTTTCATTAACAAAGACAGGAATCCAGAATATTTAGTAACAAATGGGATGAAACCCAGTGGGATCCAGTCCTAGGCATTGGAAACTGCTATACTGCTAAAGAGGAAACAGAATTTGCAAGTACTCTGCATTAGTCAGGGTTTAGTCCACGCTGCAGCTGCAATCCAATTTACAGGAGAATTGAGTAAGCCCTGGATCACCCTTTGTTTAAACACTGTTCACAATGTTCCTAAATACATAAAATTAAAAACATCCAATAAATTAAATTCAAAACAAAAAGGCACATTGAACAAAACCAGAACAGAAAGCCCCGCAGCGGTGAGAAGCACATGCCAAGTGCTGGCTGATGCACACGATGGCAAATGTTAAGATGGTATAAAACAAGACTACGGATAAGAAGCGGATTCATGCAGTTAGCGCTTGTTCACCTGACTGCCCAACAGAATCAGCAGTGGAGAGAGCACTAGTGGACCTGGAATGACGTCGAGAAGCTGCAAGTAGAAGGAATGGCAACACCCACAGGATTAACACACATTTAACCCGAGACAGAAAATGCCACAATCCAAAGGGGATACATGTGACCGCTACCAGTAAAGGTGTTTCATAGTGACAGGGAAATGAGGCTGTATATGAACGCATAACAAATACAGTGCAAGCCCCACAGCGACGCCTCCGTCTGCAGCTCCCCCCCTTCCCCTCATGACCATAAACACGATGCATGACACAACTCATTTGTAACAGTCCCAAACCGGGTGCAGCTCAGCAAAAACACCCCAGTGCACATGAGCCACGTTCCAGGCCCACGGGCCTGGATGACGGCCATCAGGAGAACGTGGAGCACATAACTACAGAGAAGGATTTAGATGTGTCTGATCTAAACCCCAAAGTGAAGCCACGATGAATGGTTACAAATTGTGCTTGCAGGTATTTTTCCACAACATTCTAGCCTATGCATAAAAAAACAATGTTAACAAAGAGAATGCATAACCACGTAAGTAGAAAGAGTCATACAGGGAGGTCACCAACCACCACATATCAGTCCTCGGGTTGGGTTTCTTTCCCAAGTAAACACACGTACACACATTTCACAGGTGTTACTACTACCAAAGGTGCCTTGCTTTTAACAAATTTTGTATACATGTTTCTTGGACCTCAGTATGTACATGCACAGGTAAGCAGAATATGCACATCACACACCTATCTAGAATTACACATGTATACAAATTGTTAATAGCAATGGAGCACACACAGTAGCAGAGGAGCTTAAGCCAAACATAGCTTCTACTTCAATTCCCAGTTGTTAGCAGCACATCAATCACAAAATGCCTTTGGAGAGGTTTTCAGTTCTTGGATTCAGCATACAAATGAGTTCTTTATGAAAGCAAATGAAAAACTGACCCAGTCATTTCCAAATTACAGAAATTTAGTTCTTCTAAAGAAGTTTTCCCTATGTCTAGCAATGACATGCTCACCAGCTCAAAGCAACTGACCCAAGAAACTGATTGTTCTTTTGAGTAATTCATCACCACAGACTCACTGAAGGCCTTGTTTCTTTAGCATCATAACTAGTACTGTCAAGAAACTGAAAAAGTAAAGCAGAATCACCTTCCAATACAAAAAGATTTTGTCAGTTATGCATATATGTGTGCAGCAGAAAAATTCTAAGTCTTTTGTTTAACTCAAAGCATTCATAAACACAAATACTAATATTATGAGGTAGAAATCAGAAAAGTGAGAAATATAAAATTTGTGTTTTTTCAACTACAGGAGACTCACTAACAGCTAGACAGAATATGCAATGTGGTCTTTGACTACAGAGAACACATGCATTTATTCAAGAGAACAATCTTGCTGACATCATAAGTAAATTCATTAAAGATTTCCAGGATCAGTGCAGGATTATGGACTGAACCTCACAATTAAGGTTCTTAGTTCCCAATTGCTTTCTCCCAAGCCATCTGCTGTGTCCCTGTGGATGCCGCTGCAAGATCAGGGCCCATGGAGAAACAAGAACAAAAAAATAAAAAATCCCACATCTCTGCCAGGAGGCTGAGCATAGACTGACTCTTGACTGGTATTTACTAACTTAGGAAGTAAGATTTTTAATGCACAGTCATGCATACCTGCACAGCAGCCCCAAAACAAGAGCAATTTGCAAGGTCAGGATGTCAGTCTTGACACTGATCATAATACTGCTAAATGCAAGAATCCTGTCGTTTACATATAGATATTTTAAATATAATTCACAAATACACAAGTTAATATTTATAAGCAAAACCAGACCATGCACGGTAGGATTATATTATCTTTGTATTATTGCAAGATTAACTGGATTCTAAAAATACTGTAACAGAACCATATTGTTTTGGTTTAAACTGACATATATATATTTCTTTGAGATGAATTACACAATACATTATTAACAAGTTCATAAACGTGTTCAAGCTTAAAGCATTTTAATGAAAACACAAGAAAAAGGCAATAGGATAACAACTACACTGGGTTATTGTTGTTACACTGATATTTCCTCTCCATGTAAGTTTTATGAACTAACAGCAATGTATTTCCAGAAATGCATTAATCTTCAGGTAATTAAATACCATGAGCGAAAATGAGATGGCCCTCTCTGCACAGAAAAGGTTGTTACAAACAGTGCAACACACAGCTATAAGTGAACTGGTGAAGGTGTACAAAGCTCACACTATAATTCTGGTACACTGCATTTCTTTTTCAGAACAAGGCCTCAAGACAGTTTTTCATCTACTGTATTTTCAATAAAATAAACAAAACACGGCACAGTGACATAGAACACTGACGAATTAACCCTGAAATCCAGCCTGCTTATACACTTTCCTGGAGAAAAACAGCTTCATCCAAAATTGAAGCTAGGCAGGTAGCTATAAAAATGAACTACAGTTGTGTATCTCCTGTATTTTTATAGCTCTGGTATCAAATCAGCTTCATTTAATCAATAAAAAGCCCATTTATTTATCTTAAGGAGCTATGAACCAAGTTATGAATGCGAAGTTGAACTCCTTCCATTTTTCACCAAAAATTGAGATATTAGAGATAATGCAAATATATTATTTTATACCTCAGTATAATTCTTTGAACCCAAAAGCCTCTCCAATGTTAGCTTATGCTATGTTTCACTTACACACTACATCATATACCTCTATTTTTTCACTATGTGTAAAATGGATCCTGTAACACCATTCTTCATTAAATTATTTCATGGAGATTTCATGCTGAGATGACAAGTCTTTGATAAAACAAGTAATGTATTTGGTTGAATATATGATATGGTATTTGATCAGAAACATTAACTATCTTGCTATATATTCAGCACTGGGCAGAAAAACTTCTGCATGTGGTAAGTGTAATGAGATTTTCTATTTGTACTGTACACTTCAGCTGCATTTTAATGACACTCTTAAAACCTCAGTCTTTCCATGCTTTTTAGGCTGCTTGACAAAGTTTCTTATAAAACAGCATGTGCAACTTAATTGATGATTGACAATGTCCTGTAAAATCCCTACAAAAAGAGAGCTTGTATCTCCCTTGGAGGATTTAGCATATGTATGTGTACAGTAAATGTATGTATCCTATATTATGTATAGGATTTAGAAATTATATACTGTAACTGTACTAAGCTGTAAGAAAGTCAAATAATGAATAATTAGAGTCACTCAACAACACACTACGATGCTCCCAACTACTTCAGTGTGACCTAAAAGATCCAAGCTTGCCCTCCCAGAGATTTCCATCAGTGTTGCAATGCGAAACACAGCAGCCCCATACAAGCTGATTTAATGAAACTAAAAATTGCAAAAAGTTCAAACTAAACTATTTTCCTGCTAACACTGAAACGCTGAGAACCAGAATTGAAGCATGCAGAAGAAAACAGAGGGGAAAAAAACAGGGCTGGAAAGGGGGAGTGTCAGGAATCCAGAGGACAGGCAAGAGCTCATTCCACCTAGCAGTGTCTTGAAAGGGCAATCACAACAAGGGAGAAAGGAAAAAATATATCGACCCTTAAAGCTCCAATGCCTACATGTACTCACCAAGTGGAGGAAAGCCCCGAGCAGGGCTTGTATCTCGACTGCTCTCACGGCTGGTATCACGACTGCACCCCTGACTCATGCTGGGTCGGGGGATGCGACTGCTCCGTGCTAGCATGCAGCATGGAGAGTTTCAGAGAAGGTGAACAAGTTTAATGAGGACAGAAAGCTCAAAGTCAAGTCACATTTCTGTTAGTTACGGTAATTATTACATTAGTAATTACAATTTGCAGCAGCCTGCTCAGGCTCTTTACAAACCAACTACCTCACATGCTGAGCTGTGTTTGTGATGTGAAATTTCAGCTGCATTAATGTCTGGCTGACAGTCTGCTTTTTTCTTAAGCAATCCAAGTTTTGTTATTCAAGTAGAGCAGGAATCTTCAATCATTTAGGGGAGCTCTACTGTTGCAAAACAGATGAGGCTGAAAGAAACCCTTTTGGAATATTTCTTCCTTAATTATAAGATAAACACCCTTCTGGAACAAAATACCAGATGAAAATTTTTTTAAGTAATCACAATACTGATACGCTATTTCTACACAGATTTGCCTTTCACAGGGATAGTTTTGCCATGAACAAATATCCTAAGGAAAAAAAAGGTGCATTGTACAGACTTGCAGAGATACTTTCTCTAATGAAAGATACTGGTAAAAAGCATTTAGAACCTGAATACCTGAAAGACAGGTTAAAAAGTGATTTGAATTTGAAGTGAGCAGCAGCTTCAGATATTTAACAGAAGCTAACTTCTGCTCCCCAAGCATTTCTAAAAGCTTATATTTATGGTTTTATATGCATACATATTGAGACATATGCACACTTAAGAGGAGCTTTAAACTACACTCTTTACTTTGACAAAACCCTACATTTTTGAAAGATATCTGCAGAAAGTTATTTAGTAAGCTTTATACCCAATAAAGAACACAATATTTTCTTAGGAAAAGGAATAGCATTTAAATGTCAGGAGTTTACCTTGAAGAATTTAATGACTAGAGGGATTTCCTTTGCTATTTTGAAAAGGCAGCAGCATATTTTAAGTGCTCAGGAAATGCCATCACAGAATTTTCCTAAATTCCATATAGAGTAAAACCTCATCTACCAGCTTTGATGACAACACAGCAGAGGTATATATGCATAATATGAACATGCTAATACTTTGACAGTATCCTTGTTTTTATAAAAAAAAGTCATTTGCATGCTTCAGAATACATATATATATATTTTCTTATAAATCTTTATTGGTTTGTATACTGAACTTAAATGCCTAGACTCAAGCTAATGAAGTTTCTCTACAGTGTTTTTGTGGTCTCTCACACAGTGGGTGTATTACTACCCTTTAAGCAAAATAGTACAGAACAAAATAGAAACCTTCATATTTAGGCTTTAAAATTCAAATAGAGACTTCTGCCAGATTCTTGGTTTGTGAAACCCCTTCCACTTTTACAAAACCCAGTTCATATCTCTCAGATGAATTAATGGTTCTGATGGTTGACCTTTGATGTCAGACAATACAGGATGAGCTATTAACCAAGCTGATTAGATCTTCATAATGTCTAATGGTTCTGAGTGAGTTAAATGAACTTACAATAAATAAGACAGACTAAATCATAAGAACTGAAGGAAATCAGGATCCATGAGTACAATAATCTCATCTCAGATGTACAAAGAAAAAAGCTGACAGGTGAACTACAGCTAAAAGTAACACACTAAAGTCTTCCAACAACATATTGGCTTGAAATTGCAGACTCTCTAGAAGCAAACTTCTCATTCTTGGGTCTCATGCTTAGCTGTAAATGATGGCAGTCTTCACATCAGCTTTGCACAAGCAGTCATTTCTCTTAAGTAGAGAAGATCTGCCAATCTTTTCTGTAATACAATCCTACTGAAAACAGTAAAGGCTCTTTAGAGAGGGAGAGATGTGAATGATCAAAAAAATTAACAGATCCACACAATCAGTCTCCTTCCATAACAGCTAACAGCAGCAGCATGAAGCATGAAATACATGCATGAGGCACAATATTGACTGCACAAACAGCACACCCAAAACCAAACACTGCTTATTTAATGAGTAATGGTCAAACAAAAAGGTTGCATGTTACTGGATGTAAATACAAAAGCAAGAGAAAAAATGGATTTAAAAGAACTGAAGGATGAGTCTGCTGTGAGCTCCCAAGCACCTGCCTCACATTTTTAATGTGTTGTGTAGAAAAGATTGTATATCAGCTGCTCAGAATACTTCCTTTAGACATTGCCAGCAGCAAGGGCCAGCAGTGTTGTAATTTAGAGAAGTCTCTCATACTGTAACAGCCTGTCTGTGCACCGCAGGCAGCAAAGGCAGAGACGACAGACACAAGTCTCAACTTGAGAATTCTCAACCCCCAAAAGTTGGACAGAAATCAAGTAAACAACTAGCAAAATGGATTAAAAGGAGTAAGCAGGATGAAAGCAGATAGTGTGCTCACAGCCAGCTCTGCTGTGAGAGTCTAGGACAGGACAAGGATGGGTTGTTTCCAACAACATCCCAACTTTCTAATGTGTACTGTGCATCTCAGTTTCACCAACTTCATCTGGAAAGTCATAGCACTTGGACATGGCTCACAACACTATTAAAACACACCATTAGGCTGTGTTACACCAGTGGAACACAACAGATACAAATATCACCAGCAGAACACAACAGTGCCCCTGTTTACCAATCTACATGTTGGAAGAAGCTTGTATTTCACTAGGGTGTGAATTTTAATGATTGTTAAATGGAGACTAAAAATCAGCAGATCCTTTCTTTACATCAATACCAGCATTTTAAAGAGTCTGAAATGCGGCCAAAACAGCCAAAGGAAAGCTTTGCAGTGGGGTACACCCAGTAGAGACAAGTCAAGAACTGCCTTCAGCTTTCCAATAAACATGCACAGCATAACCAGAAAAAGTGCTTCTGCAAGAAACTGATAGCCAGCTGTGCCTGCTCCACTTTTTGGAAAATGACAATCTTGAATTTCTCACTCCTTTCAGATCCAGCTGTGCCACATGATCTGCTGAGCATCCAAGAGAATTAACTTCAGGCAGGTAACTTTCAATCCATGGGAAATGGACATCACCTTTTTGAGGAGATAGTCTTCTCGAAGGGGCTCAAAGATAAGTTCAAGATTAAAGTGGACTATACTCCTCCATCCCAAATTATCACCACTAGTAAAACTCCCTAAAGAGACAGTAAAAGCAAGCTTAAAACTAAAGTGTCACAAGCAAGGCCATACAGGTGACCACACAGGACCACAGCACACCAATTGTGCCTCTTGGAAAACAACGTAATTGTTCAAGGTTTCCAGCATACAGAAGGAGCATTATTCATGGATACCTGTGCTCCTCATGGAAATCTAAGCTAGCAGCAAGGTACTGATGCTAACGGGCATCTACATGCAGAGGCTCTATTAGCTTGCTACTGCCCCAGGAGGGCCTGAAAAACTCCAGTAGATGGTTCCTGTATTTAGAACCAAGGTGAGTGGGAGTTTGTTTAATGAAATGAACAAACAAAATAAAATATCAAGGAAATACAGAACTGAAGCAACATAATAAGAAAGCATAAAATACTGTTAGCTACTATGCTATAAATTAATAAATACAAAGGAATAATGATATGTAGCTGACAGCTCAAAGGCTATCCAAGCCAGTATCACCATTTGCAAGATCCAATAAAAAGACAGAAGAATTTCTGCAACTGAGCAGTAAAGGCAACACAAGTGTCAGACACTCCTGTTCCCTTGACAGCCCAAAAAGAACAGGCTGTGGCCATCAACCCGAGGGGGCAGGTGTAAGCCACACACCTCACATGTCAGAGCTCTCTCCCACTCTCAAAGAACAAGACTCTGTTCTCAGGGAGCACATCAGAGAAATGAGGTACAAATTACTCTTTCAAAAGAACTCAAGGCTCCCGTAATATACCTGAAAGCAGGCAACCCAAGAGTGAGGATTTTACACAAGGCAATTTCCCTTCAGATGCTGGAGACCGTTTCAAATCAGACCACAACGCGATGATCAGCTTAAGCACATGTGATGGTACTATCCATCAATCTTTGCTTCCTCCTAAAAAACAATGCCTTCTACAGAGTGATAGCAGAACAATTATCTCTGGTATTTGGGAGGCACTTTACATTTTAAAAGCAATGAACAGAAAAGCACAATGAATTCATATAGAGGCCATAAAGTAGATCAGTCATGAGAAGAACATTGAATTTGGAAAAGCAATCACAATGAACATGAAGTATTTTTTATGAATCATAGTGTCATATGCACTCAGGTGCTTTAAATTCATTTCAGTATACAGGAAGAATAAGATACTTCTCTATTAACAACCTACTCTAAATAAAAAGATAACTTAAATCATCTGCTAAAACAATAGTTTTACATTTAACTGTCAATAGTAAGACTATAATTTCAATCAATTTCAACCTCCTAGCAAAATCTTAGGAGATAAAAACTAATTTAGTATCACTATCATTTAAAGTGTTCTTCTACATTATCTTTAAACTTATAAAACAACTTCTCTTAAAAAACCTAAAATGTTCAGATAGCACATTAAATACCTTTACACCTCAGTTACGACAAAGTTTTATATCTATGATACTTACCTGACTTAAAAAAATGAGTCTGCTGACAAATTTGAAAATAGAAACTATTATAGAATACTTATATAACAGTCACTGAGACAAGAATATTGAAAGCAGAACAACTAAAGCACAAGTCTAAAATGCCATCTAAGAACGTGACTCCAAGATATTAAGGATGAGAGAAGCAAACCATTCAAACTGCTGAATTTCTAAAATAATCCAAGAAGGTGCTTTTTGCCCTTAATTCCAACTGACTGGAAAGATTGCTCAACTCATTTTAGGACTGAGCTGTTGATACCAAATGAGGCCTTTTTGTTGTGACGGTTATTCACGACAACTGTTTTTGCTGCCTGATCCAATAACATCACTCGTTGAATTTCAAACAGAAGACACATCATGGCATCTTTAGGTTTACTTTGAAAATATAACTCAACCTGGAAAATTAAAATTACTCTCCTATAAACCACAATCACATTAACTTGTCAGCTGAAAAATTCAGACAAATAACAGTAATATAAATGGTTTCCCAGTCAACAAGGAAGTCCCTCCGTGAAGCACGCTGGTCAGCATGTCACTGCAGTGACTTTTCTTACCTAGTCCTATTCTGTTGGGACTTGTCTCTCGACTGCATCCCTGGCTCCGAGGAATCTTGCTGCGCTTCTCTGAAGATGATGGCACTGGCTGGACTCTGGAGGTTCCACTGCTCAGGCCACCATAGGTGCTTCCTAAGAGCTTACCCGGAGAACTAGACCGGCTGCCAGCTACGAGAGAGAAAGAAATAAGGAAAAAACAATTAAAACCTCCAAGATTTTAAACACATTGACAGCAAAACTGGAGCACAATCAGCTCTATCTAAGAGTTCCATTCAAATCGCCCAGAAAACTAATGGACTTGCAAGGATGACTGGGGAAAGCCAATGACAGTAAACACTGACATCAGCAACCCTGTGATATGAACTGTGCTGCCCAGTGGGGAGCAAGCCCAAAGCAGACACCCCAACTGGCTTCATGGGAGCTTGGCAGGTGCCAGGATATCCTTGCTGCAGCAGCATGGAATGCACAGGTTGCTTCTCCTCCTCACAAAGCAACACTAACTAGCCTGTGTGGCAGCTGTGCTGCAGTGTGCCAGCTTCTGGCACATGTCACCTGCTGCAAGCAGCTCAGGCATCTTCATTGCACACTGCAGTAGTGGTATTACTTTCCTGCAATAATTCAGTGAAGTGAAATTAAAAAAAAAAAAACACAAACAAAAAAACACCACCAAACCCAAGAAAACCATAAATTCCCCCACCACATCTGAACAGATTAGCACCATTTAGTTATTTTTCAGATGAAGAAAATTTTTAGCAAGTTGAATAGCTGGTGTCTGTTTTACTTTTCCCTTGTGTGTTTGAGTAGTCCATGGCAAGTTTACATTTCTTCTAAGCCATGTTGTCTACAAGACAGTCTACTAACCAAGATTTATTTACATATTTACATTCCAGCTGCAGTAGATATTTCTATCTGAAATAGGCTTTTTTTTTTTTTTTTTTTTTTGCTGTGGGTCTTCATTTGGTAAGTAATTAATAAATTAAGTAATGCTAGCTTAACGGTAATCATAAAGAACTGTAAGAGTAATAGATTCTTGACTTGGTTTTTTTTGCTTCTTCAGGTATAGAAGTCCCTGGAAATCTGCTGTTGCTATTATCATTCCTATTTACTTTTTACCATTCAGTTTACTTGCTGAAACAGCCAGGAAAATATATTTGAAAAGATTGCAAGAACATACTCAAGCAAGCTTACATTTTAAATTGATATTCATGTTGGTTTCTTTATGAAATGTATCTCACAAAAATTTCATTTCCATATACTATTACAACCTGTAAGAGTTGAAGACTGTGCTTCTGTCTTAATTTAAGAAGATATGCAATTCTGTTAGACTCATGAACAATACCATAAAATATGTACTATTTTAACTTATTTCTCCTCTCCAATTTCCTGGCCAAAGCCATTCTGAATCAACCAAATATACTCCAATACTGTATGTGGTGCTGGTTTCATTCACCCCACCCCAGAGTGACAGATGCCAGTCACACACAGCACCACAACCTAAAAGCCAAGACTCCTCTCAGTTATGCTGCTGCAATCTCACTGATGTCAGCAGGGCTGCACTGATGTAACTGGAAGAGGAATTTAGCAGCTGGTGTTTAGTCTGCAGCAGTGAGCCAGCTACAACGTGCATCTATGCTTACCATGTCTGATTACTGTGAGAAAGCAAAATCACTGCCACACACATTTTGATTCATGACTTTAAGAAAATGCTTTTTAAGTCTCACAGTTAGGAGAGAATGAGGGAAGCTAAAAGCTTAGCAGTTAAAAAATGTGAAGGAAATAACGTGAGAAAGCAAGAAAGGGAAAATGTTTCTTACCACCAGCAGGATTAGCTGATCTGGATCCTTGATTATGAGGGCAGACCAAGGGACAGGCAAAAAGTGGATTAAAAGACAGCAAGACAATACAGCTTTCAGCATGCGGTTTATGCTGTACACAATACAGACAGATTTATTTACAAACATGTCACTTCTAGACTCTGCAGAATGCAGTGAGTTAATGTGCAGATGCAACTAAACTTCCCAAGGTTGATCAGCTTCTCAGTAAAATGTCAACCAAGACACCAAGACCCAAAATCTGCTCTAAATTACACCCCAGGCCAGTCTGCAAAGTTGCAGCATGGTTATACACTGTGGATGATGGAGAATTTGGTCCTGTGACCGTACTGTATTTGAATTCATAAATTTTTTCATGCAATGTTTGGCTTCAGGATAAAGAACACATCTGGTTGGGCTAGGCTGGAAACAGGATTCAGCAAACTAGACCAAGGCAGCGGGTTAAAATATGGCCATCCTAAATCTTCATAAGGCATTCTATAAAAAAAAGTCCATAATCTTTGAAACATTTGGATATTTAATTAGTCTTTAAATACTTTAGAGACTTATCTCATGTGGTCTGATTATTTTTCACCAAACTAAGTTTAGAAAAAGTAGGTCATTTCCGGCTTTAGATCAGTTTTAGGTTCAAAACTGAAGAAATCCATTTAGATCAGCATACCAAAGCCCAAAAATATCTTCATGACCTCAGTATAAAGATTTCTATTTGGTCCCATCCTCAACACACTACTACTTCCTTCAGTTCTCCCGGCCTAACAAAATGCTACAAACAGCTTCTTCATCCCTCCAGCATGACAGAGCAAAGCAATGAGAGAATGAACAGAGAAGAGCTCTTAAATAGGGGTACAAAGCAAGACAAGTCTTCAGAACAGACAGCTCCTTCCACAAACCCCATCTCCTCTTATCCACAAAGCTGAAGGTCCTCAAAACAAGGAATAGCTTTCTCCCTACCCCCAATTCCTTTTAAGGTCTGAGTGACAAAATTCTCCTTAGATACATGTGAAAAATATGCAGCTGCATCATGTGTGGCTCCTAGGAGAAAACCATGCCATGTCAGGAAGCCAGAGAGCACAGGTTTGTCATGTGAATCAAACCAGAACCCTTTTCCCTCTATCTACACAAAATAGGTAATGCCCTATTTTAAACTGATGCCAAATCCCATTAATTTTAGACAGCTCACGTGTCACACATACAGAAATAGTCACATAAGCAGGAGAAGCTTGGCAGGGCAAAAACCCAGGACAGCAGTCAGCTACAGCCACAGGGGGTGTCTCAGCAGGACTCAGTGCCAGTTATTTAGTTCTACATATCACAGCGACATGAAATTCTGCTGCACAACTGGTAAACAAAAGGCAGCAACTAAGCACTCAGGTTTGGGGCCCTATCTGTCAGCAGGAACAGAGACTGGCTACATGGGGATCCATTTTATTACGTGTCCAAACATTATTATCAGAAGTGAGCCCAATTCTCAGCTGATGCTACTGCAATTCAAGAGAAACATATTAATAACTATTCTTTCTGCTCCCCCAGGAATAAAACAATTCTTACGCTGGGACTGGGAAACTACTTTAGCCCGGCTGCGGCCTCGAGTATCAGCAGGAGTTGAGGTGACACTTGTGGCACTGCCAGAGCTCTGCCTCCTTGTACGAATCCGACCTGCAGGAATACAAAGACAATCAGACTGTTAATAAGTTTCTTACAAAGGCAGCAGCAGTATCTAACACACTACACACACAATTACCCAGGGTACAGAAGAATTTTACAGAGAGAGGCAACACCTTTTATTAGGCTGGCTGAGATGCAGGGGAGGGAGTGGAAACAGCCACAGTCCATGAGTCCAAAAACTTCTTTGCTCTCTGTAATGCTATCAGCCAGTTTAATCAAAAAATATTACCTCTCTATAGCCTTTGCTTCTGTTCTACAGTAGCTTCTTTACAAAAGATCAACAACAAAAAATTTCAGTCTCCTCAATGCAGCTTCCTATATAAATTATTACTTTCTAAGAAGGTGATCACCCTTTCAGAGACGGGTGTGACAGATGCCCTCCCAAATTCCATCACTGGGATTTCCACTAGCTGTTTGGTGCTTTATATCGTGCTTCTCCTGCACAGGCTGGCATGCACTCCTGCAACAGTCTGTCAAGACAGTCTGACCATGCTTTTATTTCAGGCTCATTGAATTCTCCCTGTTTACAGATCTCTCATATTTATCCAGAGATCAGTGTAACTTTACTTGTAATGGAGAGACCCATTAAGACAATCAATGTCGTGGAAAAATGATTCTGTGTGCCTTCTCTTTGTCTAAGCAGAGAATGGATATAAAGTGTTCTTGGGTCCTTGTTCTGTCCTTTCCCCATGAAAAACCCACAGAAATTCGAGCTAGGAAAGCTTACAAGGTCATCAGTTCATCCCCTTCCTGAGGCAGGGCTGTTACCTACAGAATGTTTTTTCCAGTGTTAAGCTTCAATTATCTGTCTCTAGTTAATGGGAAAGAAATGATAATTAAGAGTAACACAAAGAAAACTTCCATCAGTACTTTTCAACACATCAGTTCCCAGCCAAATCTGAAGTTGTTTCTCAGGACTCACGCCAGTGCTATCCTGCATTCAAATTTCAGGCACAATAATAAAAGGGAAAAACACCCACAGCAGGTAAAAGAAGAGTCTAGACAACTGCACCCACCGGTTATAGATATTCATCTCCTGCCCTTTGTCTCCACTATAAGCATACTGATAAATATGAACAGGGAGACACACACTTCCCACCCAAAAAAACCCAATTCACATAAGGTACACATGCAGGACAAGACAATGGCAAGCAGCCCAGGCTGAAGGATTGGAAGCTATGTTCTTCTCTGAGCTCTCAAAATATTCATAACATAGTCTGCAAGTTTCTGCCAGACACAAAGTGACAAGGAGATGTTTAACTTCAAGAAGAGAGCCTAAATTTGTCTGCAAGGGAAAAAGCCTACAAGATAGCTCTACTTCAAACCTCTCCACCAGCATCTAGTTTTAAAGCAACTTAGTAGGCAAAATGCAGGTATGTACATTCAAACAATTGCTTATTGATGAGACACAGAAGGAACCATTAGCATAAAACACAAACAAAGCTTTTTAACCACTGGTTCAACTAAACAAGCTCTGAGCACACCCATGTGGGTCCAACAGTCATGAAACTGGCTGCTGAGGTCTTCTTATCACCAACACAGCTGCAGTTCTCCTCTGCTTTAGGACATTCTTGCCCCTTACAAATGGTCTGCCTGATACACAACCAGAGGCAGCTCTAGAGCTCTCTACTGGTTCATTTCTATCCCGTGCAAGTCTGGCACAGGCACAGCTACACAGAGATGAGCAGAGCCATCCTACAACTCACTAAACAAGGTATGGACCCCAAACCCCACCAGAGGCTTCAAGGCTTCAGGAAGGAGACAAGACAGATGGTCAGAAGCCTCAACCCCTCATTTCTCACATCAGGAGGGCATCATAGTAAGACAAGAAGTTAAATCTGACCAGTCTTAAGACCCAGTAATGGAATTCACTTACATCTTTCCTGAAAGCCATCAGGAGACCTTGGCATTGCAGGAAATCCCGGGGGGTGACTCAAGCTGAAATTCAACATTACACAGCAGCAGACAGCAGTGGAAGACATATTTAGTGATGTGTATGGGCCAAGAATGGGTGAGAAGGGACTGATGTTACTTCCTCTTACACAAGACCACCTAAGATCCTCAAAATTTTCTGGATTTTTCTGCATCTAGAAAACCTTTTTTAATTTTCCCTCCATTAGTAGATGACTATGAAGGAGAAAGCTGGGACAATATGTAGTAAGTGACTCTTCCACTTTAAGAAATACAAAGCCTAAAATCATATATAATGAGAAATGGAGATTAGCTTCTGATAAAAATTCTACAGGCTTTAAAAAAGAAAACTGAACTGAAGGGTCAAACTTAATTAACCTGTGATAATCCGCAGGATTAGAAACAGAGAACTCAGTCCTATTTTGAAACCCCTGAGAATCAGTGGAGAGATTCCTACAAACTTCAGCAGTTTCTGAATGAATGAATGCATGCATGCCCAGGAACAAAACTCTGCTTCCTTTTGGATTGGTAGATTTGCACTCTGATTTTGGCCTAATGGGTGTCAGAGTGAACAATGTGAGACAAGGAGTTGTTCTCCCACAGGAGGAATCAACACTGATACTCCAACAGAGTCTCATCATTGATACTGTTTTTCTCATCCCTTTAAAAAGGCTGACAAGCATTTGAACTAACACTGCACTGGACTCTCATTGTGTAAATGGATTTTTGTATATATATTATACCAAGTACAGCATATATATATATATAGTAGTTACACTACACAATACAAACGTGTCTGCTACATTTCCCTAAGAATTTCTTCTGCAAACAAGAATTTGTATCCAAGAGTTACTTGCACATAGGACTACATGTGGCTTTATCATTCTAACTGAGATAGAAAAACTCATTTTAAGCCGGACTGGAGAATAAGTTATTTAGACTTTTTTGTTGTTGTTAGACTCAAACAAACACCTCCCCACCCAAAACTTCTTTGCTTTCAAGTGGGTTTGTTTTCGTATCTAGTTCAAACTGCAGATGTAGCAATCCATATTTCATAATCATTATTTTTCTGCTGCTTTTAAAAGCATTACTGCATTTTGACAACAGCAGCACAGCAATGGAACAGATAAAGACTGCCCCAAATAGTTTCCAAAAAACCATTAAAATATTTCCATAAAAAGCCCTTGATCTAAATTTGATATGTGACACATTGTCGTCGGTACAGAGAGGATTTTGAAAGACTCCATATAAGCAGCCTGTGTTAGGAAACCATTTGTGGGTTTTTTAGAAGGTTTTAGTTTTATTTTTTAAAGTCACTCTCATTTTTACAACAATGGTTCAGAATCAGCCCTGAGACTTCTAACAAATATCTAAACCCAGGAACGTTGGTTTTGGGGGGGTTTTTGGTTTTTTTTAAAGGAACGAGTGAAGGAAGATTCTATGATAATATTTGTGCATTACAAGAGGCTTCACTTGGCAGCATTGCTCTGAGCTCCTCTGGGTCAATACTGCATCATCCCCATCCCCTGTGCTCAGAACAGTTATAGGCTTTGTGACACTCAGCCTGTGTATAACACTGAAGAAAATGACTTTCAAATAATCTAGACACAGTACATAACATCTCCAGAACTCAGCTGGATGTGTGAATAGTGGTATCTACAGGGTCAATGGTGCTCTCTCCACACATCAGGTTAAAGCACTTAGGTTATCCAGCACTGGGTTTTTGCCTCACCTGCACAAAAACATTCCTGAAAGAGCCTCTAGGACCCCCTATCTGTATCACTGCTAAATGACAGACATCTGAGACAGAGATGAATTAAAAGCATGCTTTACATATAAATCTGTAAACAACTTTTTACAACCACCACTGGAATGGCTTCCACGCATATTAAGCACTTGTACAACATTCTACTAGTATAAAACCTGCCTTGGCACCGTAATTTGCCCTGAGAAGGACTTGACCCTTAGTGCAAACAATCAGGCTGTGCTGCCTCTAGGTTTTGCACAAGTACTCCTTCCAAAGCAGGGGGCTCAGTGAACAACAGTTTCTCTGCTTTGCTCTACACCAACAAGCACAGGCAAATCAACTCAGCACTTGCAAAGAAGAGAAGAAGGAAACCTACTACCTGAGCAATTCCACTTAAGATACCTCATTCAGTCGTAACTTTGAATGAAGCCTTGACCTTGAAGCCAAGGGAGAGCTTCAAGGCAGAGAAGAAAACAGGAATTTCTTTAGAACTGTGTTACTCCCAAGGCCTTTGGTAACACATTCAAAGTGTCCAAATGAGCCTAAGTTATCTGAAAACTCTAAAGAACCACATTTTATTGCCTTTCTGGTGAATAACAAAAACTATTGAAAATTGTGCCACTGACTCTAAAACTGCTGATTTTGTTTTAAACTTGCCAGTTTCAGGTCAAACCAGCATTTATGTTTCCCCCTTTTGGGAAAGGCTTGTTTGAAGTGTTTGACTTAATGCTCACTTTGAAAAAGAGGTAGCCAGATAACAGATATATTCTGAACAATTATTCTGCACCTTCTTTAAATGTTTCTTGAAAAGCCATTTCATGATAAAACAAGCAGAAACTTTTCTAAGATTTCCTTTTAATCAGGTATAACAAACATGGCACAAGTACTACCTCCCTGGCACTAGCTGTGAAGACCCGATCAAGACTATAAAAAGGTTTATCTCTTGAGGTTTCTGTGTGCAAAGCCCTTAACAAAGTTCAAGGGATTCCCACACATGAAGGGTCTGGGCAATCAAGGCATAACTGTGCAATGCATGAAGACCTGAACAGATTTCACTGGTAAAAAAAAGATTCACCCAATCTTTCTGTAAGGAAGTGCATTTCAGCAACATTCGCCAATTGGGATGTCACTACTTAAAAACCAAAGGACTGACACTCAACTCAACTTGTATTCTTGCCATTGGCACAACCTACTCTATCTTGCCCCTGTTTTAAGCTGCCTGGCTCAAAACCAAACCACTGAGGAGAACCGAGGGCAAAGGAGATGGGAACTGCCAAGTTCACACAATGCTGGCTCTGGCTGAGGGGAAGGTGCAGAACTTTTACACTGTAGCTACAGAAAGCCATGACGGGAACCAGACTGCAGATTTACTGTCAAGCTGAACCACACAAAAAAAATGGGGATTTTATCTTAAATTACTTACTGATGATCTGCAAAAAATACAAAACAAAGCACAAGGGCATGAGTGTAGATGGCATTTCTGCTTTATGTTCTGTTTCCTCCTGTATTTCCAGAGCAAGGAGGTGTTTTTCTCTTTCTCCGCCCTCTTAATATTTACAGTGATGTAAAAGACAAAGTTTTGCTTTCTCTGTAGTTCTTGATAAACTCTGCAAGATCAGAGAGTTGGCAGAAGACCTTTCTCAGCCTTCATCATTCAGTGTAGGACACACTAAATCCTGAATAAAGGTTGTTTTTCCCTCAACTATCTCAAAGGAAAACAAAGACGAAGAGTTTCAAACAGCAATTAAACTCTCCTTCAATACACTGGCTATTAGTGTACTGTGTTGTTATAATTCTCCTTGATCTCATTCTCTCAAAAAAAGAGAATCCTGTGGCAAAAAGAAGATATGAGGTTTGCTATTTAACACTAAGAGGATGGCAAACTCCATTTCTGAAAGTTCATCTCAATCTTCCTTGCCCCAAGCAACTTGCTGGTTTCTATTACAGATTTTTACCAAATCCAATCTGCTTCTAATGTAACTGGATTGAAAATAATAACCAAACTAAAAAAACACTCTTTTGCATTATGACAATAAAGCATGTAATAAACTAAAAATAAAGGTATTCCACAGGACACAACTGTTGTAACAGGCCACCACACACATTACTACAGCCAAAAGAGTTGCATAGGGTATTCCATAAATTAACATTAAACCTTTAACATTCCAAAGCTAAGCCAAAAATACAAAGGTTTGAGAAATGGGAAGAACTGAGAAGAAAGAAGAAGATAAAAGGGCCAACAATTAACAAAAAGAAAAAGCTCACTATTATGACAACTTGGAATTTTCATCCAATTCATTACTGATTTAGAAATACAGGTGGTTAGGGCAACTTCACGTTCCTTCTCCCTGACAGATCACAAAGCACAAACATTTGCCCAAGACACAGAGCCAGTTCATCTCTTAACACTAAGTACCACATCCAAAAATGGTACAGGTCTTTCCCTCTAAATAATAAATCGATGCATCAATAATAGTAAGGAAAATAACACACATCACAACAGCACAGTGGCACTTCTCAGACCACCACATCCAAATTCAAGCAGCCATCAAGGATACGAGCACAGTCCCACAAGACAGTAATAGATCCCTTGAAAAGAGACTTGCTTTGGAGAAAAAAGGGTTTGTTAGGGGGTGTGGTGTCTTCATTCTGTGTAGAAAACATTCCTGTCCTCAACTCCTGTCTACCTCAGAAAAAGTGATTTCCCAGTGATCTTTTTTCACTTGAGAAATAAGAAATGAAGAACAAATTTTGACAATGAGCCAGAGAAACAGACTGGGATCCTTCAAAAACTAGCAGGCTCAGTGTTCTAGTAAAAAAAAAAGCCTTTCCTCCAACTGTCTTCAATGTAAGCCATCTCACTCAGACAGTTAACAACAAAAAGAGAGAGCTCAGGTTTAAAGAGGCTGACTAAATATTCCTTCCCTAGAGATCGTTGTTTACTGTCCTCATTTTTCTGCCATGTGATCATCTCATTCAATTCTCTCGCTGCCCAGTCTCTTCCCGAAAGCATTTGGCACTTGTGACCTGAGCTTTGGATGGAAAAACACAGCAAACCTTTACACATCAAGGAATAAGAAATCACAAGCCTTGTGTTGGGGGTTTCCTTTGTTGGTTTGTTTGGGGTTTTTTTGGTGTGTGCTCAGGTCACCTTCAACCAAAAGCAGTACTTTAAATACAGAAACCCAGATACAATTCTGTGATCAGAAGTCAAGTAATAAAAGCAGACTAGTGCTCATAAGCAGGAAAGAGCTCAAAGAGAAAGTGAATACCCCATGGCATCAAAATGAGCAGGACAACCATGCAACACTTCATGCAGGTCACCAGTGAACATGGATGAGAACCAGATAACACTTTGAGAACAGAGACCAGGCAGGGTAGTACGACTGTGGACACACCTCAGTTACACAGAGAGACTGCTTACCCTCAGTTTTACTGGTAGTACCATCTTTAGGCAAATTAAAGAAAAATAAGGAAAGGGTTAATAGGGAAAAATCAGTAACATCAACAGAAGTGGGCACTATATATTAGCTCCATAAATATGTAAAAAGTTAATACAATTAAAGAAATTAAAGTTTGACTGAGCAGCAAATCAAACCTTGATGTATCTGAAGAAAACACTTGCAGGTTTTGCCTCCTGCAATAACCAACCTTTGCCCAACTCCATTTTCGTTGCTGGCCTCACCATTTCTCTCATGGGAATGTGCAGGTGATAAATGTCCCTGCTAGCTCAAAAGGAAGCTCCTTCAGAAGCAGTCATGTTTGCATCACTTAGAGTGAATTTGCTGCTTTTCTCCTACAGCCTAGTTTAAGAACAAAGACTGTGTTCAGTCTCTCAGCTTCAAGAACCAAGTCAGCTTTAAGTAGATACTTCCCCCTCTTCTTTTCTTCTGTGTGACATAAGACTGTTTGAAGGCAGTTTAGCCACTGAAGCCAGTGTGCAGCATGACTCAAAAACAGCTGCATCTGTAAGCCCGAAAGCACATGATCAACTTCACACTCTGCGTTATGTTTCCACTGCAATGTGTCTACATCTTGAACCAAGTATGAACAACTGAAATCAGAGTAAGAATTCAACTGGTGAAATGGATACAGCCAACACATCTAAGCCAAGGTAAAACATTTCAGATACGACAGAAACCTCAAAAAGGAATCTATAGAAACCATCTCTAGGTAATTCACCAAGCACATTTTACCAGATTAAAGACCAAATGCCCTACACTAAGGAAAAGAAACTTTTCAACTGACTCAGTGAAGACAATCTAAAAAGCTTAAATCAAGACTACAGAATCCTGATTTTCCTTCCTCTTGTATAGATAAAATGACAACAAGTCTGGAATTAGATTAGTATGAAACCAGCAGAATGAGAAACTAGCTCAGATGATCAGCTCTGCTCACAACTGAGTTGAAGCTCAGCAAATAACAGTGTCAATCACTGCCTTGCATTTCCTCCTCCATGACTCCTTCAATGGCATCTCCAGGAGAGAAAGATCCAATGCAACCTTTGTTGTAAGAAACCCTAAGACACCCAAAGGTGATACATGATGCTCTGAGAGAATAATGTGACATGTGCCTACAATCCAAAGAGTCAGCGAAAGGAACAGATACCTACATCCTGTCCCACGAAATGGCAGGGCTGACCTCCTCTTGCTTCTCTCTCTTTTGTGAAACAGAAAGCGATCAAACTCAACTAAGACATACTCTTCAAAGCATAAAGCAATTCATAGAAAACCAGTTTCAGGAAAGAAGGGAAGGAAAAGAGGAAAATAGACAGGGGGCCATGTCAAAAGGAATTCAGCAGTAAGTATTGTCCTCAGCAATGTCCCAGAACCATAGTAAGTTCTGCTTTTCCCCAGAAAGAAGAGACACAGACTATTATACAATTCAAAACCTAAGAAGTCGCTTCGAGTCAGTTCTGTTGCAATTTTTTTCCTTAATCTCAAAGGGCAAGAGATCACACACTGATCCTGGAGAGCCAGTAACTACAGGATTCCTAAAGGTATGTTCTTCTAGTCAGAGTTTAATATTCCAGTAAACCTGTGAGCACTTTCGGCTACCAAAGAAAGCTGACTGCAAGCGTAGAACACGTAGATTTACCTAGTGATGCGTATGACCCTGGGGGCAAGGCTGCAGCAGAACTGAAGGGGGTGGATGCTCCAGAAGACGTCACTTTTGACTTGGCACTAGCTGCTGCATTCACATCGACGTCACTGCGGGATCGCTGCAGAGATCCTGGTGTTGACACAGATTTTGTACTTACTGTAGATGCTGCAGATGGGAGTGGGAGATCCAGAATAAAGAAGATTAATTTTTTGAGCTGTGTGCTTCAAAGAGCCTGACAAGCAGTTTAAAGTACTATTTTTAACACTCCCTGCTGGCACTAAAATACCTCAACTAAGAATGCTTTATCAGGGTAATGTGGGCTTCCCCACACTGCCTGCAAAGATTATTTCATCAATGCTGACCTGACACTACCTCTAAGAACTTTAACAGACACAGGCCTAAATGATAAGATCAAAAAGGCTGTCGGACCAATAAAAAGAAATCTCTAACAGAATCTAGATGGGAAAGTCCAACCACGGTACCCATCACTGGCTTGTGAGTTGCTGGCCAAAACAGACCTGCAGGTCCTTCAGTCCAGGTTCTAATAACTTCCTTCCCAACACCTCATCTTCTCATGAGGACCGTTGTTCCCATCACTTGTTGATGCTCACCCTCTTAAGCATGAAGCTTGACTACTCAGCTGCAAGCAAACATGCATTTGTGTGCACAATCAAGTAGGTTACACAACAATACCTCCTTGAATCAAAGGTCTCAGTAGGGTGTAATGTACAGACAAACCAGCCAAAACCTGATCTTGGTCAGGTGTAGAAGGCAGCTTATCTTCTACCAACGAAGTCTTGACTTTTATAATTTTTTAATAAAATATACTGTTTATATTATTGTATGCATTTACTTAGGACAGAAAAGTTGTATCTAAATATTCCATCTGACAATAAAAATAGATTAGCAACAAGATGGAATTTAACTTGTGTGCAGACACCTCCAGTAAGTGCTGAAACTACAGAGAATAAATGCCAGAAAATTGTAAAACTCAAGGCACCATTAGACTATGTAGCTGTATGTCTTGGCATCAGCAGCACTTTATTCAAGCTACTACAGAGTTAAACATACCTTGGCCACAATTTTCAAGGCTTTTTAGGTTTCCCTTCAGGTGTAAGCAATTACAGATTTACCTACTTTTAAAAGCATCATTTTATCAGCAGCTGATGCACAGAATGTGGTGTAAAACCCATAATTTAAAATTTTTACATACTAAGCTGCCATTTCAGGGAGCAGCAAACAATGATTAAAGTTGCTCTTTTAATATCACAGTGTCTGATATTGTCATTCTAATCCATCACACCTCCCCAGCAACACCTGAGCATACTTTTCAGCTCCTGTTCTCACCTCTAGATGTAGTACTTCCAGTGGGACTTCTTTTGGCAGACAATGGACGGCTGGAAGTTAATATAATTTTTTATTAAAACAAAACTAGTATTTCATAGTCATCAGAAGCAATACTACCCTCTTCCCTCAATATAACAATTGAGTTAACAGGAAGTTATTTATATCAAGGAAAAGACTAACAAATCTTGTCGTTTAAGAATAAACACAGCACCGCCATGAAATTCTTAAGAAAAGCACTAAGAAATAAATATTCACATTACTTGCATAAGAAGAGATTTCTAAGAATACTTTTTGCAGATTTAAAAAGTTACACCAGTAAGTTATGGATATTTTTTGTATAGGTCTTACACATAAATTGCAGACATTTAGAGCCTAAGTTGACTATCTCTAACAGTAGGTAAAATACATACACTCAACAGAACATTGATTTTGCAGTTACGATTGAAGTTTTGTTTATTAATTTTTTTCTCTTGTATGGTAAGAGGCAGACTGACACCTCTAGGATAGTGCCAAATGCAGAACTTCAAGCACTGTTTTAAGCACAACTAAAAGGAATGACTAACAGTATCTGCTGAGCACAAAAAGCTTCCAGGCAAATTATTTAGGGACTCCAGGTAAGAACTGTATTTTTTTAAGCCAGTAAAGGATTCTGCTGGCTTTTCAAAAAAAAACTATTTTGGAGTAACCAAGCATTGAGTCCAAATGACCAGATGAGACAAAGCAATGTGATGGCTCCCTCCAATTCAATCGAGGAGTTGTCTGCAATTATTTAAATCGAGAGGCAGTAACACACAAAGACTTACTTGAGACTCTCCTGGGAGCTGGAGGAGGAGCGATCTGACTGTGGCAAGGACACTATGCTGTCAGAGTTCTTCAAATGTGACTGCAGGGCCTTCTGGTAGGAAGACTCCAAGGTGTGGTACAAATGCTCTGCTTCTCGGCTGAAGTGACTGTGGAAACCCCAGTAACACCTGCACACAAGTTATGCACACAAGGCACAATACTGTGAACAAGCCTTTGTTGTGTTTTAGGGGAAAATGGAGCACAAGTACAGTCAGAGTCCTTTTCACTATTGCCATCAGTGGGCTCGTTAGCACAGTCGTGACAACCATTTACTGCCACATTTAAGACATTTCACTTTTTTCAACCCACTGTATTGCTCAAACAGCTGCACAGAAGACAAACCAAATGAAAGAACCATTTGGTGCACTGTTGTAAAAACACAAGTAGCAAACAAAGCTTTATTACAGGATAAACTCTCATCCCTCTGGCTGTCTACTATACATGGGAGATTGCAGACCCACTGGACTGACACAAGTTTGGGACTGAGTGTACAGCAGGTACTTCAAGAACACGCCAAAGACAGAGCACACATGCCCGGGCCTGATCCAGGAAAGCATCAGCTGGTGTTTTCATCCTTAAGTTTAACAAACAGCTCTCCTAGAACTCTGCAGACACAAGTCTCTGTACTGAGTTGAGGGTGTTGACTGTCTTTTTGGGAAGAAATAACAAGAAAAAGGAAAGACATCTTCCCATGACTTCAGATCACTGCCATGATGAAAATACAACAGCATTTTCACATGAGGAAAGAATTCCTCTATGGTCCAAATCTCCTGGCTGTAAAATAAGCACCATTGACTCTTGGCATAAAGGAGATGAAGACTCCCAGTACTTTTCAGGGAGCAACTACTGGGCTTTTTAAAAGTAAGATCATCAGCTCAAATGAATCAAGAATTGTTTGTGTGTGACAAGGAGTCCTCAGAGAAGCCACATGTATTCTCACATCACTAGAAGAAAACAAATTTTTCTTACAATCAGCCACACTACTATTTAATAAACATGGGAAGTGAGAATTAAGCATGCTCTCTGAAGTCTCAGGCCATTCTCCTTGCTGTCTATTCAGATTAACCAGTCACCTGCTGTGAAGTCTCCTGACTACTGTAATTTTCAGTGATGGATACATTGCCTTTCAAAAAGATTTAAGCAGTCCTAGTGTGAGAACACCTTTGCTTGTAACACAGCATTTAGATGATATTTATCATTGATTGATTCCACGTTTTACAGCATCCTCCTTCTGAAGAAAAATGTCCGTGTAGTGTTTCTGTTCACAAGAGCATGATCCTGGTATATCAGCATTAATTACCATAAGCATGACTACATTAATGGAAATGCATGAAATCCTCAACTGAAGAAAATTGTTTGCAAATATTAAAATTTCCTATAGATAAACACAAAGACATTGTTTCAGTGTCCTAAAATATTACTTTAATTTATGATACCATTTAGCAGTGTACTAGCACAAGGACTTTTATTTCAAGAGCAGCAAGTAACAATAGAATAGACTCTTTCAATTGGATGGGACCCACATAGAACACCTAGTTCAGCTGTCTGACCAGTTCAGAGCTGACCAAAAGTTAAAGCCTGTTAAGGGCATTATCCACTGACAGGCTAACACTGACAGGCTCAGGGCATTTACTACCTGTCTAGTTTGACCACCCTCTTAGTAGAGAGATGCAATGTCCAGTCAGAACCTCCCCAGCACAGTTTTAAAGCATTCCCACGTGTCCTATCACTGGATGGTAGGGAGAAGGAATCAGCATGTCCCTCTCTGTTTCCTCTCCTCAGGAAGCTGTACAGAATGGTCACCCCTCACCCTCTCTTTTTTTCCAAACCGAGTCCAAAGTCCTTTGCTGCTCCTCACATGACACTGCTTCCATCCCTTTCACCAGCTTTGTTGCCCTCCTCTGGACACACTCAAGGACCATTAAATTCTTCTCAGATGGTGGGGCCCAGAACTGCACACAGTGCTCTGGGTGAGGCTGCACCAATGCTGAATACAGCAGAATAATCCCTTTCAACCAGCTGGTCATACCGTGCTTGATGTACCCCAGGGTGGGGTTTGCCCCTCCTGGCTGACTTCTGCTGAGCTGCTGTCTGCCACAACTCCCACATCCCTTTCTGCAGGGCTACTCTCCAGCCACCACCCTTCCAATTTACACTTTTGCCCTGCATTAGTGTCTTGTACACAGGTCAAAAAAATGTATAATTAATATATTTATATATAGTATGTTTGTGTACTAAACAAAAGAAACCTCCGCTAACTGCAAGTCATTTAAACTTCAAAAAGAAAAATGAGGTTACTAGTTCTCAACTCTGGACTGCTGAACAAGTTAGATAAGCACTTTATCTGCTCAGACAAAAGAAAAAGTATTACAAGAATAAGCACCATTAGAAGATGCAATACACACAACTCAGCCCTGTGTGATTGCCTCCTGCAGCATCTCTGGCTGAAACACACACTCCCATTGAAGCCAAGGGAAAACTACCACCAGCTGAAGTCAGGAGAATGCAAATTGTTTGGACTCATGTCTCAGCCATGCAATACCACTGACTCACCACACAATGGGGCAAAGAAGAGGAGGAAGAACAGACACCAACAATAGCTTCCACTTACTTTCTTGCCTCTATTCTGGCTTCAGAGTCTGCATCATGAATTCCCTTCTTTATTGTTTCAGCTAACACTGATATGTGTCTGAAATAAGAAAGAAAACATTATCCAGCAGTTCAGAAAGATGCACCACACTTATAAACAAATTACTAACTTGATTTTGCCTTGGCCTCCAAAAACAAACAGTTCATCACATCCTCCTATTCCAATGTAAGATCCTTTGCAACCTTCATCTATTTATTCTTACAAGTCATTTTTATTTCATCCACACTGCTGTCTAGGAAATGGCAAGTAGCATTCTTCATAGATCTTTAGTTAGCTATTCAAACTGCCTGGGTGCAAAAACACTGTCTCTTAAGCCTTAAACAGTCTTGCACAGCCTAGGGCTAAGGAAATTGTGTCCCAGTCTCTTCTCCCACAAGTACTTTAACTGTCCATTAGTCTGAAGTAATGTAGAAGCCTCACAAGCTCCTCATAAGATGTTTGGTAGCCTTCACCTCATCATTTGACTTCAGGGTGCAAAAGGGAAAAAAAATCATTACATAAAGATAAAAAAAATACTGAGTTCAGGGATTTGCTCAGCCAGGTTTTCCAAGGCTGGCATAGGATACAGACTCACTGAACTCCGACTGACAGAAGTACAGGGACAAATGGAGTGCATGAACATACACATATGCTTTTTTTGGTGGCAAAAATCTCTCTATTAGAGCTACCTGATATAATCTCTCTCTCTTAGACTACCCTTCCTTCAGAGTTAACCTCCACAGATGTAAGTAGGAGAGAACTAACCCACCTGTATTTAGAACTTACCTTTCTAGGGAGTGTGTTTGCCACTCCTGCAACAGCAAGTCTAAAAATTCATAACAACGCCTGAGAGAAAAAGAGAAGAAATGCTGAGTTAACAGAGGCACAATGGCTTTCCCATACCTGACTCTGAACAGCAGCCATCTTTAGCTAGGAAACTTTTTGAGACACCAAAATTCAGTGTAAGCCCCAATAAAAACATTAACATATCTAAAAACACCATTAATAAACAGTCTGAAGTATTAACTAGAGGCAGCTCACTATAGAGAAGTCTGTAGAAAGGGCTTCAAACAAAACAACCCAGTAAGTCCCCTTTTTTATTAAACAGGACATGAGGTCAGAAGATTCATGTTGATATTTTGTACCTGTGAGTTCAGGCTTCACACAGAAAGTCATCATCCGCCTCATGAGGGGACACCTTCCAACTTTAATCTCCCTTCTTCATTTCAAGAAACTAAGGTACAAGTGTGATGAAATGTATTCAAGGTTTGTAACCAAATGCAGCACCACAAAGCCCTTCCTTTTGTCTAACTAGAAGAGAACTAGTTAATCTATGTGGATGAGACAAGAGTCTCTCAGTGAGGGAGTGGACAGAAGTACTTAAGATTTTAAGTGCAGAGAGGAACCATTAGCACATCCAGTTCAGCTTCCTTTCCAGATCATGCTACCACTTAAGACTACTGGCTCAAAGAAAACACATTCCTGTAACAGTGAGGGGTAGGGAACTCCAACATTTTCATTAGAAAAAGCCAAAACAATACGATGTTATAACAATGTGTAAGCACAAAAGATTAGTCAAAAAAACGTTTCTCTTTGTGGAAAAATGCCTTTTCCTCTCTACAGCGCTACATCTTATACAGGGCAGCTGACTTTGAATTTGAACCCAAACCATGAGGGAGAACGAGATTCATGTTATAATAAGTGTATAAACCCTTTTCATGCATAATGAAAAATACATTCACGTAATCAGAAAGGACATATGAACCTATTTACTGGTAAAAACCAGAAAATTCAAACAAGATTCTCACCTTCTAACTGCAACAGACTTGGAGGTACAATTACTGGTTATGATGGGTATCAACCGAGGGATGTGCGTATGCTGTAAGAAAACAAACAACAAAAACAGGAAGAAAACTTTACATCACAGTTCTATAGAATGACAGACCATCTCCTTCAGCCACCTCAGCCCAGTATTTAGATACTTCTTGCTGTTCAATTCTTAAAAATAGAACAGCTAAATAAAGTAACACTAACAGATATGGACAAATTTTTATTATTAAAAATATTTTATCTGCTAAAATATCTTTAACAGATACTTCATTTTATTCTATAATGACAGGCTCTGGTGAGTCAAGGAGCTGAAGTCACTGTAGGAGGATCTAAACTGCCATCAGTGACAACTTGAGACACATCAGGCTACCTACAACTTAGCCATTAAATCACTAGACATAAGTCACTGCTGTGAACTAATTGTTTTAGGAAATGTGGACTATCCATGAGGTATTCTAGAGCATAATCAAGAAGATGAGTCTGTGCTGCAAGACAGGTTTAAAACCTGTTCAAAGAAAAATGTTTGCTGAGCACTTAGAGAGATGGAAATGTCTCGTTCTGCAAAAAGAAACATTTTTCCTACTATTTTGGCAGAGCTTAAGGAACATCTTCTGCATGACATCCGAGACAGTCAAGCCCAGCACAATCAGAAAAGTAGATTACGCACTTAATCTAATTTCCATTGCAGAAGCATTTGTATTCCATCAGAAACACTGCAGTATTTGGAAATTGTAACACTGTTCTCTTTTGACGTATACTTACTCTAATGATTAATCTAACTGCTACAACACCAGACGTGGCCATGACTTTGGCACTATTCGGAATTAGATTAAAAATTGTTGGCATGATGGCTTCTGCCCCATGGTCAAACTTGTTTCCCAGAACTGATGACAAATGTCTGAAAAACAGAATGAAGTCATGGTGATAAGTGAGGCGAAGACTAAGCAAGTCAGACTTCTACAGAACATCTGACATAAGCACATCTGACATCTCCATCTTTGCAACTGTCAACTCTTCTCCAACTCCAAAGGACAGAGTTCCTTCACTTTCATTTCAAACTTGTGTTCTACATTCATCTGAACCCTGACAAACAGTAAGATCAGTATAAAATAAAGTAACTAGCACAGCTAAAAATTTATCATCAAACAAATGGGATGCTGATAGAATGTTTTTTTCTGTTAGTTCATATTACAACTTCTCCAAAACTCCCTATTTTGCCTTAATATACACAATTTTTAAAAACAAATGCTAGAAACACTGCAGCACCCTTTTTGTTCAAGCATTTCACAAAGTATATACCATCAAAACCAAAAACTAGCTCGGTATGAACCAGAACAAAACAGGTACATTTTCAGCTCTATTGTTCAATCCTTCCCTACTCATGCATGAAGGCACAGCTTGCTCATTCATTCTGCATATCTCAAATCAGCATTGTTTAATACTCAGAAACACGGTTTGGCAGAAATACAATTAGTGGCCTACATCGATGTGATTTGAAACAACTGTAGCAAAATCATGTTCTAACAATGTAGAACTAGCAGCACAAGTCGCATCCTAATTGTGCTTTAACCAGTATCTGTTCCTTTTTTCCTGCATTACATTTCAAAGCAGGTATAGAAAGTAAACTTACCCCAACGTGATACAAGCCTCTCGTACCACCTGAGACCGCAGATCTTTAGCAGATAATTTAAATGCTCCATCCAAAAGTCTTAAGTGTTGGAAGAAATTATCATATTCTGCAGCTCCAGCCAAAAGTAAGGAGCGGATCTTTTTCAACTGTTAGGAGCATGAAAAACATCAGTGACTGGTCAGGAGCAATAAATATAAGGACAGGTACGTTGTGGGCACCACCTGGCTTCCAAAGTCCTTGTACAGTTACTCCTCAACATGCACTGAGGAACTCAGTTCTTAATGTCCAAGCAATTTTATCATTTTGCATCTTATATTCACCTCCTAAGTTAACATACTAGTTATGATAATGTAAACACACTAGCTAGCTTCCAAAAATCCAGAACCATTGCATACAGCTACTCAAACTGAATTGTTAATAACCCAAATGTTAGTTTTTAAGCCAAAAGATATCTGAAGCATTCTTCTCTGTTCCTCTACTTACAGCTTCTAAAACGTAGGTAATCTCACAGCTGACTCTTGTATTAAAAAGATACCTGGACTTAAAGGGCATGGCTCACACACAGGTCTCAGTAATACTGATTTATATCTAGAGCATGCCCATTTACTTCATTTTACTTCACTAAAACAATTATCTGGCTCTAATAGAAGTGGAGCCCTGACCCTGAAAAAATGGAAATTTTCTCTAATTTCTGTAATATTACAGGAACCATCATCTCACCCTACACACATTCCTCTGGACGCCTTCACAGGCCCTCCGATACACCAAGGTATGTGCACACTGCCTCGATTTAAGCTCATTGTCACTCGGTGCAGAAATAAAAGCAAAAGTAAGCTGAATCAGCAGTCTGCCACTCAGATTTGTAATACAGGATTTGAGAGACATGTTGAAATTGCTACACCAGTGATGAAAGTCTACTGTGTAGACAAGACCATGCATTTATTTATATCATAAAAACACAGCTCACCTCAGTAAATAAAACTCAGTCTTGACATGCATATAACATCTAATTTTCCACTTTCACATTTCCCACAGTCATAAACCTAAGTCTGTAAATTCTTTCTGAATTATTGCACACTTCCTTTTGCAGAAGTATAAATAAGTTCTTTGCAAGCAAAGTAATTTTCTGCCTTATCAGGTAAGTTTTAAGATATTCTGACTTTTGACATTTTGATTTTACCATCTGCTAGCGAATTTCTAGCTTTACATCTGGATTTGCTGTGTAACTTCAACCTGATGATACCTCAATGGATCCAATAACATTTTCCCTCACAGATGTGGTTTAAATTCAGTCTCACAAGGAAATGTTTCCCCCTGGTTTGCAGGAACATAACAGGTGCTCACCACTAAAACTACATTCTAACCTTACTCTGAGGTTCTCCCTTTTCCTGGGATTAAGCTCAGCGTAGACAAACTTTATATAAAAGAGATTATACCTAAGTTCACATCTTACCGCAGAAACCCTCTGTTCCCAGTCGTGCTTATCATCTGACAGTATCTCTCTGATTTTGTTTATGGATTCCTCAAGATCCCGGCTGGAATAAATCTACAAATTGAAATACACAGAAGCAACATAATGCAAGATTTACTCCATTAAATCACATCAGTTCCCAACTACACTCTTATGTCTTTTGCTCCTCAGTGCTTAAACATGACATGCTACAACTCACTTTGCATAATGCACAAAATTTACACTCACTGCCTGCAATCGAAAATTACAAAATGATCACGATTAAAGGATCATCTTTTAGTATTTTACTATATTTCCACAATTTTAAGCAGCATTCCTGCTGCTGCTAATGGATATATTAGTCAAGAACTACAGAAGATCATGAGTGGACACATGTGCTGTTCAGCTGCCCCAAACATAAAAACTTTGGTGAAGGAGAGGGGATACATGATACATCTCTGCTATCCAGCTAAATCAGCAAACATGCACTGTCCAGTTGTCATACTCACACAGCAGCCATCCCTGAGACACAAGTCACCTTTTTCTTTCAGTTCCCACAGAGTACAGATGGAGAGAGGCTCCTGCAGACTGAAGTCTTTGTTTGACTAGACTGCACTGTCACCATGTACATCCAGTCCTGTGATTCCTCTATCACAACCCTCACACTCTCACCCCCTCCACTTCTGAGGACTTCACACAAACTATTGACAGATATCACCATTTAAAACTTGCTTCCCTTCAGCTTCTAACTCGCTTTCCCCTTAAAGATTTGTCAACATCACAATGAATCACAATTTGCCAGTGATTAGCGTGAGATCCTATATCCATCTTCTGCATTTTAGTACAGTGTGGTTTAGCATGTAATTCTACTTACCTGAACCGCTGGGACATCTTCAAATGCCTTAATGAAGTCTTCTTCATCCACAGCACCTGCTCCCTCTTTGGCTGCTGACACACAAATGAAAAAGCGTTTTCAATCTTCTTATCAACAGGAGAATCAATTAAGAAACCACCAGCTATCAAGGCACTTAATCAGGAGAAAGTTCACTATCCATGCAGCCTCAGAGTGCTGCAGATGTACTGAAAGCAGAGACACGGAAATTCAATGCCAGGCACAGGCTAGACATTCATGGCATCCTTCAACTCCTAGGCACAGAGGGCACATTAGGGAAGTCATTATATTAGACACTCAATAGTTAGGGGACAAAGTCTGAAAGATGAAAGGGAATACTTATTTTAATTATATTGGAGATTTTATTCTAAAGAACTTAATCCCATCTATAATAGATGAAGGTGGAGATCTGACAGGTGCACAAACAGACAAATGATAAGGAAGATAAATAGTCTCTGGAATACTAATGAGATTAGAGACTGTCTGATACAGGGAACTTTCTCTATTTCTCTAGGACACATGAAGAATTATAGTCACATGTGGAACTATTGCTCACATTCAGAATGACTGCTCAGTATTTTTTCTGCACCTTCATTACCAGCAATGCCAAAGCTTTCAGAAGAAAGCCAATGTGTCAGTTTTAGGCTGCAAGTTTAGCATGTAGCTGCAAGCAGCCTGTCCCAGTTAAGTTAAAGTTGGAGCTATAAAATCAAAAAACACTACAACACCAACATGGTTTACTCACAGCCATCCATGCACAACCACACAGGTCCAACTTTTCACAAATGCAAAATGCATTACAGGGATATGGGGACTGCTTGGCTATTCATCCTACCACACTTTGGTTGTGGCATGCAGAGAACATACATGGAATGATTTCACAGGGAAAACTTTGTTACGGTTTTCTGGGGGCCAGTCTGGAAGTCCTTGCAATAATGAACACTATAAATACTTCCCATAAATGATAGATGCTATTGGCTTACTTGAAGACTTGGAGCCCAGGGCTGCAGACCCGAGCCTGCGGGTAGTCCCCATCCCAACTCTGCGTGAGTTTGCAGGGGCCTTTGAAGATGTAGAGGAGCTGGCTGAGGAAGGTCTGTTTCCATCCACGGAGTCTTCATCATCAAAAATTTTATCTGTCAAAAAAAATATGCTCAATTGTAGGTCCAGTGAAGCAAGGGGATGTCCCAAAAAACTCCCATGTTATGGCGAACTTGCTGCATGTTCCAGTCTGCTCTGCCAGCCCTCATCTCAGTTGTGTCCTCATCCTAGAAACCCAGTCATTCACAAAAGACCACCAGGCCACGGAAACCAATCCTTTGCTATTGTAGCCCCTATGTTATAAAACCTTTTAATAAATGCATTCAGATAAAAAGAACAAACCTCAAATCCACGGCAGAAATATACAAGCGACAGACTTGGGGTGTCTACAGTCTGCATCTCTCACATTTATGCTTTTGAGAGCTATTTTGTAATGGACTGTAGTGAAACAAAGACCACAAGCAAATCCAAGATCCAAGTGTGGAGGAGACCAGGCAGCAGAGGCTGCCCTGTCACACCTGCCAGCAACAGAGTGAGGATAAGCAGGGAAACCCAGGAAAGCTCACATGGCAACACCCATGCTGTTGCTAAACCCCAGACCATTAATCACACACCTATCCAGAGCTACAAATCCCTTTTACCTCTTAAATTATCACCAGAGATTCTTTACAAGGCAATAGAAAAATTTTCCTCAAATTCATAAAAATATAAGGTGCATTAAAACTTACAAAACTTCCTGTGTACATCGAACTTCAGCCTCTACCACCAAACATGAACATAAATGAACTTAAAATGAATTACAGTCACTTTGATTCTCAGTGAAGGTCACTTCAATTCCAAAGGAGTGCTTATATTGCAGTTTTACACTGCTTATCTAATTCACTTGAAAAAACAGCCTTGGGTTGAAAGGTGGCAAAGCATTTGGGCAGCTGATGTAAATGAACACATAATTATTGAGGCCAGAAAGCCAGCTCAGTCCCCATCACTCAGCTTCGCCACACTAACACTTCATTCAAGATCTGAGACCTGCTTCCCGACCAGCCCCCTCCAAAGGTACACACCCACTCTCCACAGGTTTAGGAACATTTCCTTCACAATCTTCACTTGGCAAAAAGTCAAGCACATGCTTTAATCCATCCCTGCTTAGGAAAGCACCTGGGAACATCTACTAACAAATACAGGCTCCTAGTTAGACACTAATGAGTGTCATTCAATACAGGGTGGGCCTTCTGAAAGCAAAAATACCCCTTGATAACACTACAGGCATATTAAAGAGGAGGCAAAAGAATAGAAAGAAAAGCCTCTACTGTTCTCAGCCCAATCAACTTCAGTTTTCCATGCTCTAAGTGGCACTGGCTCATTAGCAGCTGGACCCAGCAGAACTATCACAGATCATCTAAAAAACTAAACACTCCATATTCAATATGCCCTGTGCACATGATGCCATATCACAGCACAATACTGAAATGGCAGGTACACAGAAGCATCCAAAAAGTTAAGAAAGGTGACCAAGGACACCTCTCCCCTTAATTCTGAAGCTCAAAATGTCTTGGAATATGGGAAAGGGCGGGGGAAAAAAAGAAGGCAATATCTAAAGGAGAGGGGTAACATAGTAACAGGTACTTGTTCAGGCAAAAGTGAACAAGGCAAAAATGAACACGTGAACTCAAAAGAAATTTCAGGTCACATAGCTAAGGAGAAGAATATAAGCCATAATTAGGACATAGGCTCTCTCTGACACAGTGCCTGAAGGCAGCCATGGAGACTGTGCTAGCCCCTATTGACACCAGTCATGTTCTGACACATGTAATTCAAAAATAACTTGAAAAGAGCTCAGGGAACAAGCATGAGAATTACTAAAGTATTAGAGATTATGTTTTTAATTCAATTAAATGAAAATTCACTGCAGGAGTTTGTTTAGCCTAGCCAGATTCTTAATAGGTTGTTTGATTACATTCTCTGTTAACACAACTTGAGATTTATTAGCACAGTTTTGCAATGTGATTTATAATACTGTTTCTCACCTAATAGAAAAATATACAACAAGGCTACTGGCTGAAGGTTAAAAACAAATTAAATTCTGAATTGCCTTTTTTTCCTTTCTTCCCTCCCTCCCCCTCCATTTTTTTGCAATAATCACAGGACTGACCCTCTGCAAGGTTAGATGTGTCACTCAGTGAATTCTATCACAGGCAGTTCTTAAAGAGCAAAATTGAATTTTTTTTCCCATAAAGATACAGTCTAGTTCAAACACAAATATTTCAAAACCACTCTTTGGTGAGACTTGCACCCAAGGTCAGAGCAGATCACAACAGACTTTAAAATGCATAATCTCTGAAGCCTCTAGGAAGGGGTTTAAGTGATTCAGAAAGACTCACACAGTCATTCAATCCAAAAACTTCTAAGCAAAACTTGTCCCAATTGCACTTATTTCAAATGGTCCTAAATAGATATTAAGCAAGTTATTTGCCCAATGTGTATTACTAGCCAAGAGAAAGTCAGTCATATCCGAAACAAAAGATACTTTACTAGTTCATAATCACTTTCATCAGGTAATAAAATTCTCCATCAGCTGCATTTCAGGCTATCTAAATGCAGTCTTAGTTAACTCGCTTCCTCTTCAATCAGCATTTTTGAAACCTCACCTCTCTGAAAGGAGAAGAGGGTGTGGTTTACTATTTCATATGGTGAATAAAAAATAAATCCAGATATTAAAAGTGTCACACTACTGTAGCATTTTAGCCACTAAATGAACTATCCATTTCATCTAACACAGGCTTTTCTGAGCATTAGCAAAAATACAACACTCCAAAAATACAACCATCCTGCCCACAGTTCTGGGGATGCCTGGATTACAATCACATCTTCCTGTTCATTAAGTCTACAAACTAAGCATTACATATTTATCAAACCAGAATATCCCTTCAGTAACCCAGTAGCATTTTCTCATCCAAGCAGTGCAAAATGACAGCACCACATTCAGAACTGCACATCCAAGTCTGCCAGCAGCACGTGTGCAGGACAGAAAGAGAAACAAAGAGCAGAAAGAAACCTGAACAGGGGAGTATAGAAAAGAACAGAAAAACAAGCTACTATGCATCATTGTTAAAAAGCCTTTTTTGATTCCTGCTCATAATAATCATTTGAACTGGGATCATATTTTTCAGCGTATCTGCAAATGGTAAATTCAGCATGGGTGTAACTCTCAGGACACCAGCTGAGGTGCACTGAAGCGGAATCAGTGCCCCATTCTAACATTAAATAACCATTGATGTTCTCCCATCCCAAGACACCCCCGGTGCTCATTTATAAGGACCTTACAGTACTCTCTGTCAGAGACATGCCCTTATAAAAGAGGCCTTTGTCTGCTCGCCACTCTGCTGTCTCAGAGAAGGAGAGAAGACAATCTGCTCTACATTTTTCAATTCCTTTACATCATTTATGAAAAAAAAAAAAATTGCTTACAAGTACATATCCTTCTGCAAATAAGCTTCCTCAACATTCCTTCATATTTTCCATAGCGTGCGCAGATGTAAGAGTGCTTCACGGAGCGCCGCGGCTTTCAGTCCACAACATAATCAATCATTGCCCCCCGTATTCATTAAGCATGCTGTCTTCACACGTGGATTTAAACAGCCTTGGCCTCTGTCCTCTCTCTACGACTGCAGCTCTGCAGGATTCTCATCAACACCCATTTAAGCCCAGGAAACTTCGGTTCACTTCTAGGAAGGAAATTCCCTACTAGGGAGGGGAACCTGGGACAAATAATCCAGGATGAAGACGAGCTGAGTCTGCCTGGCTCGGCTGGCTTGCACTAGGATCCAGCCTGACTTTATCCCCTGGGAAGCGCTAACAGGAGCATCTCAACAGCTGTCATCATTTGTCCATGACGAATAAATTTAGTCATTATTCATTTTAAAACGTAACCCCTTCAGGTCTGGGCAAGGTGTAAAATGGTGAGAAGAGCTGTTCAGGAACCATGATAAACAAGGGCCAGTATTTCCCCAGCCTGAATCACCAACCTGGGACCTTTTGAAGGAAAGTAACTGAGTCTCAAATTTCCTTTCCAATGAAAAGTGATGTTTTCTGGGTTTTAAAAGCTTCAGAATGTCAGATTCAAATCTTTTAGTTATTTGTCTGTAAGCTTTAAAGAAGACAGCTATACTCTGTAATGATGACAAACTGGGAGAAGAGCTTACCATCATGTCTTTTCCTAATGAAGATGCCCCACTATGGTCTTCAGATTTGACCCTGTAAAGGACTAAACTTGTCCTGGGCCCATTGTCCCCATTTACCATATGTCCCATCTCCAGGCATCAGTGCAGCTGAAGCAAGCAAGATGGACACAGTTTGCAAGTATCATCTGCATCTCTCATAGAAGAATCTCCCTTTTGGGTGCAGATGAAGGTGGATGGCACCAGAGAAACCTGCCTTCCCACCCTCCCCATGACATCCTGCACCGGGAGCAGAGACACAGCTGCTAAAGCTGACATACATTTCAGCACATCTACAATATAAATCTAGACATTATATTTGTGACCATAATAAATACAATAAGGAATACGGTTGCCACCAGTCACAGGTAAGGTGGTGCTTAGAGACCCAAGACAAGAATGTCATGCCAGGTAAGTGAACAAATGCTTTTTGTCTTAATAATTCTTAAAATACCCAAGTGCTTTTCTTTAATCCCAAATGCTTCAGTTTTCCTTCCTTAGCCAGGAAAGGAGACACTCATCATCCTGGTTGCTGCCTCATTCTGTCTAATCTTGTACTAATGAACCTAACAGGTCTTCAACCACTATCACAAAGGGAAAGAAGAATCCGGAAGAAAGTAACACTTGGAATTGTCTTTGGCCCCAAATACATCATATTTACATAGGCAGTTGTTCCAATACACATCCTGCTTAGTCTCAAGCACAACACTAAAGCAATTTCAGAGAACTGATGGCTGCCATCCCTCTGCAAGCAGAAGAACATTAAGGCGGTAGAAATAACAAAGTACATTTTGAAGTTCACTTCATCATACTAGTATTGCTGTACACTCAGACCTGATCACATCCAACACCAGACTAGGCAGACACAATCCGTACATGGGAGGAAAATTCTGACTTCTATCTGAGAGACTACATTCAAAATCTGCTCTCAAGGACTGGCCGGGTAAGTCAAACAAAATTATCCTGCAGAAGACTGATCTGAAATCATGCAATTCATGACTGATTTAAGTTAATTTTCTGAGAGATATTATAATTTTCAGCCTTGGAATCAGATGGCTACTTTTTAAGTTGTAGCCATGATGGCTGTGGGGATGCTTGAGAACAACAGCCTTAAAGACTTGAAAACAAGAGACAAATTCAATGAGCTCGTTTCTTCAAAACATAACCTTTTTAAACCTTATGTTAACAATATTAATGCCATTATGTTAAAAAGCCACAGCATGCCCTCTCTAATATAAGCATTAACACAACTAAGAACATAGCAAAGTTTTTAGAAACTTCTATTCGTGAAACTAATACACCCAGAAATGAGAATTTTTAAGAGTTAATGAAGCTGTAATTTAGTTTTCAGCCATATGGCAGTTTCCACTAAGTAGATTTAGAAAAGAGGCAATACAAAGGTTTTGCATTCCTACAAGCTTTGTAAAATTAAGTATCAATAGGAGACAACAAATAGCTGTGGTACCCAGTGAAGGAGCACCACCTCAAACAGCCAAAAGAATTCACTAAAGCATCAAAAGCTGTGATAAATACATAAAAAAGCCAGGATTCATTAGTGTCACCAATTACTTTAGTACAGTTCATACAGACACCTAAACAAGAATCAAACACCCATGTGCTAGGAGCTGCACAGACACAGCCTTTTACCCCATACTGATCTAAAAAAATGAAATAATTGAAGAGACAGATGCAGACATGTACATAAGGCAAAATAAAAAGGGAGAAGAAAAAGAGATAAGTATCTACTTTCCTCAAAGTCATCCTTGCAAATACAATATTCCCACAGTGCTTTTTCCAGCCAGTCACACAGCCTTTCCCTAGACCTCAAGAAAATAAGGAAATGCATACCTTGGGAAAAACACACCCACTCCAAAAGGCCACACCTTTCCATAAAGTTTCAATTTAAAGAGCAAAGCCAGCTTTTCCCTGCCCTGCATCTACCCCTCTGGTTGCCCAGGGGTTCATCATTGGGCCTTGCCGGGCACTCACCCACCGTTCACAGCCCAGCTGTCTGAATGGAGACACGACTGTCCCCAAACACAGCCTTCCACAACATCCCAGCTATTCCAGAGCCTGTAACACACTCCACGACAGGGTGTCATTTCTGTTTCACTGCTGTGGCTTTCGCTGTTAACTGTGCTTGGAGGTGCTTGTCCCTGTTTTGTCCTGGACCCTTGAAAATACCCTTTAAATTGCACTGCCCCGAGCACAGACATTATTACTCCCTCCTCACAATGCCCTGTCAGCATAATCTTCACAGATAAAAAACAAAGTGGGTTCTTGAGCCCTAGAGATATCAATCAAACAGAAAGGCTGTTTATGAGGATGGATATGGGGTATCTTTTAGTCAGAAAATATCTTTTCCCAGAACTCCAGGAATTGGCCTTGTCGCAGGACTGGTATAGGTGCAGGAAAGCATTCCGTTATACCTGAACTGCAGATAAAGCACACTGGTTTTTCCATTTTAATATTAATCCCGTGTGCTGAACAGTACCAATGTTAAGATTTTGCCTCAACCTTACTGAAATTTAATTATTTAGGCAAATAATTATATAAGGGAAATTCTTCTGCCTTCATACACAAAACAGAAAAATTCCATTCTGCAGAAGCAGAGGAGCTCCCCAGGTACCATCTCCACATGCACACATGTCAGCCTGAAGAGCAATCAATGAACCTTTCCCCTCCTTTTTCCTCTAACCTTCACCTCTGCATTTGCTGGAAAATTTACAGCAACAGCCTGGACTGCCTGTGTTTGCAGTGAGCAAGTGTAAGAATTCAGGCAGCATCACCCAGCTCCTGATCACCCACACTACACCCATCACCCCATGCCGGGTCTGTGATCAGCTTTGCACAGTATTGGCTCCAAAAATTACATAACTGTGATTAGAACACACAGCCATTCAACAGGAGCAAGAAATATTTGTTTGTTATTTTAACATGTGAGTAAACTGAAACAGAGTTGAGCAACCCTCTCAAGGGTATGAAGACCTCAGGGCATTGCCAGAGTCTGGATTAAGCTCCATTCCTGAACATATGGGGTTTTATAGAAACATTTCCTCCCTCCTACTGAAGATGTGAGTAGTGCCACAAATGTTTTCTTATTTTCCTAATACTATCTTCAAAACTGGTTTGTACATATTCAAAGAAGGATATTTGCAAATAGCTCAGAAAACACAGAAATCACACCACAACATATTAGAAAAAAATTTTAATTTAGCTGTTCTTAACAGGTTGCTTGAAGCTTAGCCACACCTGAAGCTGAGTTCTCTCTATTTCACGGGGTTGGTGCACAGCACTGCTACAGGAAAACAACCGAAGACTAAACCGAGCTCCCAGGGAGACACCTGCTGGCGACGGCTTGGGGTTTATTTGCCAAAACCCGAATGAACAAGCAGATACCTGGGGAATCGAGAGGTGAAATTTTGTCTTACTGGACTGCCTGTAGCCTATATAAATGAAGTGAATTATGAGGTACACCGACAATCTGAAGCCTTTAGAGGACAGATGCTTTTTTCACCACCGAAGGGCAGGAGCACCGTGTGCAGACAGGGCGGGTGACTCCAGCCCCACAGACCAGGTCCAGATTTCCAGCTATTTGCACCATCTGCTGCCATGACATCATAGGATGGGGAGCTTCTCCAGTCTGCGCTCCCCAGTTGGCATTCCCTGCACAGATTCCTCTGCCTCCTGGGCAATTACACCCAGTGTAGCTCACCTCGATGCTGACTGCCCCAACACCCATTACTGTCACCTATCGCTTCTTGAAGAGCTGCTTATTCTCTACACAAGCAGCACATCGAGGTGTAAAGCATCGACAACCAGCACTCAGCACTGTTTGAGGAAAGAGTATCTTGACATTTTTAGGACAAAGGACCAAAACAAAAAGGGCAAAAGGTGGAGACTGCCTCCACTTACCCCGAGCACATTTGAGGGGAGGTGTGGGGTTTGCCAAACATGCTGCAGATCCCACTTCCAGCCACCACAAAACATCCTGCAAAACAAGTCCTGCACCAGAAAGCTTTCTAGAAATATCTGCAAGGAGATGGAAATGCCAAGCTGCAGCCTGTTTCCTTTCAGGACAGGTCCCAGAGGATAGCTGTGTCAGTGCAGTTAAGCCAGTAAAATATGCTGGAGGGATCTGGGGAAGCTGCAGCACCAGGCCTGTCCAGTACCATCATTTAGATCTATTTACCATCAGGAACAGGGGCAATATGCTCCCCAGCATCTCATGCCGTGGGATGAACTTCCTATGAGATGGTGGGGCATCCTAAAGTTTCCAAGCAGCCACCTCTGAGCCAAGAAACAAAACACGTGCAGTTATGAGCAATGAAGGGAAAAAACAAGGCTGTCAGCCTATGTCTCCTGTACAGCCACAGAAAACAGGAGCCAGGGCTTCTGTCCCAAGGCATTCATCTGTCTGGTTAAAGGCTAATGCAGGAACGTAGGTACATCTGCAAAACCTTTATGGTGTTATGCACATTACACATCAATGGCTCTCCACCCAGAATGCCTGGTCTGATGCATAATTAATATACTTTAATTAGATAACCATTTAAATTACTGTAAAATGCTCAGTGGGCAACAACTGTGAGATAAGAGTGTCTGAAACTGCAGGTGGTTGAGACAAAAAGAAAGCCACAGAAGGAAAACCAGGGAGCAATGGGCAACAACTCCACAGCCTACATGCCTCTTGAAAAAGGCTATCAACTATTCCAAAAAGCATAACCAGTGTGATGATCAGGAATTTCTACCACAAATACATGCTTCATCTTTATAAAGATGCATATTACTACAGACTGTGAAGGCACATATACAAGCAAAGTGTACAGACAAGTTTTGGTTTTTAAATAATAACATTGAATTTTATGATCAAGGCTATGGTCTGTATCCAGAAACGGTTACCAAACAGTGGTCTGAGAAGCTTCTGAGCTCCTGGGACAACAGCTACTAGGTTAAAGAATTGGCTGTATGTTCTCCAGAGCATCCAGTGCAGCTGTTAGCACAGGAAAGAGATTGGGAACCTGTCTTAGTGCTGACCTTTGCTTTAATTCATGAGATGTACCAGTTTCTTGGGCCTACTTCATGCACCCTTCAAAGCCTCAGTTTATGCAAACCACTGTCTCAAGGAAAAAAGGGGGAAAAAGCTCCAAAGCCAAAAATGTGTCACATCTTATAAAATATTAACAGTCAGCATGGCTTCTGTTTTCCTGAAGCTTGTTTCCCCCACTCCCCAAGCCTTTAAAACAAAAGGCAAATCTGAGCACCTTCATCCACTTTCCTCCCCCATAAACAACCATCATCATTAGTTACTGCAAATAAAGCAAGTCATATTCAGAAGAAGAAAAAAAAAAGGTGGAGTTAAGACATCGTTGAAAGTTTCATTCCTTTTGTCATTAATGACTTCAGACTACTAAATCTGATATTCATATTTCAGAGAACACGTGAAACCCTGAGCAAGCAGAGGAACTCTAATGTGCTACGAAGAAGAAAGCATCTTTCCCAAGGAGCTTACAGTATAAATAATGCAGTCATAGCAGAGTTAAGAATAATTACTGTTATTCTGACAGATATATAAGAAAAAGAAACACAAATATCCTTCTTTTTCTTTAAAAGAAAAAGGGCAGGTAAACAAATGCAAGTAGTTGAGTCCTAATAAGTCTGTTTAACATAATCCTGCCCAACCCATTTTTATTTGGCTTCAGTCAGTGCTGCTGTTCACTTTCTCCCCATGACTCAGCATCCTTTTTCAATCATTTTTCAACCACCCTCAGGTCTCTAAAACTTCAGCCTGTCACCCTGCCATCCAAAGTCGTCTGCCACGACATGAGTTGGACTCAGTAATTAACTCTGAGACCACAGCTGGTCGTTTGACTTCTTTAGTAACCATCCTGTTTTCTTCCCATATATTGTGTCCACAGTTAGAAGACTTAAACAGTGATTACATCCATGGAAGAATGATAAAAGAAATGTTTCCCCACATAAAGCTACTTACTGCATCAAATAAAAATACGTCAGGGTCAGTAAAAAATCCAAATTGAAAAAGAAAAGGGGTAGTGACAGACCAGTAAAACCTTGATTCATCTGATCTGAACTCTGCCAGTTTCTCTGTTGTATCTCCCATACCAGTTGACTAACTCTGAGATCAGTTACCCACACGAGGAGCTAAGCAAAGGGACTAAGGGCAGGCTACTTTTGACCTTAATCACTTGGTTTAAATCACAGTTCTGAACTTGCTAAGAGGTAGTGGAAGCTATGAATAAACATTTACAACCAAACAAAATATCGCCTCTGGTTCAAGGGCAAAGTCTGTCAAGTAAAAATGAAGGATGAACTTACCTCAGGATTCAAACACATGATAAGCAGCAAATTATTGCTGCTTACCAAGTTAAAAGACACCAGCTGAGCCACCGTACCAGCCCTTGTGCTGCTCTTAGGCTACAGCAAGTGCAAGATAATATAATTTAACTTAGCCCTAAAGAAAGAAACTTAAGCCAAACAGTCATTCACATTTACCACAAAGAATACAAACATTAATCACAACCCAGCTAAACATTTTACTCCAGGTATAGTCATTAAAGAATTCACAAAACAAATGCCGACCTAAATAGAATTGGAGACATTAAAAAAACAAAGAGGTTTTCATGCTGGGAATGCTGATTCAAGAAAAAGCCTGGTATGGCCATTTTCACCATCACTAGGGAAAGAAAGAAGTCATAATCACTCATCTTTCCTTAGCTGTGACACCTTCTCACAGGTGATTCTGTCTGTTTAGAGAAGGTAAGAACAAGATTGAAACTGCTGGTTTAAGTCCTTCCTCATTCAGAAAAGTTACTGAAATCATAAAGTGAGGAAACATCAAAAGCAAATGCTGGAGTTCATGAAACTAAAACCCCCAGATCTTAACAGCCATAAGGAATAAGGAATCTCAAATCCATGCAGATGCAAAGAAAACCTACGTGCCAGTCCCACAGAACACCTAAACCCAACTGCTTTCCACCTCTATAGATTTCTGGTTTCACACAGGCACACTTGCCTCCATGCAAGATTTCAAAGAAGAAAACAAGTCGAAAACAACACGTCATTAATACAAGGAACCATTTTCTAAGAAGGTTGAGATCTCTCCCCTCCCTAAGGCAAGTCTGGTTGGCACAGTGATTGTGTACATCTGTGACCCTGAAAGATCACTGCAATGATAATTCAAGTGGACAAATTAGATATCAGCTTCTTCCCCCATGCACTGATTTGTTTTACCCTATAGAAAGCTACTTCCCTTCATACATGACATTTACTCTTTATTCCTAAAATGCAAGCTGTCAAGTGTAGCCCATATAAAGGCTCAGCTCCCAGAAACAAGCTGTCCCCTTTTCAGCAGGTTGCTCATGATGTAAATGAATCACAGACTCTCTGCTTTGTTAAATACTGTGTCAAATTGTAAGGAAAATTGTAAAGAAAAGCATAAACAAATACATTAGGATTAATATTTCCTACTCTTATTTTGCTTCTAGAATATACAATTCACCCTAAAGCTTAAATTCAAGTAGACGTAAAGAGATTTAAGTTTCTACAACACACAGGGAAGGTGAGATAGAGAAAAGACAGAAATCACTGCAAAATACACATATCAGAAGTTCATGAGCTGCGTGCTTTTGAGCATGTGCATTGCCTTGTTTGTCAGGTCAACTCATATCATGCTCAAAAAGCAAGAGTCAGGCATCCCTTTAAGTCCAGGATTCAATTAAATACTTCTAGTGACTGAACCATGACTCCTTATTCTCCATTGCTAAAATGACACTCCACACAGTTTGATGATAGAAGTCAAAAATTACTAAAACAGTATCATATTCAAGAGACAATTTAAATGTCTAATATTCCCACTAACAATGCCTTCTTGGTTGGTGTTTTGTAAGTTGCTAAACACAACTCTAGCATAACTATCTAAGGTGAATCAAAGATGATCAATTTAGACACTGCTCTTGTTCAGATATGCTATGACATGTACTGTAAGGCATGAAGACTTTCTGGACAGGCCTCCAAAACTTTAGGTCCACCTGCTAGTCAGATCCCTTTGTATTCAGTGGGTGTGGGAGAACAGACAGAGATATCAAGATAAAATGGATCCATAATATTGTATGTATAATATTCCTACCAGTTAGGAATAGAACACATGAGCAACCAACTGCAAAACCAAGTAGCACAATATTTAAGCATAAATCCTAATCGGGAGCAACAACAGAAACTAATAGATTGATTTAATCCTAAACTGGCTTCTTCAATGTTGTTCAGCAAAATAAACTAAATAGGGCTGAAGGCTAAGACACTTCTACCTTGGAAACTCTGTAACAGCCTCCAGGTTGAGTTAATGATCTGCAACTAGTCACTGGGCCTTTCTCAGTGTAGCAGCACTGATGGAATCTTTCCCTGGACCCAGATTTACCATAAGTGATGACTGGGAAGAAGGTATTTGTTTTCTTCTAAGTATGCTAAGAAGATAATTACCCCAAGCTAAGTATCTGCAGCCATCAGGTCACAGAGATGGTGAGAGCTGAGGGAAGGAAAGCTCTTTGAAGCACCTTTGATGCTTGCTCATATTTGTATCATTTCCTACAGTCCCTATTTTATTAAGTCCTTATTTTTAGGCGATTTTGTTGTCACCTTCTACTCCACATTCTTGACACGAGAAAAGGCATGACTCAGAGCAGAGGAGCACCATTTCTGTTTCATAAGAGGCAAAATGGATGATTTTCTTCAAAAGGGTGAGCTCATCCAGTGAATGTCCTGCAGGCCTCCACTCTAATTGCAATGCTCTGAAATACAACTGTGTATTGCATGACAAAGAAAGCCTAATTTCTATTAAAGGCACTTTGTGTCTCATGCGTTTGAGAGGTGTCCAGACACACCTAGGATTTACATTCCAGCACAGGAACAAAAGAGAATAACACATGTCAAAGAATTAAAATATTTTATTTTAAACGCATTTCATTTCAGATGCAGGACTGTGCCTGTCAGAGGTACAAGTGTTAAAAGGATGCACCAAGGGTAAGATGGTTTGGTTCTGCTTTTGAGCATTAACACTTAAAAGTTCATATAAAAGACCTTTTGCAATATGACTGCTCCCTTTACACTTAACAAAAAGCAGTACATGAATTGAAGAATATTTAAAAAATGGGAGTAACTTGTTCAAAATTAAATATGTGTTAAAGAGTAAAATCTAACAAAGAAAATAACAATCCTTCTGTATCATTCATTTCACAGTAGCCTCTCACATGTGCAAAGCTATATACTTGTACTATATACAAGTATCCATATGTTCCATGGTTTGTATTTATTTGTGATACTTGGTGTAGTAACATCAAGGTTCCAAGTGACAGCAAAACCTTCCTTCTAACTAGCTGAAAGAGACACCAAAACAAATTTTAAATTATGACAACTAGTTACATACTTTATGCAAGAGTTTAATTTCTGAACCTTCGACTTTTCAACCTTATTGATCTGGGCTTTCACAGTGACTCACTGTCCTGCAAATACATCTGTCCCAAAGTACACTTCAACCAGTTGTAAAAACTGTTGGAGGGCTTAGACTCTCTACTTCTATTTATTCATTTGCCAAGTATAAGGATCTTGATAAGCAAGTAAATTCTTTTAAAATTGTAATAATGCTTAGGACCAACAGTTAGATTTCAGATTCTTATGCATTTGCATTGCATTTTCACAAATTAGAAGCAGAAGTGACCAGGTCACTGTCATCCTCTGTGTAACTAAGTGTTAATACTCACTTTGACAGGCAGGATTACTATCTGTTGACACAATGAAAAATGCTCGCAAACTCCATGACTCAAACACTATCAGATATGGAAGTGCTAACAGCACAGAGGAGGTGTGAAAGTATAGGCAGATAAGAGCACCAAATTAGCAAGTTTTTATTATTAGCAGCTGTTTCCAGGCATTGCTTAGACTATCTGAAGAATCAGTATCAAGAACTAACATGAAAAAAAATTGCATCAACAATTGACAGAAGTGAAGGAAAACAGAAAAGTGTATCAGTAATACCATATGAGAAAATGTCAGCAGACTGGGTTGCAAAAGAGAAAGCCACATAAATCTTTTTCCACCCAACTCAGTAATTTTTAGCAGGCAATATAGGCTGCTGATACCTTGTTGTTTAACACAAATAAGGGATGCTCACATGGTATTGCCACCTGTCAGCAGCTGGGGGCAAGTGAGCAGTTAACAGCACCCTCTCTACTGAAGCAGACAAAAGTCAGAAGAAATAGGAATGAAGTCTGGAGGAAAATAATGTCTTATGAAATCCCTAAACCCAAATTCTATGCTCAGCGTGTAGGTAAAAATCTTCAGCATCTCTGGAGAAGGCAAGTACCAGAGCTTAAGGGTCTGCTGGACCATTTGATTCCTTTCACAAGCAGGAGTGTTATATACTTTCAGGTACCACCAAAGTAAGAGACTTCTGTCTAGGGATATGTATGCTTCAGATATGGCCAACTGCTTTACCAGGTATCCATTTATTCAGAGAGAAAAAGGCTTAGGGCTGCCCAAAACATGAAAGCAGGATCAGCCTGGTTTATCTAAAGCTCACATGTCAACACTTTTGTCACTTGAGCCACCCGAATCACTCACCTTCATTACAGAGCACTTTAATTACAAGTAGCAAAAAGTATTATTTTGTCCATATTGGAACAGAATGCCTCAGTTACACAACAGTTATTTGCTATTTTGCTGTGGCAGCCTGCAGCAATCAGTGACCAGCAACATCCTAGTTCATTGGATATAGTGCATATCCCACCAGTTCCCTAGATGTTGCCAAACACTTGAATCCATGCTTAGGAGACACAAGCCAGTCAGGAAAGCAAGTTTTCCACCATTAACCTGCATATTAACCAGCACCTTTAAGGAGGGCTTTCAGTCCAGCTAAAGTCAGTTGAACTAAAAAAAAAAAATGAAACTACACTCACACTGCCCCTCTGGTGAGGGTATAATCTTGGCATGATTTAGTCTGAAGGGATGAGAACAACTTTGCCTCCTGCTACTATGTAGAGAGGAACTTCTAAGTCTCTTATGGAATTAAGGCATGTCCTACATATGAACTTCTCCATGCATGTCCCCTTCATGTATCATTCTCGTTTAACCACCACAGATGACAAGCACAGCTCCTTAACAACAAATGACTGAAAGGTCAACAAGCATCTTGCTAGAAAGAAAAAAAACCCATAAATTAATCACATCATACACTAAAAACGGGAGCAAAACTTAGGAATTTCAACTTTCTAAATTAAAATTTTGAACTCAAAGCAATGACAACAAAGCAGCCTTAGGCATGTCCAAGTCTCACTCCTGCAAACACACCACCATGCTGGCTAATCATCTGGTTCTCTTTAGGAACCATCTGTGCTTGCCTTCACTTATAGAAGAATTAGCAAACAGAGAAACTGGCACATGTGCAGCACAGCATGTAACAGACAACTACAGATTCACTTTTAGCTTCACTCAGTGATTGAAAGCAAGTAACATCAGGTTTTTGCACTGGGAAATGTGAATTTCAATGCCACCTTGATATACTGGCATCCATAAGAAGTCAATGCTCCAATTAGCATCATTCTGGACTGTTTGCCTTGCCTTTTTTCCCATTAAATGCTTCGAGGGTCCCTACTATGCTTTCCCTCCATGTTACAACCTGAAGACTGAATTGATGAAGCCTCCATTGAAAAGCAGAACAAACGAGATGGGCCAGACAACTTCTACTCTCTCTTTTTTTTATAGTAATGTTGTGGCTAGTCTTTAAATATTAGAATTAGGGTCCTACTAATTCAATGCCACCTTGAAACCCCCTCTCACTGACACAAAGAACCACTCATAATACCTGCCTGGAATATGGGTGGGGTTGCTGAGGTGGGGGTTGGGTCTTAGTCTCCTAGATTAGATTTAAATCAGGCTTACTTAGCTTGTTTTTGTAAATAATATGAGGGAAGAAGGTCAAAAACTTTATTGAGATGAAGAAAATGCATTCAAAAATTCAGAGTTACGAGATATGTTTAGGTTGTCTACACAGGGAACAAAAGCACAGACTTCTGTCCGCAAAATAGAGTTCAACATTAAAAGAACAGGTTCAGAACACTTCTAAAAATAGTATTTTGAAAAATGGCACAAAGGTTAAGTGGAAAAAATACAGCTCACCTACTAATTTACAGCAAGCTTCTCCCCTGATAAAAAATTAGAATATATGCACACTTAAATATCAAGCTTTAAGTTCTTAATATTAAAATCAAAGAGTAATCTGCACCTTAATGGCTCACTGAAAATGCCAGTGTGCAACTTGACAGTCACACTGATGACAGACCAATAAAACTAGAGTGAAGTATTCTCACCCATTCTAGTATAACACCAAATCAGCAGAGGATGTGCATTAAATGATACCGGCTGCCATTTATAGAAGTGCCTCTGTTGAGGCTTGCAGCCTTTTCATGCTGACATCAGGTTGTGTTGTTAGCTGAGGTCACATTCTCTTCTGCCTTTAGCCCCGTTACCCCTCCTGATAAACTGCAGTAACAGACAAACACACCATCACAAATGACACTGGTAATCTGTGTCTTCACCCTACTGACACACACAGCTATAAAGTACTGAGTAAAAGAACATTGAATGAAGCTGGAGATCTTCAATAATTACTGCCTCCTATCGAGTGAAAAATAAAGTAACAGCATAATTTAGGTTGCAAGGGACCTCTGAACATCAAGTGATACAACCTCCTTCTGAGAGCAGGGTTGACAAAGTTGCCAATTGCTCATGGCCTCATGCAGCCTCATTTTAAGTCTCCCTGCATGGAGATCCTGTGGGCAATCTGTTCCACTGTTTCACTCATCATCTTCAAAGCGAAAAAAATAACAACTCATGGGGAAAAAACCAAGCATAGGGCAGTCCCCTCAGTCCCTGTAGCACATGGACTACTGGAACTTGCATAAAACTAACTGAAAACTTCTTGGTGAAGAAGCTCTTATTTCTAATTCATAGTTTTTCTGGAATTAGTGGTCTATACATTACAGGTACAGAAAAGTCAAGATTCTACCCCAAATATTAAAAGACGAGCTGCTGATCGCAGCCTTTTCCAGGCATTTGTAAAGTGTGTTATTTCACAAAAATCCCTTTCATGCCACAGGGGAGCAGAGATCACCTGCTTCCAAAACACAGCTGGTCAGACCATCACTGGCCAAGGGTGCAGAGCACTATCAAACATGGCTTAGGTGCATTCTCACCTCTAACTGGTATCATACACCATCTTCTAGGGTGTGTAAAACATGCTATTTTAGACAGCTCTGTGATCCAGCTTCCTGGGAAGAAGCTGGTGGGAAGGACACACTGGAGTCCCTGAAGGGAACATCCCACTGTAGCTGATGGAGCACCCTGCTTGGTTTTTACAGAAGACACAGCATCTTGCACAGTCCATCTTTGTCACAAAGCTGCCAGTGCCCCAGCATCCTACTGCATCTCCCACACTCTCAGGCAGAATGAACAGAGTTCCTAATATCATGCTTCTATAAACAAGGAGTAGTTAGAATAAAAATAGGAACAAGAGTGCTTTAGAGCCCATGATAATAAATAAGCTTCAGGGAGCAACACAAAGGAAAGCAGCAAGCAAGGAGCACAATGTGCACACAAAGACACAGCACATAATCTTTGGAGAAATCCCACTGCAGTGAGACAAGATCCAGCACATAAAAAAAAACAGGAAAAGAAAAAGACATCTAAGGAAAGCACTAGAGACAAGCATGGAGCTTCTTAAGGGGAAGGGGACAGAGAGTAAGTTTCAGTGAGCTGGTGCATAAGTATTTTGCCTGTGGAAGCTTGGGATCACCTCTTATTTAAGTCTCCAATGAAAAGAAGCGTGATTGTCTCTCCACATCACAGAAGCTCCATGTGATTAGAAGTCTCTGCAGATTCAGCTTCTGCCCAGCACACAGCTCAAACAGCAGGAGCACAAATTGCAGTTGAAGTGCACTGGCAGAGCTGTAGCAAGAATGAGTGTGCCTGGCCTTGCCTCTCCACACTGGCTCCAGGACTGCCCCTGATCCCTAGCAAGAGCAAGGGGGAGGTCAGGGGGAAAAATATAAATGATTGAGAACAGAGTTAGACTCATTCTTCATAAAGCAGACCTAATTAGAAATGTCAGGTCTCATTACGAGCCAGCACTCCATGAGATAGGAGTCTTGTTACTCAGGAGAGACATGTGTAGAAGACATGGATTTCTTAAAGATGTACCCACACCACAGCCAAAGGGAACAGCCTCATTATGTGGGGTGAAGGCAGCCCCAGTGTTATCAATTGCATAAACACTAGCGGAAGCAGTCCTAACACTGTTTCATACCTAAAAATTCTATTTCCCCCTTTCCTCTGGAAGACTAGGAGCAATCATGCCTAAAACACTCATACATGGCTATTTACAACATAGTCTATCAGCAATTTACCTAGGGTCCTGTTCATCTCCCACTGAAATCATTAGAAAGAGTCCATTAATATTAAAGGGAGTGGATTTGCAGCAAAAAAAAGCCTCTGCATTTAAGCATCCACAACTCTCTTACCAAAACACTATCCATCCCAGTTTTCAGTGAAGTCCAGTTATGTTTCATATTCGTTAGACATCAGTATCTGCATCTACTACCAGAAACCTCCATGTCAGGCATCTACAGGACTTTTGTGGTGCACTGACCAGCTCTGAAGGAAGGCAGGCCAGGTCTACCACAGGAAAGGGAACAGGACTGGAAATGTAGTTGCTATAGGTTTTGCTATTCTTGAGAAAAGCAGTTCAGGTGGCACTTTACAAGGAATTAAGGTATTTCTCTCTTCCTCTGTACTGCATTGTTTGTGTTAAAATTCAGCTGGCTTGAGTCTGAAGGCCAACTGCAAAGCAGCAGCCATTAGCAGCTTTCCTCGTGAAGACTTGTCTGCAGTGAGATCCCTGCAGGCTACACGTGGGGTGTAAACCAAGCCAGGATTTTTCAGGGCTGTCTGCAGTTTTGGGGCTTCAGGGGAATAAACAGAAAAGAGACTCAAACTGCTTTTCACAATGCAACAAAGGATTCTTTTGACAGAGCAGCAGGGCAGAATTAATTCCTTCAGCAGGCAGAAGAAACCCAGTCATTATACAGTATTTGCTGTCTTAATAGTACAAAAATAGGATGTTTTTACTTATTGTAGCTTGGTTTTGTTGCACTTCACATCACTGTATCTGAGCTACAAACAAAATACTTCAGCCAAACATAATGGAGGAGGAAGGCAGGGCCAAGTACAGACAATGTTTTAACTGTACTTTGCTCTGGAGTAACAAATCAGCATTTGTCTGCTCCTGCATCTGGAAAAAAGGTCCTCTTCATGCCCCAAACTCACATGGCTGTAACTGCAGTCTTTGTTCTACCACTGTATGTTAAAATTGAATACACCATCTGATTTAGTGTGTCTTTCTGAGAAATGGACTTGACAGTCTAATCTCATTCAGCCTGAGGTCAATGATCTGAAAAGGAAAAGTGTCTAGGTATAAAATCTTCAAGTCTCTAAGCATTTGGTCTTAGGTTCTTTAGAAATCAAGCAGGTGTTCTTCAGTCTAAACACTTGAATGAAATCTCATGGTTGTGGAAGCTGCAGCCACTGCCATTACAGTATACAAGGGCAGGGATGGTCTTTGTCATTGGCAGGAGAAAACACATCTCATGTATTTTTATTGCCCCTAAAAGCCTATCCTGTATTTCACCAATTACTTAGGGTGACTACTGTCCTCAGAGGCTGCTAACTACAGTAGCTAAATTCAGTTCACTTGTTACATGCTCAACCTGAAAACAAATCTCATCAAATAAATGAGAGCAGTAGCACAGGAATTCATCAAAGTGCCCCAAAACAGGTGCAAGAAATTTCATCTCTTCCCCCAGCAGTCTTTGGCCACTGCTGCAGCTGCTGATTAAGGACAGCAATTGAATTCTAACTGGGACAGTGATTCTATATTAAAACAGCCCAGAGCATTCATTTAAAAGGAGTACCAGGAGACTACTATCAAGAACTCAGCACCAAGCCAGCACACAGAAAGGGGGAAGGAAGACCTTCACTCCTCCGCCACTTTTTGTGGAGACTGAAGTATTTGTGAGCCATAGGCAAAGACTCCTATGTCAAGAACAATTTTGTAATTCTTTCCATAGCAGCAGAAAGCATGTGATACCTTTACCTCTGCTCACTGAAGTACTTTCCTGTGCTCCCTCAACAAATGTTGAAGTCAGTGTATGAAACACAAGCACAACCCAAATAAACTTCACAAATCTGCAAAGTATACAGCTATGGGATACTTTTTACTCACACCAGACTGCCCTTTAGTGTGACAGCCTGCCTTTAGGATATCCAAATAACTTGTACTTCCATCTCTTATAGAATTGTTGAGAATTAAAAGCCTGACATAAAACCACACTACGTTCACAGTGATCAATATGCGTGGGCACGGGCAGGTGTACAAACCATCCTACTGATAACTTTGCCCCTGGAAGATTCTGTGTTCAACAAATGAGAAAGCTAAGCAATGAAAACAATGAGATTTAGTTAGTTCTTTCATGTGAAAACGTCACCAGAGTTAGTATTACTCCAGCTTTGATCCCTAAACTCTTTCTGACAGAAGATCTACAAAGGGCAAAGCAGCACAGAAGATAGCAGGAAACTAGTCCAGAGATTTTAAAGACAATGACCAGGGCAGATTTGAGGCTTTCTTTTACAGGTGAAATTAATCTGACACCAAAAGACATGAAAGAAATTGGAGGAAAAGACCACAGCAGATAAAACAGCAACTACTAAGCATTCCTGAACTGTGAGCACCTCTGCAGCTGTACCAGATGTCACTGCAGTTTCCAGGGGAAGGGTGTAAGACTCTTTCACTCCAATTCTTTATGAACACTGGACTGTAGATTTATCCTTGTAATGTGTTCCAAGTTGCCTATGTTCTCTAAGACAACTGCTGAGGTCACTCAGATCCACATGTTTCTTTTACCAAAGGGGAACAAGAGAACAGGCCCTGGATGAGTAAGTTCATCTCCAGATGTAAAGGATATTCATGCATTTAGCTTCCATTAGTGTTAATGGAGTTGTGCACATTAATATTTTGCTCACGAGATCCACATTAAACAGCAGCATCCTACCCTGTAGCTGCCCACTCCTTTAGCCTCTATTTCATGCACATCTGTCAGTGATGTTGGTAGTAAGGTGGTTCTGCTTAGTTACATCAAAGCTTTGCCATAAGAGCACTTGTGTGTTCATATAAAACCATCAGGCTTAGGGGAGTGATGAGACACACAGCACCAAAGTTATTCTAGGCTAACGCTTCTTTGCAAGGAAATCCTACAAAGTACTTTGGATTCAATCCAGAAGACACAACAGCAACAACTTACACACTCACTTTTCTTCTGACATTTGCAACTACCACAATTCAGACAACCAGCAGTGACCTGGAGGTCAGATACTTCCCAACAGATAAGACAAGCTGGACTACTGCCCCAGGCTCTTCATTCCATCAGCTGATCTTTTGAAGCTGAGAAGTTCCCAGCATGATGAAATCATCATGCTTCATTGACAACAACAAATACGTGCTTGTTTTCTTTAATAAGCAATTAAGTACATTCATTATTCATCACGATTCCAAATTCAGAAAAATAATGGGTTATTCTCAACTCCTCTTTTGACCTGGACAGGAGGAGCCAGAGTGAAAAGGTGTCTCAGCTGTAGATGGTGACACCAGCCCCTGACAGGTGATGCAGTTCATAACGAGGAGGAGAACCAGAAACAGGTTTCTATGTTCATTTCCTATGCTTGGCAGGTATTTACTGATGGTGAACAAGGAACATCACAAACATGCATCCACTGCCTCCTCTGAAAATATATGCAATAATTGCCTTGGAAAACAAAACATTCCAAAAGGATCCAAGCCCCTAAAATGAAGCACTGTCCATAGAAATGGCATATACTGTATGTAACATGTAGCATCCATTCCACAGCATTCAGCTTACCCAGGTGATTTCCACCTTCTGTCAACTCACGCATTGACACAGTAAATATCAATACAAATGCAAGGTCTATAAAATTTGGATATCACAGACTTCCCAAATCTAGTCTACTACATTGACAGTGTAGTAAGGATTTCAACAAGACAACAGGTACAGTGAATGGAGAGAAAAGGGGGAAGAAAAAAGATCCCTCTTTTGCAAAGATGGCTAACAGAAAGCTAAGAAAGAAAGCACAGGCTCCTTATGTACCAAAAATAAACACTATATGCCTCCATCCCGCAAACTAATTCTTCACAGGTGAACACATACAGAGCTTTTCTGCTCTTTCATGTCACCTAGTCCCCTGGAGCTTCACCATCTACAACAGATATCCCTTCTGTTACAGAAATGCAGTTAGAACACAAAAATGCAGAAAAAAACCAGCGATGCCTCCATTTGGCACATTCTTGGAACTGTGACTCAATGCTAATTCAAAAGTACTCATGATTAATTTAAATAATCCTCCCAACTAATGCTGCAAAAGTAAACAGGTAGGAAATTAAAGTCTCAATAATTACTCAAAAAAGCATCATAGACCAGGGAAGGGTTTCTGAAAATACCTGTCCTTCACCTCTCACAACCTCTTCCTTCACCCCATCAAACAGATCATTTATCATATTTTATAGAAGTTTAAACTGAACTGGATGCCACCAGGCTACAGACGCTTGCAGCCTATTTTTTTGAAGTCCCACTTTTACTGCAAGATTGCTTCAGTCTCTTCACACCGTTAAAAAGAAGCAGAACAGTCAAATATTCAGACACTAACAAAGAAACACGTCCACCCCTGTGGCACATTCATTAGCACCTACCTTTCCCTGTAGTCATTCTCTGCAGTGCCGGTGAGATGCTGGGGAAGGGCACTGTGCTCCGGGAGCAGCTCCACACTACATGTCTCTCAGCAACTTCACCACCAGCAAACTCACCACCCTCCTACACCACTTCCCTGCGTGACCCAGCAGGCGATTGCCACCTCTCCTCCAAAATAAAAGCCTGTTCAGCATCCAGCTGAGCTCCATGTGTCCTCCTGTGCCTGCTTGCTCACACCCCTCCCTTCTACATTTCAGAGTTTAAGAACCAGAAAGCAGCAACATACTTATTTACAAAGCTGTTAGAAAAAGAATAGTGCTCATCTTGTCCGCTTATGCCTTTCACAAGGATGTGCTATCACTTAATGGTGCTCATGCAAATATCACTGATATTACTACTCTCTCAGCTCCCACACAGGTGAAGGGGCATTTACTTGCTTTTTTCATGCAGTAAGAATGCTGAGTCAATGAAATGAATTTTCTATTTCCCTTTCTATTTCAACTTGAAAACAGCATTCACAGAGAACAAGCCATAACAGAATTTAAATTGCACAGAAGAATGCATGTAAAAAAAGCACAGTGTAGCATTTATTGGTTCAAAATCTCTCTGTATTACAGCAGACAGTCGTCTCTCCTTCCAGCCTGCAATTCTGCTGCTTCGATGTGCGTTGACAAACAAACAATATCCTACCCCCAGATACATGGCAATACTTGGCAAATGTGGGTGCTTTTCCTTCATATAATAAATACCAAGATAGCATTCAATGACTCAGCTTTATTACTAGGAAAACACAGGAATCTAAAATAGTTCTATTATTGTTTCCATGACTCCAAATTCTTAACTTCCTAAGCAGAATTCATTTAGCAAATAGGATATTTATCTTCTACGTCATCTCAAATGTAGAATTAGTTCTACTGAAAAGCTGCATTGCTCCTTCTTCATAGGTTTTCAGTTACTGAAATTATCAGATCTTCCATTTTAGCACTGCTTTAATTAACTTGCTCACTCTTAGAACACACACTCAGAGAGTCAGATACCAAAATTACATCCTCCCCTGGTCTTACTCCATACAAGTATCTATCTGTGGGGGAGAGATTTCAGCTCCAGATCTGGCTTTAAGATCTCTTGCTTTGATTTCCTTCCAGCCCAAACCCCTATCCCCCTCCACTGTCCCTAAATCTTGCTCTCCCACGTCAAAATTCAGGATCAACCAGAAAGTTCGATCTCCTCTCTTCCCACAGACACACCACTGCAGTATCTCTGCATGCACAAATATAGACACATCTCCCCAAAATTGTGTGATGTATATAAAAAAAAAGGTTTACAAAGAATGTCATATTAAGATATCACAATTATCAAAACCATAAAAAACCTCACCAAAACATTTTGGTTACTAATAGCTTTGATTTGGGTCAATTCCTATCAGCCTGTAACTCTCAGTAGATCATTTTATCCTTAATCTCCATTGAAACTTGATTATAAAACCTTCTGGAGTCCTGGTATAAACCAAAGTCAACTCAAATCCAGGGAAAACCTGTGTATTTTATCATTCTACATTAAGGTCCTTCCAGATAATACCAAGGAAACCCATGCAGCATGAATTTCTTGGAGTGTGTGTCCAATAGCTTCTCTCTGTATCACATCCAACTAAAGATCATCACACAATGCCACATGAAGACAGCAGCTGACTAGCTGGCAATTATTGGCTCTTTCATGCTGAAAATGTATTTGTCCCAGGGGAATAAGGCATCTGCATAATTAGCAAAAGCAGTTACACAGAAAATAATTAGCTTGCTGAAAGCCCAAAGGGGGAAAAACTATAATTTTTGCTTCAAGAGGCTGACTAATTATATGCCAAATAACAAAACAGAGATACACTGAGAATCATCGAGAAATCCAACACGGATTTTAACTTCATATTCTAGCTATAAGGGCTGCTGGTAGCCTAGCAACAAGCAGCATACTTGGGCATGCTAAAACCTTCTTCTGACTTAATGAAACACCTCAGATTACTATGCAAACCTCCCCCACCCCACTATGCATTTGATTCTTGTATTGCTAAATGATAAAAACAAAGCTGAGCCAAAAAAATAATCAAGCTATTCAAGATAAACTCAAAGAAGCACTAATGGACTACAATATAGAAAGATAAGTAAATACAGAACATGAACCATTTTCAGAGACTTGAAATTCACAATCTGATTAGAGTTGATTAATTACATTTATTCTTTGGGTTATGAAAATATCCTATTATTTTAAGCACCTTTTCTAGTAGTCTGAGTAAGATTTCTGTTTATTTGTGTCTTGGGAACCATTAGATAGCAATCTTTAACAACTTACAGCAACTCACTAATCTCCAAAACATTCCTGATACACAAATAGTGCTGCTGCAATTGCTTTCTTTCACTTGAATCCTCAGTGCACCAGTAGAGGAAACTATTATCTCCCAAACAGTAGTCTCAGAGCCAAAAGTCCATTTTTGGCCATTATTGTTCTTTGGCCAGTTTTTACCATATTCCACAAGCTATATTTGTTCTGTGACAAGACAGGTTTGACAGCCACTTTCAAGTCTCATTGTAATTAGCACAACTCCACTGCTCAATTGTGACTCTCCAGCCTACACCCTGCTCTTGAGCTACCCACCAGAAAAGCACAGACTCTCATCTTCACCCACACGACAACTCTGCCAGACTCAAAGGGTTAACAAAACTAAGCTATTTCTGCTATTTCCTGTGAAAGGCAAATCTTTTGGATGTGCAATATTCATCATCATCTTCCCTGGTGACTCTGACAACTGCTGGAAGTGTCACCTTTGTTCAAAAGTTGCAGAAGGTGTCAGGGACACAAGAAACCTGACAAACTTAGCTTGTCTTTAGGCCATAATAAACTTGTGACCATGGGTGCAGATAAATCTCTTTCACTGGCTTACACAACCTCAGAAAGATAAAGTGGAAGTTGCACAGAGCTGTTGACACGTTAGATATGATGAGTATGTCCAATGTATTTGTGCTGTGCTTGGAGGGCAAGGAAGAAACAAACCAGCCTATGGCACCTTCAGGAAACAGAACTCTTCCCTCAAACACACACACAAAATACATTAATAAGTAACATTATCATTATTAGCTTAACAAATGAGAACTACTTTCAGTCTGCAACTACAGATATTTTTTTATTGTTAGGGAAGATGAAAAGGTTCTGGCAGAGCAATAAGAGATCCTATCCTTTGCTCTCTTTGACCCCTTAACACTCCTCCACTCTCCCCATCTCCCTTTCCCTCAGGCTACTTTTTGGTCTCAATGTCCACACGAGATTCAACAGAGGAGAAATGCTAACACACACACAGAGACTCCAGGGACTGCATCAACATCAGAAGATCAGGTTAAGCAGAGTGAGGAAGACTGGAGTACTTGTGTCTGGAAGTACTAAAAGTTTGTCAATGGAGTCAAGCACATGAGATAGGAATCATAAGGTCTCAGGCACTCAATGCACAAAAAAGCTAATCTTCAAATTCATCAAAACAGTAACAAAGGGGTATAAAATAAAAAATTATTTTCAATGAAACCTAAAGTAGAGGATCTGATACACAAGATGCTTTAGATGTAGCAATATAATTCTTACAAGTCTGCCTCATGGAACTCCAAACAACAGTAATCTACATAGCCCAGTGATGCATCAAATTGCTTTTTCTTTTTCTGAAACACCGCTCTATTCCACTGCTAACAAAACAAAAATTCTACCTTAGCCTAGCCAAGTGGAAAGCAGAGAATCTGAATCAGCAGTAGCTTGTTTCAGTCTGAGTTAGGATTTCAGAGCAATTACCTGGAAGTTGTGAACCTTAAAAAGTTTGCTAATGGATTAAATATTTACTTCCCCCCACTTTTAAAAAAGTATAAGAACATTTCTTTCTCAACTGCATGTTTTTGCCCCTGTAAGCCTCATCAACCTGTACAGACAAAATTTTCCACATTATGCAAAGGCATAATTTTAGCCCATTCCACCACACTAGGTCTTCATCATTCCCAAATGTATAAGAGAGCATCACATCACATTTCTGAATAAACAAAATTATAACTTCAGGATTTTCACATAAGCTAATTTTATTATTTCCTGCAGAGATGGTGTTCATTGTATTTTAAAATGGACAGGGTGAACACAATGGTGTCTAGAAATCAAAAAGATATTTTTTCTGATTTAAAAGAGCAAAGACCTCTCTGCTGTCTTGGCTTCTGAGAGCATGGTGGGGATGACTGAGGACATCACCTCTCCTGTCCTTGGCCTGGCACAGGATGTGAGTTTAAGAGCAACCTGCACTACTGAACTCAGGTTCTTTACCTCAGCTCTACCCAGCTGTTGAAAGAAGGATGCATTTCCTCACCAAGAATTCTCTCAAAAATGTATTCCTAAACAAGGAATGATAGCTATTAAAATTACTCTCTAGCTCATAAGCTTATCTCTAAGAAAAGCAACAATAAACACTTGTTATTAAAGTAAGGAAAATACTAGTCTCAGACAAGACAGACAGAATTAAGACTCTTATCAGAGTCTTTGACTATCAGTCCTAAACATACAAAGTATGCAAACTTAGGAACTGTAGAATACAATCCCTAAACAATATAAGCCTTAAACGGAACATTAACGTGTACACTCTGTGCCTTTTAGGGCATTAAACTGAAAAGGTTTCTTCTCTGAAATTACTATTTAATTTACTTTATGAACAATTTAAATGCACATGGACTTAAGGAGATGCAGTTCCCTAATGTAACTCAAGAGGAAAAGGAGGATAGGTTCAAAAACAGAAGTTGGTATTAGTTTATGCATCCTTCTCCTTCTGATACTACAAAGAGACAGAACAGATTAACTAAACATACATTTGTTGCAAAAGTTCTGTGTATATTTCTGAACAATCCCCATATCTGTTTTCCCTAACAGAATGCTTGCTCTATGTCCATTTAAATGCCTCATCAATTGAAAACTGCTAAAAACATTAGAAAGAGAATAAAAGTACTTCTACTCACCACTAGAACTCTGGATCATGTTTCCAGATTTTTGGACCTCATCAAATTTTGTAAAAATTACATTCAACCTGTTTAAAAGTTACAGAAATACACAATGAACAACTGAATTTTTAGGAATATTAGAATCGTAGAATCAGTAAGGCTGGAACAGATCTCTAAGATAATCAAGTCAAACCTTTAACCCAGTACCACCATGTTCAGTACTAAACCATATCCTAAAGTGCCACATGCACATGGCTTTTGAACACTTCAGGGATAGCAATTCCACCACTTCTCTGGGCAGCCATCTTCTAACATCTCGGGATGTTATAGAACAAATTTGGCTTCACTCAGCTCACTGGGAGCATGGTCAAAAATGTCAGTGTGGAAGAAAATTATTTTAAAATTAACAAATATCGATATACAACAGCTCATTAGAAAAAATGACACTACAGAGGTATAGGAGATATAAATACTGAAGATGTGATATGGCTAATTGTAGATGTATTTGTAGTTCATCACCACTTTGCCCATCTTAACTATTTGCAGAAATACCACATAAAACACTTTTAAAAACCAACTTCACACAACATGTCATTGGCCCTGACACTTTCCCATTTATGTCACAGGCTGGTGGACCAGAAGATCGTTATTATCGCTTCCCAGAGAGTTTGTTACTTTGAGCAACATTGTGAGAGCAGGTATTTTCACTGAAGAACAAGAGGCAACAGTGGTGCCTCCACTCGCCTGCATCCCAACTCCAAAACAATCTCTTCCCTCCTTCCTCTGTGCACTAATGCAGAGCAGGTTTCTTAAAATACCTGAAATGGCAGAAGTAGGGAAGCATTGCTTTGGTTTTGATGGAGGGTTGACTGGTTTTTGTTTGGGGGTATTTTGTGGGGTTTTGTTTGTTTTAATACTGTGGGTTTTTTTCTTTATGACAACCTAAGTTGAATAAACATAGGCTACTCTGAGGTGCCCACTCTATATATGCAGAACATATAGGAAAAATCTTAAATCGTTTAATCTTAAATCAGTTAACTAAACATCTGTAATAATTTCATTGATTTTCCAAAGATGCTGTGACATACTTGGGCAAAGGTACGGGATCCACATTAAGTGAAACCTGAGTGTTTTGTCAGATGAAGAAAAAAATCAAACCCTGCTCCCAGGAAAACATTCAATCATGCAGCTCCTAAAGCCTTCCAAAGGAAGGAAGGAAGGAAGGGCATAGAAAGCAGCTCAAAAATAGTGAAGACATAAGAACATTGTCAACTTACCGAGACTGGGGTAATCCTTTTTTACTGAGATCAGCCCTTACACGTTCACCAACATGTCTGTAAATTTCCACAAGGCTGTTTATTGCTGCATCTCGAACCTGAATATGAGAGATGAGAGAAATCAATTATCTTTATAATTTAAACAAATCCCTGTCCTACCTTGGAGAGCTAAATTTGCATATTTCTCAGCAACAACAGTTGCCACTATACACATTACCACAGAGTTCATGAAGGGCTTTCCAACCCTGCATTTCACATATTAGCAATATCAGCAGGTCTAATTTAATTGGAAAGGCAGTGAAGGCATAAGATGAAAGGTTTCGTACACAGGGAGCTTGGCTGCCTTTGCCAAACTCCACCCATTTTGTGCAATGGGTACATTTAGTGAATGAAAAAAGCAGAGACACAAACAGACCTTATATTATTAGGACATAATAAACTGACTTTTAATGCTGTCTTACACACGTTTCCATGTTGATAACAAAACATGGAGGGAGGAGTAATCAGTCACCTGAGTCACCATGAATTCTGCATATTTTCCAAACTGATTTGCAAAAAATTGCTGAGCACATCCTTCCCTCCAGCTAATAGAAGAGACATAAATCTGATTAAGATGTCACCTTTCTGTACTTAATCCGTTTCCTCCACCAGACACAGCAGACAGAGAAGGCAAACTACCTGCTCTGCTTGCAGAAACACCTATGGAGCTGTGCACTTCTGTTTCTCAGAAGATGGCCTGGCAGTTACCTACACATCCACCCTTCCCAGGGCTAGACATGCAATACCTTGTGGACACAAACCAGAATTACCCATAGATGGGAGTCAAAGGGCAGGCACATGTATCCTGCTTCCCAGCCAAAAAAAACCCAACACTTGACTCACATTCATCACACCCCATTCTCCTGCTCCACAGCCTTCCCATTCACCAGGTCACTGTCAATTCCTAAACCCCTCCTTCACCCCTTACTCTGTGCTCTTGCCCCTCATCTCGCTGCCCATCAGCCCCATATGGCACCAGGCTGAGCACACTCTGGAGGGACTCTCTGGTCTCCCCAGTTTCTGGGCACACAGACCCCAACCCAGCCTCAAATTTCGCCTGTGCACAAGGAAGGATTGCTTGTGTGTGCACAGTTAATCAGAGTCTGCAGGACTGTGCAAACCCCATATCTGGTAAGGCAAGGAGTGTCTATCATCACACTTGGTATAGTCTACCACAGCAACAACAAAGCTTTAATAAAGCTCGATTTTATTTTTGAGAAGATAATCAGAATTTAAATACTGTCATCACACCAGATGCACACTGGGTTACACAACTACATTAGCTGAAAATGACAAAAGGAATCTTTTTGAAAAGGGCTGTAATGGAACGGCTCCCACGTCCACAACAAAAGAAAATAAACTGGACTTGACCTGGATGTGTTTCTCCATCCTCTCTCTCCGAGAGAGGGCAGCAGTGACCGAGCAGCAGCGCTCCGGAGACGGCACCAGCAGCAAAGCAGCAGCGACCCTACAGGAGCCCAGGACCAGAGCCTGCCCCCGACAGATGCTGTTCTACCAGGAGCTGCTTTGACAGCAATTTGTGCCTGATCAGTTCAGGTATGGTCTTTCTAAGGACAAGGAACCAGACCCATGAGAAAAGGAAAGAAATCAGCCTCGTTTTCCCCTGCAGTTGGATATGGGATGAGCTGCGACAGGCACAAGGAAGAGGCAGTGCAGAGGGAAAACACATCTCAGTGCCCTCACCAACTTCCCAGTTCATTCAACAGCTCAATGGCAGGACCAACGCACTGTCTGTTAACATATGCAAGCCCTAAACTCAGTATCACCTTGAAGGGTAACAGCTTGCTTAGTCTCAGCTCAGAACTACACAGGACTCTGAACATTAAACTTCCTCACAAACTTCTTGGAGTAATGGGTTTATCCTCCTGCATTGGCACAAGCAGCAAGGGAAAGTTGCTTCATACTTAGTCCTCCTCTTCAGCAAGAGGAGGCCCTGACAGCCACAGGAATATGCCCAACTTCCCAGCGCCAACAGAAGCCCATTCCCTAGTTGGACACATCACCCTTTCTTCCAGTTGAACACCCACTCCAGACCTGGATCACATGTGTGTAACTCATGCTGGAAGGGCAACCAAGAGGGCTATTGAAAAACTGCTAGTACACATTACACGGCGTGGGGTTGAACCCTGTTTCCCCATCCCTCTCTTCTCACTGACCTCACGTAATTGCACCTCATTTCAAGCAGGACAAAAAATACATAGGAAGGAACTGATTTCCTTCAGCTTGTATTTTCATTCGAGTTGCATTGCTGACTTCAGGTTCCTACACAGCTTGTCTTCATCCTCTATTCAGAATATCCCTGCACAACTTCTGACAGTGCACATGGCCAGGCTGACTGGTTCCAGTTGCCTTTCCTGCCCAGACTGGCTGTTCTCTGAAGGTGAGGACTGCTGCACAAGCCCAGAGGGATCCTGCAGCCTGCCCTGTATTCAGCCTGTAAGACACAGGAGTTCCCTTCCCACAAAGGTTTCCTGCTCTGTTCATCTCACCCACAAATTCATGTTGTGATCTCTTGGAGCAATTGATATGCTGGTTTGGAGATACTCCAAATCATACCTCTTCAAAACCAGCCAAGGGCTCTTCACGCACAGCACTGTTCAGAGCTCACCACCACCAGCACAATGAGATAATTTACCAGCCAAAACAGAGAGCTCTGCTTACCAACAGGGCAACCAGCACAATCTTAAGATGTGACTCACAAAGCAAAAAGCTTACCTGGCTGTTTGGATCTCCAAGTAAGTTACATATATGTGGCACTATCTTACTCAGTGTTAAACTCTGAGCTCCAGATCTAGGAAAAAAGAACAAAAGAGCACCATTTTGAATCACAGAGCAGGCTTGTGTACACAACACAGGTTTGCAGAAGGTTCTGACTTACACATTGAGTGTTGCAATAAGGCAGAGGCAAATCCCTTCTCTTGTCCGAAAATTCTTGTGTTTGAATCCTCCCAGCATCCTGTCCCACACATACTGTGGAAGACAGAAAAGACAGTGAGATAGGAAAAAAAAAAGTGGGGGAAGAAACAGATTCTCTTTTCCAGCAGACAAACACAACCATCATCTCTGGAGCTTAAATATAATCTTTACACCCATCCAAGAAGATGACAAGTAGCAGCAAGACACTTTTAGATCTGATTCTTTGTTCTATGCTGGTTTCACACTAACCCCCCGTACCTATAACAATACTTATAGAAAGCATGTACTTTCTAAAGACCCAGAACAACTACCCTGACACCTACCCATCCCACCGTTGTGAAATCCACTGAAACTCACACTCCCATGTGCATCCTCTCATGCAAGAGTGTTCTCAAGTGAAGCAAATATCTCATAACAAGGTGTGGGGAGATGAAGCCATTTTAGACAGAGCCACATAAGAAAACCCTTCGACAGAAAAAAGTTCTCCTTTTTACACAGCCAGTTACTCATGCTTTGGAGGTCTGTTGAACGTACCTGAGGGTTAGCAGCTTGTTCCATGATTTTCAGCAGCAAGGTCTGATCCTGCTCCCTCACAGAGTCCTTAGAATCTCCGAGCCTGTCAAGTAAACTTGGCAGCACTGAGGAAAGAAATCAGGAACATCCAAATCCCTCAGGAAAAATATGACACAGTGACACGGCCCCTCTGCTCTCCCCCCACCCAAATGAGGTACAGGCTCTGCTGCCCTTTGACAGAGCCTGAAACCACCCAGAGCCTCCCAAGTGCCCTCCTGGGGAGAGAGCAAGCTCTGTGCACAGCAACCAGAGCAGGTGCCGGCAGAGCAATGGCAACACTCACACACAGACCCCTCACCTGTGCCAATCTGGGCCTTGAAGCGATCTTGCAAGCGGGACACTAGTGCAGAAATTATGTCAATCCCCAGGAGAACCACCTGCAAGCACAGGAGAGACAAAGTTTTAGCAAGCATTACAATCGTAATTGCTGCTCAATTCATACATATACATGTCCAATGTACACATACCATGTGCATAACCATTGCAGTATTTGCTGCAACTAACATCTCTAATTAATTGCAATAATTACAATTATAATTAGAAATTAAACCCGATGCTTTTAAAACGTGACTGAAATCCAGGGAACGACACCTTCTTTGAGAGAAGCTCAACAGATCAAACAGGCTGCAGATCAGAAAACCCACTCTGATTAACTACATTTATTAGCTACAAAAAGATACATCACATACTGAATATACAGGCTGGGTTGCCTGTATATAAAATACTCGGCAAGACCCTATTGATCATGATCATGCTAGTACGAGACAACTCTCCCTGAGCTTTTGGAGAACACTGAGATTAGTCATGCCTGGAAGCGTTAGGGACAGCCAGGATTCTAACATGCTGCCACTAGGGCTGTCCCAGTGCAGCCCTGTACATACACCCAGCTACACTCCCCGTACACGCCCGTAAGTGTACACACACACATTTCTGTGCTCCCTGTACCCCCCCACAAGTNGGCCGCTCAACCGTCCTTATCTGGGGGTTGCGCGGCTGCTCAATGAGCGTGTGGCGAGGGCAGCCCTGCTAACGCCTAAAGCAACACAGCAGCGCCCGCCCCGTGCGCGGCGCAATTTTTGGAACCTCGCACCGCGGCGAGTGCCCGGCGCGTCCCCAACACCACCCGCCCCGCGGCTGGGAGGGCCCGTCCGAACTGAGCCCGCTCGGGCACCGCCGCCACAGCGGGTACCGACCTGTGCGGTGCCGCGGCCTGACAGCCCAAACACCCGCACACATCCCGTTCCCCCACCGCCCCTCACGGAGCGATGTCCTCTTAGAGCCCAGTCCGGGGTACCCGCTATGTCGCTGTCCACACTAAACCCCTCACGTTCCGTACCCGGGTCGGGCTGTTCTAACCCGGAGTTACCGCGGCTGCTCTGCACACCAGCGGTCAGTCCACAACCCTCTGCTGTCACATGGATTTACTCCAGCTCCGTAGCACCCAGGGAGTTATGCATGGAGTGTAGAGGAACAGCCTACCATTCCATGCCAAGTCTCCTAAAAAATTTCCAAAATACAACATACGTTCTCCAAACAGCTCCTGCACTTTTCCCCCTCGCAGTAACAGATCCCTCAACCGCGTCATTTTTTTAAGTCAACATCTTTTGCAGCATGCCGACAAGATCTAGGATCTATTCCTACGCCAAAGGAGAATTTTCCTCGTGCTTCTGTTAATCCGTGTTTCGTTTCCACATTCATCTCGCGCACTGGATTTAATCTACCATTGACAAATGCTCAGCCAGCTGCCCTAAACCCCTCTGCTTCCCACTGTCTGCCAGCTCCCTTGGCTCCTNTCTAACAACCACACCTGTGTGTCCGTGCAGGAGCACCCATGGACATTCCCTGCGCACACATGGGCGCTGCTGCCGGCGGGGCCGGGCCGCGGCCGCACAGCAGGGGGCGCACTCCGCCGC